>SPJY01023245.1:923113-926227 GCA_005191435.1 Raddia distichophylla
GATACAAGAACATATACGCATCACGATGGTACTCCATTGCATTTATGCACTAGAAAATTTAAGCGGCGGTAGGGACTTTCTCCATTGCATCAATGTTGCAGAGAGCTAACCATAGATACCATATGATGCAATATGTCACATTTTAGTGCACAACTTGCACACACCTGATCCCTGATTTTGAAGGATTCTCATTGTTTCCAGGGGTATTGCTCGCCTGCTTCACTCCATGTTGAGTTTACCCCTCGCCTGCTTCACTCCATGTTGAGTTGCCAAACGGACACTCTTCCTGCAACTAACTGAAAGAGCACATACAGATTACAAACCCCAGCCACACAAAGGCACACACAGAACACAAACCCGAGCTACATATATAATGGAGTGCCAACCTTTGCCATCAGCTGCTCTCTTCTTCCCTGACCTCCGCTGCAACATAGCACGGGTCTGGCTCACTGGCATCACTCCCGATCCCCAACAACGGGAGTTTCCTCACCTTCATTAGAATCCTGCTCACTCACCCTCCGTAGCAGTAGAGGGAACATCATCATAAGCAATGAAACAATTTCTTTTGAATGTACAAAGTAGACCATATGATAAAATGAAGTACTTTTTTTTGTTTAAAACCCACATGTTCATTGTCTTTGAGACAAATATAGAATCAGGATCAAACGAATCAGAATCATCCCTGTCCTCGTTGTTTCCAGCCTTTGATTTCTGTGATTTGGCTGATTTGGCACCTATCTTCATTTGACCATTCTGTTCATTTGCCTTTCCTTCAGGATTGCCTACATAGATGTACATTCCTCATAATTGGAATGAGGGATTTGAACAGATACACATGACTCATAAAGTGCAACTGGAAGGAGGGATTTGAACACCATTTTTGTCTATAACTGGAAAGTTCCGTTCGCCCTTTTCGCCTGACATCTAGAGCAAGGGTTCCCAGAGGCAAGTCTCTCTTAGATCCCACTTTTCTATATTTTGCTAAAAACTGTTATTTTAATAGCCGTGCGATAATTTAAAATAGATGTTTCCAATTGCATGTTATATTTCATAGTATGCAACCACTACCCGAAATTTGCCACTAGGATTATGTTATATTGTACTCCCTAAATGCTTTATGGGCATTGCTTAGCACTGGTTAGTCGGGGGATCCCTGAGTGGTTTCCACTCTTAACATGAGATAATGAGACATCTGGAATGAGCTTGAAGAATTATGGGTTATGGTTGGCTTTGTTCACTCCTAATTAAAATTTGACCAACTAATAATTTGACTCAGAGTGGGTGACCCGAGTCAACGCTCCGGTCCGATGAATGTGATGAGTTTAACTAGGAAAATTCTCTTGCGACCGTAAGCCCGGTATGGGACGTGGCTTAATCTAGAGGGAGAATAACGTCGGGATTTGTTGCTGTCCTGTGCATCGCATCTTGGATGGGTGCATCGCCCTGGACGTAACTCTGAGGATGCTTGTGGCCTTATCAGGCATGACCGTGACAATTTCGGGGCTAGACTTCTCAAGGGTTTTGTTACGATGCACTACAACGGGAGGGTATCGTATCTTGCGGGTAAAGCATACAACCTCTGCAGAGTGTAAACCCATTCGAATGGATTATGAGCATCTTAGTGGTTCTTCACATCGTAGCTACAAGTTTAATTAATTTGCCCCGGGTAAGGTTTTTTCGGCTGTGTGCCGTTGCTAGCTCACTACAAGAAATTATATCTGTGTCGGCGGCCACACAGCCGACGACAGGCTATTTCGGCGGCTACCTTCAGAGCCGACGACATACACAGCATCAGGCCATCTATGTCGGCGGCCAAAGGTTGGCCGACGTCACTGACTGCCCTCCCGAGAGCGCGGTTTCGGATTTTTGAATTTCCCTTCCCGCCAAATGAGTTTTGTCCGCGGCCAAACAAGCTGTGTCGACGGCTCTACCCTGACGACAGTCTGTGTCGTCGGCCTAAACCTAGCCGACGAAACAGAGAGGTTGGCGAGGGAGGCGGCCAGCAGGGTGTAGGGGGCATTCTCGGCGGCCAACGGGTAACCGACGACATAGCTGCTCGGTTGGATGTTTGGAGGTGGCTGTGTCGGCGGCGTTATATCAGCCGACGTCAGAGGAAGCCAAGGTCGCCAGGGGCCAGGCCAAGCCAAGCCAAGGCCAGGCCAAATCGGCGGTAGCCGGGGGTCAGGGGGAAGGCTTTTTTCGTCGGTCGAGATGAGACCGACGTGAGAATTTTGATCTATGACGTCGGCTAAGCGTTTACCGACGTCATTATATTGGTCTATGACGTCGGTTTAATCCTGGCCGATGACAAAAACCTCCCCCCCCCCTCCACGGCCAGTCGATATTTTTCCGAGCTCACGATCGACCCCTCTGCGCCACGACCGGTGGATATGTTTCCGAGCCCACGACCCCTCCGCCTCAAACCTCGTAGGGTCTCTATAGTTTTGGAGGGTACGTAACGCAACAAAGATCATATCACGCGTTTGTCGTTGGTCCGAGATAACTCTAAGTATGGTTCGTGTTCATATACGGAACTCGCGGACGTGTACGTTTGGTAGTAGTGTGTGAATTGGATGGCGATCGAACGATACGATGTGCACTTGTCGATGGAACGCACACAGATTATCGAATGATGAGCGGGGTTAAGGAGCGTGTAGGGAGATGATAGGTTTCAATAATTGGATATATGACCAAACTTTTTAAAAAAAATTTGTACGGAGGCGAGAGGATAGCGGCGGGGGGGGGGGGGGGGGGGTATGAGAGCTTGGGTATCCCATAGACAAGTAAGGTCAAATCCGACGTGTCAAAAAGTGTTGATGTAGCCGAATTGGTAAGAAAAAAAAAAGAAGCTGCAGCAGTCTCCAACACCGCCCACCATAGCCAATCGAAGAGGATGTCCACAAGTTATTGGTGTGGGTAAGGGAGGTTTATGTGCAGCTAAGCAAGTATTATAATTTTATATATTTGAGTAAGGTCTAATTTTCATATTTTATTTATATCACCGTCATTTAGAGATTTTCGTTTGAAGATGCTAACTTCAATTTTATGCATACTGGCATGACGCGATGTTTTCAAAATTATCCTAAATATGTATGACCATGAGTATGAATGCAA
>SPJY01023245.1:926330-931330 GCA_005191435.1 Raddia distichophylla
TTGTTGCACGTATTAGCTCTAGAATTACTACGGTTATCCGAGTAGCACGTACCATCAAACAAACTATAACTGATTTAATGAGCCATTCGCAGTTTCACAGTCCGAATTAGTTCATACTTGCACATGCATGGCTTAATCTTTGAGACAAGCATATGACTACTGGCAGGATCAACCAGGTAGCACGTCCTCCTCGACTAGCCGGTGCCGGCAGTGGCGCGTCACGGCCAAAGTGTGGCGCGGTACGTCCAAGGCCATTTCCCAGCCCGAAACGGCAAACAGCCATCGTTGGGTACGCGGCGCCAAAGACCCACGACCCTATAGCGTGAGCAGCATCTGGGACCAAGAGCCGGACGGTACCATTCCCTAGGCGTAAACTCTCCAACTCAATGTCCGAGTTCCGCGAGGCAAGGCACCGAACGCCATACTAGTCACCGCGAGGCACCCTGGGGGCAACCGCGTTGAGGCAGCCTGTGGTTCGAAACCATCTTCCACCATACGGGTATCAACATGCAAGCACTTTAGACCAAAGCGGCAACTACTAGCCGCACATGTGAATGGACGCGGTGATGACAGTCGGCCTCGCATCGGCGGGGGTCCTGCCAGCACAAACGGATCCAAGACAACTCATTCGCTCCGTAGCCGCTACGGTCAAGCCATCCTAGCATCCCTCCGTGGCGAAACACGGTGGGTCTGCGACAAGACGGAGACCGAAGGTCCACAGCGCGAGGAAATAAGCCACAAATAAAACTTTGCCGAACCAACGCTTTCTCAACCAAGGCAGCCATTCAAGTCCAAGCCAAGACGCCAACCACAATTTTCCAGACCGAAAAGGCCTTTTTCACGTTTTTCGGCCCGTTTCAGGCCAGTTCGGCATCGCCCGTGCGGCCTCCCCTCAATATACCATAGGGACGTCCCCCCCTCCAGGACCCCGGGGGTTGGCCCTTCATCAAAAATGGTACAATTTTTTCACCCTCCGAAATGGCCGTTTTCACGCGTTTCGGCCCTGTTTTCGGCCATTTTCTGGAGTTCGGCACCGCGACCTGCACGACTTCGTTTCCGTCATGTTTCTGGGGCATTCCAAGTGACCCCCAACGTTTTCCCCCAAAAATCGTGAAACAACCGTTTTCACGATACACGACTTTTACTCAGCGACTTGGCCGTTTTCACGTGTTTCGGCCCGTTTCAGGCCAGTTCGGCAATGCCCGTGCGGCCTCCCCTCAATATACCAAAGGGACGTCCCCCCTCCAGGACCCCGGGGGTTGGCCCTTCATCAAAAATGGTACAGTTTTTTGCCCCACCGAAACGGCCGTTTTCACGCGTTTTGGCCCTGTTTTCGGCCATTTTCTGAAGTTCAGCACCACGACCTGCACGACTTCGTTTCCGTCAAGTTTCTGGGCCTTTCCAAGTGTCCCACAACGTTTTCCCCCGAAAGTCGTGAAACTACCGTTTTCACGATACACGACTTTTACTTACCGACTTGGCCGTTTTCACGGTTTTCGGCCCGTTTCAGGCCTATTCGGCATCGCCCGTGCGGCCTCCTCTCAATATACCATAGGGACGTCCCCCTCCAGGATCCCGGGGGTTGGCCCTTCGTAAAAAATGGTACAGTTTTTTCCCCACCGAAACGGCCGTTTTCACGCGCTTCGGCCCTGTTTTCGGCCATTTTCTGTAGTTCGGCACCGCGACCTGCACGACTTCGTTTCCGTCATGTTTCTGGGCCTTTCCAAGTGTCCCCCAACGTTTTCCCCAAAAAGTCGTGAAACAACCGTTTTCACGATACACGACTTTTCCTTAGCGACTTGGCCGTTTTCACGTGTTTCGGCCCGTTTCAGGCCAGTTCGGCCTCGCCCGTGCGGCCTCTCCTCAATATACCATAGGGACGTCCCCCCCTCCAGGACCCCGGGGGTTGGCCCTTCATAAAAAATGGTACAATTTTTCTCCACCGAAACGGCCGTTTTCATGCGTTTCGGCCATTTTCTGGAGTTCCGCACCGCGACCTGCACGACTTCGTTTCCGTCATGTTTCTGGGCCGTTCCAAGTGTCCCCCAACGTTTTCCCCCGAAAGTCGTGAAACAACCGTTTTCACGATACACGACTTTTACTTAGCGACTTGGCCGTTTTCACGTGTTTCGGCCCGTTTCAGGCCAGTTCGGCCTCGCCCGTGCGGCCTCCTCCCCTCAATAAACCATAGGGACGTCCCCCCTCCAGGACCCCGGGGGTTGGCCCTTCATAAAAAATGGTACAGTTTTTTCCCCACCGAAACGGCCGTTTTCACGCGTTTCAGCCCTGTTTTCGGCCATTTTCTGGAGTTCGGCACCGCGACCAGCACGACTTCGTTTCTGTCATGTTTCTGGGCGTTCCAAGTGTCACCCAGCGTTTTCTCCCGAAAGTCGTGAAACAACCGTTTTCACGATACACGACTTTTACTTAGCGACTTGGCCGTTATCACGTGTTTCGGCCCGTTTCAGGCCAGTTCGGCCTCGCCCGTGCGGCCTCCTCCCCTCAATATACCATAGGGACGTCCCCCCTCCAGGACCCCGGGGTTGGCCCTTCATAAAAAATGGTACAGTTTTTTCCCCCACGGAAACGGCCGTTTTCACGCGTTTCGGCCCTGTTTTCGACCATTTTCTGGAGTTCGGCACCGCGACCTGCACGACTTCGTTTCCATCATGTTTCTGGGCGTTCCAAGTGTCCTCCAGCGTTTTCCCCCGAAAGTCGTGAAACAATCGTTTTCACGATACACGATTTTTCCTTAGCGACTTGGCCGTTTTCACGTGTTTCGGCCCGTTTCAGGCCAGTTCGGCCTCGCCCGTGCGGCCTTCCCTCAATATACCATAGGGACGTCACCCCCTCCAGGACCCCAGGGGTTGGCCCTTCATCAAAAATGGTATAGTTTTTTGCCCCACCGAATCGGCCGTTTTCACGCGTTTCGGCCCTATTTTCGGCCATTTTCTGGAGTTCGGCACCGCGACCTGCACGACTTCGTTTCCGTCATGTTTCTGGGCGTTCCAAGTGTCCCCCAGCGTTTTCCCCCGAAAGTCGTGAAACAACCGTTTTCACGATACACGACTTTTACTTAGCGACTTGGCCGTTTTCACGTGTTTCGGCCCGTTTCAGGCCAGTTTGGCCTCGCCCTGCGGTCTCCTCCCCTCAATTTTTTCGCAACGAAAAAAGTAAAAGAAAATAAGCCTAATTTTCCTCAACGCCAGATTACATGGTAGCAAGAGAAGTTTTTTTTCTTCCGTCAGCTAGAAAAGCTAATGGATATTTCGGTAGCATTTTATTGAGCCATGCTAGGCCGATGAAAATATTTTTTAAATAATAAAGATATATAGCTAAGAGTGAAATAAATTCCAATTTCCATAGAAAATTCAAAAGGATCATAAAAAAACTATATGACATCATTCGACCAGATATGACATTTTCTCGGCTCTGCAATTTAGAACATAGCCAACAAAGATAAAAAGAATTCTCCGGCTTCTATCCTAGGCCGATGAAAATCTATGCATTTTCATTGGTTTTTCTGGGGGCCGATGAAAACGTGCTATTAATTTCGGCGGCTTCTACTGAGCAGATGAAAAATTATGTATTTCCTATAGTGCCAACAGCTCGTGCGGTACATTTGAGCAATTTCTGGTTTAAAAAATAATGCAAATCACTTGTTTTCATGGATCACACATCCATACCATCACGCAGGCACTCATGTTTATTGGACACATGCTCACAGCATGATTGTGACCACGCAGATTTTACCGTTACATGTTTCTCCCAGAAATCATCATATGAATCTTGTTATCGATGGTCACATTGCCTACCCACTAAAAAGGCAAATAACAAAATGTGACCACGCATGCTTTGTTTACTCCAAAACAGAAGCTTCTATTTACAGATCCATCACAAAGATTCTAGCTAACCAACTGAGCTACATGTAGTTTTCTTATATCAACTATTACCTAAATGACTTTAAAATTTAAATGAAAAAGTGTGGAGTAACAAAGGTAAGATTCTCTTGGAGAGCTACCACTCATTTTTTAGGGAAAAATACGTCTTCATGGAGTTCATATCAAAATGTTACAATTCTTTAGATCTATTTATAAAAATTGCCAAGCCACGTATATAAATGACAAGCCTTGAGCCCGAGCCGAGTTACTAGCCTCAAGCAAAATTCCCAATCCTAATACACTGTTGAATTCTACGACGACGTTTGACTATTTGACTTATTCAAAAACTGAGAGAAAATATACAAAAGGATAAGTCATATTTAAAGTACATTTAGCGATAAAATTATTAACACTAATTGTTTTAATTAGGAAAATGATCAACTGTTGTTCCAAAAGACAACGATATAATATAGTAAAAAAGGAGATAGTGCTAACAAGATCGGGGGTTGTGCCAAAAGATAAACATAGTCTAATGTTAAGTATCAAAATAAATAAATAAATAATATACTATAATATACCCATTGCAGTGCTCTAATTGCCGGCAAGACAAACTTATGGTACTTTAATAATAATACTCACCATAACTCATTTTTAAGATTAAGTTAGTTCATCTATTTTTTCTTTTAATGGTTTATTTAGTTCGAATCATATTTTTTAATCTAATTGAAAGAAGATATCTACGTTTAGGTTTGTCCAAAGCCAAACACTTTCATCTTTGACGAAAAATATCTCTAAACGTAGTTTATTTCAAGTAGAAAAAAATTAATATGTTATGAAAGTTTGTCTCACCTTGATTCTACTAACATCATTTTGATGTTGCCAAACTTAAGAAATTTTCTCGGTATTCACAGTGAAAGTTATGCAGATTTTACTACAGAAAAACCTGGATGTATCTATGTTTTTGGACAGATTGAGTAGATTAATTGATGCACATACAAAGAGGATGTGGTAGTTTAGATGACGATCGATTTAGGGGGCTATGTTGCTTTTCATAATGACATAGGTGGATAGTTATCTATAAAATAGAACATATCCATTTTATATTATCATTAGCGTTTA
>SPJY01023245.1:938830-1009587 GCA_005191435.1 Raddia distichophylla
AAATTTTAGACCATAACAAAATTATAATTATTTCATAATCATTTTGTACACTCAAATATATTCTATAATACATTAGGTTGCTGCATGAGGTTGTTAGCTGGTTGTTGCTTAGGAATCCTACGGTTAGAGGTCAAAAGTTCAGAAAGCTTCTAATTTCATGACATTATGCTTACAAGAAATGGAAGAAAGTGCACACGAACCTGTTCAGGAAAGATTTGACCATTTATATCTAGCAAGGCAGCTCGCTCCATCCTAGGGCCTCTGGGTTTAGCCCCAATTAGAAGAGCCCAGTCCGCGTCTTCAAAGACCACATAGGGATCTATACCAATGCTGACTTCTCTTAGCAATGGATACAGTGAATCCTCCGGTTCCAAAGCTACACCTACAGTTATAATCATAACAACAAATCAGGAAGAAGGGAGACATATATGCCCTACCTCAGTAATGCAACTGTACCTGGGTTAAAATATTACAATTTGGAAGGGTAGTTTGAAATTTAGATTGTGGCAGATATGAATTGTTTCTGGAATATCAAGGCAAGAAAATTAATAAAGCTACCTTCTAATGCTTGTAATGATCTTTCCGAGCCCAATAACTTTGAGTGCTATTGGCTGGTCTTGTCCAAAAACCTCACCAGACGCAAGCTTGGAAAAAAAGTCAAATAAATTATCAACGTGGCAGAACAAAATATAAAACAAGTGAATCTGATTCTTGACACAAAAATAAGCACCAACATGGTGCATCAGTAGAAAAAAGGAAAACGGAAAATAAGACTCAATCTGGTATTTCGGTGTTTATATTTTGCCAAAACAGTAACCAGCGTAGAAAAGTTTTGAACCGACATCCAATAATTAATTTGTCTCTCGGCACAATATAGTAAGGATGGGAATGGTGCACCAAATGGATATCCGTGGATCTCTTCTAGTTCAACAAAATAAACTAGTTTTTCATTTTCTTCCTTTACTTTTGTAAATATAGTTCATTAAGTTGATCCAAAAAGATTCACGGATTGCTCCATTCCCACCCCTGCAATATACTAACATGGTGATATCCCTACTCCCTAATGGCAATCATATAATTGGCAACCATATATAGCAATTTATTACCATGCTTACATCTTGTAAATGAATATCTTGGAATAATTACCAGCAATATTCCATTACATGTATTCCAGTCATATGATCGTGTTGTTTTGGAAGAACAACTTCACTTATTTGTTGATGACATGAGGAGAGATGAATCTCAAAGTAATGATGATCTGGCCAGTTTCACTGCGAAGATGGTTCAAGCAAAGGAAGCACCTAGTTTATCCATTGGTCTATAGGCTGGTTGAATTAGCACTCATTTTACCTGTGGGGACAGCTACAGTTGAACAGGCTTTCTCGGCAATGAAGATTATTAAGTCAGATTTACACAATAAGATAAGTGATGACTGGTTGAATGACCTTATGGTATGCTACATTAGCGAGACGTGTTTTCACGGATAGACATGGAAGACATCTTACAACATTTTCAGAACATGAAAACTCGTAAATGTCAGCTATCACCTCTTTTGAAGTAGTGAATGGTATGTTTTTTTCTACTCGCATGGTTACATATTTACATGACATGCCTTTAAAATTTCACATGCCTTTTAAATTTCTACTATTTTACAATTTGTCTATAGTTCAAATTAGTTGACTTTGGATATCTTTTTTAAGCCCCCTCTTTCAAACTTCCTAGCTCCGCCACTGCCAATGGCGGCGCTCCCGCCTTTTAACCCGTCAAAAAAAAAGGATCACCAACCCGCGATGGGGGCAAAGAATTCAGGCGCAAGAAACATCACGGTCTCTGCATCAACAAGGCTTTGAAAGGAATGGCTTGAGCAATCAGAATTCGTTCAGAGGGCACCGAACAAACGAGCGAGAGCGAGAGCGAGAGAGGGGGGAGGGAGGGAGACTTGGCGCAGCATTTCAGAAAACACAGGGTGGGAGTAAGGATGCAAACGGCTGCGGCCCGTCCACGATTCGGTCCACGTCCTTCCACCGGCGCGCAGGCCACCAACGCTCCGCCAGGCCAGCGCTCCTCGTTTGCAATTGAAGAAACAAATGTCGAGGTTCCGATTGGGAGCATTGGCGAGGAGGATCTGCAGGCTATGATTACCGACGAGTCCAGCGAGGCCCGTCGAGTGCAGATCGCCAAAAGAACGTAAGAGAAAGAAGCAGACACCGATGATGCAATAGGGCAACCAATCCAAGAAGGCATCAAAGACAACTAAGGTACAATTGAGATTTGTCCAATTTTTATCTTTCTTGCCCGGTGATGCTTATTTTCGAGCAATTGCTAGGAAGGGAATTTGAAAGGATCATGCTAAATGATAGAAAGTTTTATTCAATAGCCATAGATAATCCTCTTACAACTGAATTCCTCATTCGCATATGTAGGATCATTGAAATGTAAAATTTTTTAAATTGACATGTTCTGAAATTGTTTCTGCGTGTACTAATTCCTCAAACATGTTGTATTTACTGTACACACTCATGGTTAAATCACATTCTTTTGAAATCATGTAAGAAGCAGATTTACTTTATAATACAATGGTTGCACTGTCAGCACATAATAGTAATTTGTATTGTTGTATTTACTGTTCTAGTTTAAGAGAAAGTGCTTACCTGTGAGACACCAATTAATTTAGGAGCAGCAACTATTTGACCTTGCATTTTTATCTTTATCTTCATGAATTATAGCTCTAAGTATCCAGTTCTTAATGAGGGCATCTTCAACCACAGTTATTTGCAGATAACAATAAGTTAACAATAATCCAATGCCTAAGTGGTTATTAAAAATGTAAACATCTGAATGTATGAAAGAAGGTGTAAGGCTAGGATGAGAGTCAAGAGAACCGAGGCAGAAATTATAATAAAAAGTAATTGGCAATGCCTTCACCAGAAGCAAGAAAAATCTCTTTCTCCATCAAAGGTCCTTCTAAATAGTTTTGGGTTTCTTCCGGGAGGAAAAACCAAAGAATCTTTACTTTCTTAGCTTAATTTTGCTGCCATATCTTTACTATCTTTCCAACATATGGTTCAGATTCACCCTTTTTAAAAAAGATACACACAGTCAAACAATGAATACTTCACATTGTCAAATGTGAAGGAGTCATGAAAGCAAAGTTGAGGGCATGAGACAATCACATTCATGACGTGGTAAAAAGTAATATGACAATCACATCCACCAAATTGAATTGAACGGAACAAGCTAGTAGATGTATGAGATGGTCTTGGTCAGTTTCATTTCATTTCAATGGCTCAGGTTTAGTTAGTGTTCACTGTTCAGGTTCAGTTAGTGTTTAGCACCCAGTCCTGGTATTGGGCTTTTAACCAATGCATCATTTTTTGCAGAGCAACAGCAGTGAGAATGCAACGAAGATTGGTTTCACCCTTGCTTATGTCTGGAAGGAACATTTTTTTTTTCTATCTGCATTAGGACTTTGTGTCTGGAGACTACATCAGAAAAATTACTTCCTTCACCTAAATTTAATTCAATCCAGTCTTATTTTTTTGACTTGAGCTTAGAAAGACTAGATGCTGTTGGTATCACTTATCGAGTTATGATTGGTGTGGTTATATAATGCACAAAAAATGTGACTCACAAATGTGACATCACCCGAGGAATTTGTTCTGCCGATGTAATTACCTGCAGTTGGTACTTGGTACAAATCGTCTAAGATTTATGGTCTCCACCAGCACTATTCTCTCCTCTCCAGTCATAGGTACCTCGGACAGTCCAGTAATTCCAAGTTTCAAGGCAGAGAGCACATCTGGAGGGTGACTCGGGCAGTCCGTCACTTAGGACTTGAATGCCATATAATTCAAGAACCATTTCATAGTATGGCATAATCAATATTATTTTCCTTTTCTATGGAAAGATCTTAGATGGGACTTGAATCTGTCAAAAAGTAGAAAAAATGTTTAAATAATCTAAACTACCGGAACTATTTTTGACCTAGACATGCCTGATGAGTATAGTTGAAAAACTATCATATGCTAAAGTGCATTTAGAAAGTTCACAAATTATAAAAGTTTGGTTTTTGATAAATGGCAAAACCATATACAAGGACAACTGAACACACAAATCATCTGTATGTAATCACTTGAATTTTGCTCAAACAAGTGGCATGCAGAAAAAAAACTCTGCAATGAACAAGCTGCAATGGCCGTGATGATCGAGTAGTGGTTGCATTGGTGTACTACCAGAAGTAAACTTTCCACGAGAACTTGAAAAATTAATTTTTCCCCCTACCATATCCATATACTAAGATGATTTCTGTGAAATCTGTGAGGAAAGATGAGATGAATCTCCCCGACCACGACACACAAGATAACTAGACTTCCATGATCGAGAAATACACAGGATAACTAAGACTTCCATCATCGAGAAATATTATATCTCTCAGTATCCTTTTCAAGATTTTTACCATCCTTTCCATGTATTGCATAGTGAGATAAACCTTTTTCACGGGAAGCATTACCCTCTTTACCACGGTACAGGAGAAACAGCCACCATAAATTTAACAAACTAACACACACATACAACTCAAACACACATATACAACTCACGCATAGATCCATAAATTTAATAAACTAACACATCATACAACTAACACCTACCAATAGTAATATGAATTGACATGTCTCTAGTTACAAGTGGAGGGACATAACAACAGTTAAAATACTTGATACTCCTCATCATAGGTCCGCAATAGGACGCCTCTTTCAAAGGCTGATGCAAAAGCACAGGAGGCTCATTGGTAGGCCTAGGAGAAGGAGTTACATGGATCATAAGGCTAAACACTTCGTTCGCATTTGGAAGGGCCACACATGTCAAAGTAATAACTCGGTTTAAAACACTGAGAACAAACATTTCTGTGGCATCCTCAATTGTAAACACGTGCGAACCATCAGATAGTGGCATCTCTAGTACATGCTCACGTCCATATTGCAGCTCGGTAGTGTTCCACCCATGATCGCGCACAAAATGTGTGCGCAAATGAGATAAGGCGCCTATAGTATCACAACTTGGAGCTGGGCATAAACAAGGAGTATAAATACACTCCAAAGAATGTGCATTGAAATCCTCAGCACGTAACACTTCATTGCATCCACAATTACGACACCTAAATCTGGTTTTTTGAATGACCATATCAATCATTTCTGAGCTACGAGATATGTGACCATATTTTGCTCCGTGATCGTTTACACATACGTGACAGTAGAGTTTAAAACACTCTTCGATATCCGCCGTTGGGTCATTGCACTAAGAAATAATAAGAAAAGAATGTGAATGGAAAGAGATAAAATTTTAAAATAAATCGAGCAAAGGAGAATTGCAAAATAAAGAGAAGGAATTAACCTGAAAAGCCCCATTAGTAAGGGGTATACCACAAGTGTAACAGTCAAATGCACCAGGTAGAGAAATAGTTTCCGTCATAATGCAACCTGTGTTTTCGTCTGCTCGAAGCTTGCTCTTGCTCTTGCTCTTGCTCTTTTCTATATGTGCACAGAAGTAATAGAATCAAGTAATGGAGTGCGAACAACAATCTAGGTATACCAATACACATATGAATCTCAAAATTTCACATGGAGCAAATTTGCGAATCTAAATAGAACATATACACTTTACACACCCCTTTGTTTATCTTGTTATTATTATTATTACCTATTCATTATTACCAATTGACTCGATCCTATATCTCCATAAAAAATGCTCTCTTTTTTCCCAAGAAGATGATCACACATGGTGGTAAAAGCACGACAAGCACGCTGTACACCCAGCAAGGCCCCTCCCTCCTCTTGGCCAAACACAGAGTCCAAGTAGGTCTACTTGTACACATATTCGACAAATTTTAATGTATAGGCACAAAGTATTTTAGTTCTATCAAAGATATGGTGGCAGCTACATAAAACAATTTGCTCTACACATCACATACACGATTTGTTACAACCAATTAGTTACACACCAATTAGTATTTTCGGTATTTTGAGCAAACAACCAATTAGTTACACACCAATCAAGAAATAAAGAAAATAAGGAGAGAGTGAATGCATACATTGCAGATCCACACAGAGAGGAGAGCGAATCAGCCTTGCAGTCTGTAGATCGGAGGAGTCAGGAGAGCACGGCGCCTCCTCCTGCAGTCCTGCGTCACTAGGCGGGACTGGAGAGTGGAGAAGCAGTCGGCACTGGAGAAGTAGTCGGGCCTGGAAGTAAGCAGCAGAGAGAGAAAGCGAGGAGGAAAGCTCAGGTGCCCATGTGGCAGCAGCAGCAGGAGGAGGAGGCTTACCGCGAGAGGGGATGTAGCCGGTGCCGGAAGAGGCGGAGCGGAGAGAGTGGAGTGGAGTGGTGTGGAGCGGAGTGGAGGCTGGAACGTCGGGCTGCGAGCCTGCGAGAGACTCCGCGCCGGCCGCCGGGGAACGTCGCGCCGGCCGCCTTAGTCGCCTAGGGTTTGTGCCGGCTGGGAGTGGTCGAGTGGAGTGGGAGTGGCCGAGTGGGAACTGGGAACGGGGAACGTGCTTGTGACCTGTGAGCCTGTGAAGTGCTGGCCTGCTGCGGCCAGTATAACACGATATATATGGTATTTCGGTATTTCATGATCAAATACTGAACCGATACCATAATACCGAAGTTTCCAAAAACAGATACCGACGCAAAATGCCGTATACCGAAAACATCGTAATTTTCGGTTCGGTACGGTACGGTAATTCGGTATCGGGGTTTTTATGCCCACTCCTGCGGGGCTGGGGCTTGGCAGGCGAACGTATTCTCCTCGTGGGAATGGGAGGAATCGGCGGGTAAATCACGTAGACTTGGGCTTTCAAACAGCCCATTCACAGAGCCCGTCAAAACTTTTTCTTGTGGGGAGCTACCGAGGATTTAGGCTCGAATCCCAGACGGCATCCGAACTTTCAAACAGGTACTAGGAAGAGGAGGAGGAGGAGGCTTTGGGGAGGCCTAGATGAGGAAAATCCGGATCTCCTGCAGCACGGTGTGCATTTTGACCTGAAACTTTTATAAATATGTCATACGGTGTTCAATTTGTACGAAACAAATTTTTTAATTCATCTAAAATCCTAAACAACCCATTTTCGAAACTTTTCAAATTTTTTGAATTTTTGAATTTTAAAATTCAAAAAATCATAAAAATGAAAAATTCATAAACACTAAGCCCACCCCGAACCGACCCATTGGTTCATATGGGGCGATATATAAAGCGAGGTGATGGAAAGGCCGGCCGCCGGCGTATGCCAGCGCGCTAGTTTCCTCTACACCAAACCCTACCTGTCATCCCTCTCCCACAGGTTCATGCGCTGATGCTAGCACAACTGAAAAGGAATCTAGGCCCCTAATTTTGTTTTAATGATTGATGCCAACTACTAAAGGCTCCTACTAATTATTTAGTTGAGTTGTGAACAGATATTTAGATTGGAAATCTGATGTATGAAGAATTATCGAAGAACTTGAAGAATTATTTAATTGGAGGCTCAATTATTATTTATTTGTAATCTTTATTTTATTGAGTCTAAGGACGGCCGTACTATAAAGAGGGATTCGACGAGAAATTTAGTATGAGGTGAATCTGGTGCTCAAAAGATGATCTTAGGTCAAATCTTAGTCACCCAATAGATTCCCCACTATTTTCAAGACCAAAAGACTTCTCTGTGTTCAGATTGTCCAGATGTGCTCTCTGTCTTGATTTATTGGAATTACCGGACTGTTCAGGTCGAACTGTCCGAATATCGGACTGTCCGAAGTGCCCTCCAGCTGAGCTGTCTGTCTTGATTTATTCGATTTACCGGACTGTCCGAGATATATTCGGACAGTCCGAATTACTTAGTCACATCTGAAGATTCTAAGCCCATATCTCTGATCCACATACCTTCCAGATCTCAAATATAACTTTTTGTTTGGGTCAATATTCACAGCCTAACTCGGACTGTCCGAAGTATGTCACGGATAGTTCGTTTCTCACTTACTGTACCCTAACGGCTAGTTCTAGGGGAGCTATAAATACCTATTCCATTGCTGCCATCAATTACCACTGTGCGCACAACTCAGATTCATTTCTGATAGGGGCAGGGGTCCCGATCTTTCGATGAGAGGAGGATAACAATTGATCGGGTAGGAGTCGACGTTGGCGGCCCGACTACAACCGTCCAGGACGTTGCGCCTTAGCGACCGGTACACCAACTCTAGATGGTTATTGACCTCGCCGGAGCGCGATCAACCTGACCACGAAGGTCCTTGAACCTGCAAGCAATCGAAGAACTAGCAAGAACAAGATGAACAAGCAACTCACTTGCAGATATGCATTAAGATCAGATCTGAAAGTATATGGTGGGGTTCTATAACGATATACAGGCGGTCTAACCGACACGCGTGAATACCGGTATGTAGCAAAGGCTAAACATAAACTAAACAAAACCCAAGTAATAGATGAGGGGTGGCCATCTATTTATAGCCTATTTAGGTCGGTTTGCTCCAGTGCTGCTACAGTAACCGACCTACTACAGTGTTGCTACAGTGCATATGTCTAGGTACATTGTATTCTTGCATTACAAGTATACTAGTTAGAAAGCTAGGTGGCTGCGGGGGATTGTCCCGATGAAGCAGGAGGAATTCTGAGGTGAGGCTGGATCCATTGGAAAGATCTCGTTGTGGGCTTCTCCGTGGATACCAAGAACGTCCAAAACGGAGTTCGTATGCGGCCTGAGCGTCTGTTCGAATGCTGGCTGGGCGTTGATGGTCGAACCGGAGTATAATTCGACCTGACTGCTAATTTGGTTTTCTTTCGTGCCTTCCTTTGACCGACTTGACATGCAGGGCTTGTAGACATAGTAGATATGGATATACGTCTTTCTTTAATATGCCATCACGTATGGGAGGCGGCCAAGGTGGTGGCCTAATTGCTGGATGTGATGGTGCCATGTCCGAAAGCCGAGGCAGCGGCCGACTTTGTGATAGTCGTGGCAAAGGTGGAGATCGTTGAAGCCATATAGATGAAAGCATCATAGTAGAAGTACCCGTGGTCATATCAATGCCAGACATGGTCGCATCAATTTCACTCTCTCACTCAAGAACCCTAAATGCATCTCCCTTCCTAGTGCCTCTTGTGAGATTAATTTGAGGGTGGAGAAGCTAGATTGGTGCTAGATCTGAGCTTGGTCCATCTCGTGAGCACCTTGGTCACCTTCAAGTAAGTGGTTGTCGATTGTTGGGATATTAGAAAATCTACATAAGATTTGGTCAAGACCAATATGGTGTTTAGTGATTTCAATGGAAATTCGACTGAAGCTAAGGAGTTATGGTCATGGAGCTCACTGTAGGGAGCAAGATAATCCCAACATGCATGTAGGTAACATGGTTCTTCATGCATATAATATCATGGATGCACATAAAAAGCATTCATGACACAAGAAAAGCTTGGGTTCACAGCCATAGTCCTTCCAGCATACAGGACTACCCAAGATATATAGTAGTCTTAAATAAATGAACAAAAGTCATCAGAGGTTCCAATTCAACAAGCAACACATCCCCACCACCTAAAAGGACTTATTTTATGTGAATTTTTCCATTTAATCAACTAAAGTGAAGTGGAAGAAAGTGGAAACCAAAGGAAGGGGAAAAACTTCTGTGCACGTGCACGGATGCACCCAGTACAAGGGTAATGGGACAAAATAGGTTGCTAACTGCTTATTATTCTATATTGAGCCAAATGTTGATTAAACTTGCTTGGTGCAAGGTTGAAGAAAATGCTCGGCTCCAAAGACTCGTTGATCAACGCGATAATCAATACAAGCTATTGGAGGGAGAATATTTTTCTGCTACATCAAGGCTTGACAGGGTTAGCCAAGAATTAGAGAGTATGCTTCTCAAGCTCAGTGTTTTGATCTTGTCCTTGTCAATTGCTTGATAATTGTTTCTTTTGGCTACAAAGGAAGAATCCCAAGCACAGCTTGGGAAGAATCCCAAGCACAGCTTGACTTCTGAGTAGGCTGTGCCAAGCTATAACTCCAATAGTGCGCTTGATTGACCCACAAAGTGGAAGTATAACTCAACCTGAAGCTCTTCTCGGCTTGCTGCACTCTGCTCCTGAAAAGCTAAAGGATCAGCTGAATGGGATGGTAAAGGATGGTGCATGTCAAGCCCTCGGCCTTGTCAAATCTCACTTCCCTAAAGCCAATCTTAGTGTAATCAAGGGGGGATTTTCCAGCACTGTAGAAATTGACCAGGTTCAGCCACTATTAAATAGTGTAAAAGATATTGCCGAGTCCGTTGCTAAGGACTTACAGCTTTAAAATTGTCCTGCAATAATGAGGTGGTCTGGAAAAAACTTTGAAGTATTGTTATACTCCAGATATCATGTATGATAAAATTTTCCCTTTTTTAAAACTTGAGTTCAATTTTATTTCTTCTAAATTTAAATGATGCTCAATTTTGAGTTACTATTAACCAAGCGGCATTTTCATACGTCTAGCGGAAAATAAAGGAATATGAAGGCAAAAAGAGGCGGAATGCCATAAACCGAAAAAAATACACTTGCATGCATGAGTTATACGTTGAAATGCAAATTAATTAGGTGTCGTATTATTTTTTAAAAGATCTTCATATTGGGTGTTATAAACAAAGATGCCCCGGCCGATGCGGTGGTGGTGGCAGCCAAGAGATTTGCTATTTTTCCACTCGCTAAAATGTCATGCAGGCTTGCTGTCATTGACATAGACGATCTCACATGTTAGTCAGAGAAAAACCAAACCAAAACCGAAAAACCGGTTTTCTTTTTTTCCACCTCTACTCGCAGTCTCAGGTCAGTCTCCTACATCAGTTTGGTTTGCTTAAAAGATTATCCATGCAATTAGAAAAAATAGATCCGTAGAGCGCACGAGCATGTCTCGGACGTGTAGGGACGCATGCAGAGTTCTCGACTCGGCACCCTCGCTATGGCCGTCAATTCGATGGACGCAATGGCGTGAGCGGGGCGGCATGCATGCTAGCCTGCACAGCCGGGAACAAGCTAGTGGTTGTAGCCTACATGACGCATGCACAACTGACCGTACTAGGCCATTTTTAAAAAAAAATTACGAGGCCGGACTGCTAGGCCCAGAGTGGTTATTTGACACACATTATATTACACCCGTTAGGGCATACACAGTGCTAGCCCTATTTATTGTCCATTCGTTGTTTAATATTATTCATCTAGTTTACTTTTTACTATTCATATACCCACCATTGTATTGGGCATTATATTACACCCGTTAGGGCATACACAGTATTAGACAACAAATGAGCAACTTTTGTGCCCACCATCATCAGAGTACATTCTTACAAAATTGTTATTTGACACAACAAAATATCGATACAGCTTATTTAACATCCAAGGTGTTTTTATCAAGGTTCCAGAAATCGGAATTAATCGGCGATTCCTAGTTTTTCACTTTGCTCCGCTGCGATTTTAGGCACATCGCCGTGTTAGTCGGCTGACCCGATTAGTTGGTCAAAAACCGATTTTTGACCGCTTAATCGCACGTCACAAGCCCAAAAATCCAGCCCACCATCGGGTATTCCTCCTCACTATGCAGCCCATTCCTAGGGCTTGAGGGAGCAGGGTGTCTCCAGTCCACTGCTACCGCCGTCGGGCCGCCGCCGCTGGCCGCCTTCCCAGATCGCCGCCGTCCTCTCCAGGCTGCCTCCTCCTCCTTGAGCTCAAGGTATGCTGTATGCATCTCCCGCGCCTCTGCGATCTACCTCGTTTTTTTCCCTTGGCCGTGCGTCGCCGCCGCCGCCGTGAGGCCGTGCGTCGCCGCCGGGACGAGCTCCTCCCTGTGAGGCAGCCGTGCATGGCCATGTCTCCCCTCCCCATGAAGCTGTGTGCCACCGCCACTGCCGCCGCCGTGAGGTGGTGCCTCCCTGCCGGGACGCAGCTATGTGGCTATGTCTATTTAATATTTATTATGAATTTATGAGTTGGACTTATGAAATTCGTATTGATGTGCTATGTCGTATTGCGTCCGGTCTACTTCGTAAGCGAGGTATTGGACGACTCTAAAATAAGGTACCCACAAGTGCAAAAGCTCCTGTATGCTGTGTTACTTACATCACGGAAGGTCAAGCATTATTTTCAAGAGCATGAAATTTCGATGGTCACCTCCTTCCCGCTTGGAGACATACTCCACAACCGGGAGGCCACCGGGAGGATTGCCAAGTGGGCGGTCGAGCTTGGAGCCTTTGAACTAAAGTTCAGGCCTCGATTAGCCATCAAATCTCAAGTGTTGGCCGACTTCGTCGCCGAGTGGACAGAGGCCCAAATCCCAGCAGCAAAGGAAAATCTCGAGTACTGGACAATGTACTTTAATGGTTCCCTCATGCTCAGCGGCGCGGGGGCTGGGATTTTGCTCATATCGCCGACTGGAGAAAAGCTACGTTACGTCCTCCGGATACTATTCCCCGTCAGCAACAACGCCGCCGAGTACGAGGCACTCATCCACGTGCTTCGCGTCGCCATCTCGCTTGGTGTCAGGCGGTTAATGGTACGCGGGGATTCTCAACTCGTGGTTAATCAAGTCCAAAAGGAGTGGTCCTGCATTGGCGACAGCATGGCGGCCTACTGCCAGGAGGTTCGAAAGCTATAAGACAAGTTCGACGGGTTGGAGCTCACGCACGTGCTCCGTCGCGACAACGTCAGCTGCCGAAAGCCGTGGACTTCGTTTCGGTCACATTTTTGGGCCGTTCCAAGTGTCCCGCACCGTGAGCCAACGAAAGTCATGAAGCAACCGTTTTCACGATACCCTACTTTTCCTTAGCGACATGGCCCACGGCACGGTGTTTTGGTCCGTTTCTGGCCGGTTCAGCCTCACCCGTGCGGCCTCCTCCCAGTATACCCTAGGGTCGTCCCCCCTCTGGGACCCCGGGGATTTGCCCTTCATCAAAAGCGTACAGTTTTTTCCCGACCAAAACGGCCGTTTTCAAGTGTTTCGGTGCACGTTTAGGCCAGTTTCTAGAGTTCGGGAACGTGAGCTGCCGGAAGCCGTGGACATCGTTTCGGTCGTGTTTTTGGGCCATTCCAAGTGTCCCGCACGGTGAGCCAACGAAAGTCATGAAGCAATTGTTTCCACAATACCCGACTTTAGCTTAGCGACTTGCCTCGCGGCACGGTCTTTCGGTCCGTTTCTGGCCGATCCGGCCTCACCCATGTGGCCTCCTTCCAATATACCCTAGGTCAGTCGCCCCTCTAGGACCCCCGCGGTTTGCCCTTCAGCAAAAGGCGTATAGTTTTTTGCCGACCGAAAAGGCCGTTATCACGCGTTTCAGTCCAGTTTTGGGCCAGTTTCTAGAGTTCGGCAACGTGAGCTGCCGGAAGCCATGGACTTCGTTTCGGTCACGTTTTTGGGCCGTTCCAAGTGTCCCGCACCAATAGCAAATGAAATTTTTGAAGCAACCGTTTTCACGATACCCGACTTTTTCTTAGCGACTTGACCCGCAACATGGTGTCTTGGTCCGTTTCTGGCCGATTCGGCCACACCCGTGCGGCCTTCTCCCAATATACCCTAGGGCCGTCCCCCTCTGGGACCCCGGGGGTTTGCCCTTCATCAAAAAGCGTACAGTTTTATCCCGACCTAAACAGCCGTTTTCACGTGTTTCGGTCTAGTTTTGGGCCAGTTTCTAGAGTTCGGCAACGTGAGCTGCCAGAAGCCGTGGACTTCGTTTCGGTCACGTTTTTGGGCCGTTCCAAGTGTGCCACACCGATAGCAACCGAATGTTGTGAAGCAACCGTTTTCACGATACCCGACTTTTCCTTAGCGACTTGCCCCACGACACGGTGTTTTGCTCCGTTTCTAGCTGGTTCGGCCTCACCAATGCGGCCTCCTCCCAATAAACGCAAGGGCTGTCCCCCCTCTAGGACCTCGGGGGTTTGCCCTTCAGCAAAAAGCAAACATTTTTTCCCTACCGAAACGGTCGTTTTCACGCGTTTCGGTCCTGTTTTGGGCCAGTTTCCGGAGTTCGGCAACGTGAGTTGCCAGAAGCCGTGAACTTCGTTTCGGTCACATTTTTGGGCCGTTCCAAGTGTCCTGCAGCGATGGCAAATGAAAGTCGTGAAGCAACCATTTTCACGATACCCGACTTTTTCTTATTGACTTGACCCGCGACACGGTGTCTCGGTCAAGTTTCTGGCTGGTTCGGCCACACCCGTGCGGCCTCCTCCCAATATACCCTAGGGCTGTCCCCCTCTGGGACCCCGGGGGTTTGCCCTTCATCAAAAAGCGTACATTTTTTCCCGACCTAAACGGCCGTTTTCACGCGTTTCAGTCTAGTTTTGGGCCAGCTTCTGGAGTTCGGCATTGTGAGCTGCCGGAAGCCGTGGACTTTGTTTCGGTCACATTTTTTGGCTGTCCCAAGTGTGCCGCACCGATAGCAACCGAAAGTCGTGAAGCAACCTTTTTCACGATACCCGACTTTTCCTTAGCGACTTCCCCCACGACACAGTGTTTTGGTCCGTTTCTGACTGGTTCCACCTCACCAGTGCGGCCTCCTCCCAATAAACGCTAGGGCTATCCCCCTATACGACCCCGGCGGTTTGCTCTTTAGCAAAAAGCATACATTTTTTCCCTACCGAAACGGTCGTTTTTACGCGTTTCGGTCCTGTTTTGGGCCAGTTTCCGGAGTTCGGCAACGTGAGCTGCCGGAAGCCGTGGACTTCGTTTCGGTCACATTTTTGGGCCGTTCCAAGTGTCCCGCAATGATAGCAAATGAAAGTCGTGAAGCAACCTGTTGACACGAAAACGTGAACACACGTGCAGAAGCGTCGATTCAGTGATCGCGTCGCAACTAAAACGATGGCCATGGTGTTCTCCTGCCCGACTAAGGATCGGGGCGAAGGATCGTTGAGGGTCCCCCCAGATTGGATCGAATCCGAATCCAAGAGGTGGAGCTCGCCGAAGTCGTTGGTGACGAAGTCCAAGCTTCCAAAACAGAAAACCAGGCCGGGGACGAAGAGGTCGACGGCTCCGTTGATCGCAGCCATCAAACTTGGTGAAGTTGATCTTAGCGTTCCCCTTCCCCTACCTGGCGCGCCAATGTCGACGTTTGTTATCAGCAATAATTATGGGGCTAACTCACTGATGCCCGTAATTGGTTTAACCGTGTGGGAAAAATTTTTTGTTATTGCTTATGGGTTAACTGTTCTGCTTGTAGGCTAAAGAAAAGGAAGAGAAAAGGCTCAAGGCAAAGCAAAAGGAGGCGGCTAGGCTCCAGGTTGAAATATTGTGGATATCACTTAATAGCTGCATATACTGAATTAACAAGGAAACAAGGGCATTGATGTAAAAAACATTGCCATACTTTTAAGTCTTACGTAATACATGTTTCTGAAAGTGCTATGTTCTGTTGATTTTTTGCACGATGACAGTCGGCCGCGCATCGGCGGGGGTCCTGCTAGCACAAACGGATCCGAGACAACTCATTCGCTCCGTAGCCGCAACGGTCAAGCCATCCTAGCATCCCTCCGTGGCGAAACACGGTGGGTCTACAACAAGACGGCGACCAAAGGTCCACAGCGCGAGGAAACAAGCCACAAATCAAACTTTGCCGAACCAACGCTTTACCAGCCAACGCAGCCATTCAAGCCAAAGCAAAGACGCCAATCACAGTCTTTCCAGACCAAAACAGCACGCATTACGTGTTTCGGTCCTGATTTCGCCCCGTTTCTGGCCGGTTCAGCATCACCCATGCCCCCTTCCCTCAATATACCATAGGGGCATCCCCCTCTGGGACCCCGGGGGTTTGCCCTTCATCAAAAAGCGTACGGTTTTTTCCCACCCTCGAAACGGCCGTTTTCACGCGTTTCGACCCAGTTTTCGGCCAATTTTTGGAGTTCGGCAACGTGAGGTGCCGGAAGCCGTGGACTTCGTTTCGTTCACGTTTTTGGGCCGTTCCAAGTGTCGTGGACCGTGAGCCAACGAAAGCCGTGAAGCAACCGTTTTCACGATACCCGACTTTTCCTTAGCAACATGCCCCACGGCACGGTGTTTCGCCCCAGTTTTCGGCCGGTTCGGCATCACCCGTGCGCCCTTCCCTCAATATACCATAGGGCCGTCCCCCCTCTGGGACCTCGGGGGTTTGCCCTTCATCAAAAAGCGTACAGTTTTTTCCCACCCTGAAACGGCCGTTTTCACACGTTTCGGCCCAGTGTTCGGCTATTTTCTGGAGTTCGGCAACGTGAGGTGCCGAAAGCCGTGGACTTCGTTTCGTTCACGTTTTTGGGCCGTTCCAAGTGTCGCGGACCGTGAGCCAACGAAAGCCGTGAAACAACCGTTTTCACGATACCCGACTTTTCCTTAGCGACTTGCCCCACGGCACGGTGTTACGCCCCACGGAATGATTTACCAACTATTCAATGTTTGGGGAATTCAGAGGCGCTATCTGTAAGGTTTTGGTGTAAAATAGAACTAAAAGTATGTGTTTTAGACTTGGGCGAATGGTCGTGAAGACTGGTGCTGTTGCACGAGAGTCGGGTATGTGATTGACTCGCCCGGGTCAGTAAGGACCTGTATCTTTCGAGGCCTTGGGTTGGACTCCGTCATCGATGTTGGATAATATGTTAGCTTGGGCATATCAATTGCTCAATCGAGCCGAGAGCAAAATGGACGGGGGTAAGCTGAGCCCTTCCCCACATAGCCGAAGGCCTTAAATGGGCCCTTGGAAAGATTGGGGCAAGATGGACTTATTAGCTCGCGTAAACAACCGCGTTTGGGTGACATTTGCAGGAGTTCGGCGGTGACGTCTCAAATTTGCCCCTCGTTGCGCGGATAAAGCAAGGTCATTAAGGACTTTTCCCTGTGTAATTCTTTGTCCTATTGTACCTAGCTTCAGTTGTATTTAGCCCCCTAATAAAGGGCATTGAATGCTACCCTGAAACATCCCTCGTCTCATCACTATTCATCCACTTTTCAATCGCTACTCTATATTTTCTCTCTTATATTTTAGGAACAATTGTGTTCTTGCCCCTGTTTTGGAGTCCAATTGTGATTTTACCCTTACGTTTTCCACTTTGTGATTTTGCCCTTGATTTTTAAAAACAAAGCTATAATTTGCCCTCATTCCGTTTACAATAGTTAACGGTGTTAACTCAGCTGTAAAAAGACATCTATACCCTTATGAATTTGCCCCAAATTTTATTAGTACTTTCTGTTTTTACCCCTATTTCAACTCAAATATTGATGATTTGAAAACCTCATTCTGACAATATTTTGGTAGAAGTTATATTGAATTTGACGACATATGCAAGGATCACTGAATACTCGGATATCAAGATCTACACTATGGCCACCGACACATCGTACGCTAATGCCGCATGCAAAGATGGATGTTTTGCTCACCTGCTTGTCGAGGACGCCCTGTGTCCTTAAATCCTTGGCCGCGTGTTGACACCCAAATTTGGCAGAAAAATCGGATATTCAGAAAAGGTCAAATGTGTTGGAATTGTTTGGCCGAATCGGAAATAGGCTTTATCGGAAAAAGAGAAAAGCATATTGAAGAAACCGATAGAGACTATACTCCTGAAGAGATACGATCTGGTCAGAAGCGCGACGCGGTAAAATAGGTCGTATCGGTATCGACTTTGTAATAGTATAAATAGGACCTTAGGTATCGAGAATAAACACATCATACTCAATACACAAACTACTTTCTCGAATCCGATTGATTTCGTCGAAAGGGTTCAACTCGTAGGTAGAGCTATCTTGATGGGATAATCAATTCTCTCCTTGTAACCCGTATGCATGGCTGTATCATCTTGATCTCGTGTATACAAAGCATGTTAAACTGTCTCGGGATTTACCGATCTTTAATGTGTTATCGCATATTGCACTGTCTCGATTTAATCGATCTGTAATGTGTGTTTATTTTGCAATGCCGATTGTCAAGTATCTTATATGCTTTTTCTGAATTTGATGTATGCAACTGTCTCATTTAATCGATCTTGCGTGTGCCTCGTTTAGGATATTGCATCTATAGATGTTTGCCGATTAACATTGTATTATCTTTATTAGTCTTGAACCTTTAAACCGATCCGTTGGTTTGCATCTAGTTTTAGATTTGAATACTGTCTTGGCCTGACCAATCTATTCGATCTATTCCTTGATTTAATCCGATTCATTGATTAAAAGGTTTAATGCTGATATTATAGAAAATACCAAAAAGAAGTATAAGATTTGTATTTAAAAGAATATTTACATTTAGTTGCTCTATCAGGCATTAAGCCGATAGATCTTGTAATCGGGTTCTTTAAAGCCGATTACGCATAACCTGATCTGGCTATATTAAAAAGCCGATTAGGGATAGTCGCTGATAGTTTAATCCTTGTCGATTTACAGGTCAAATTGACTGGCACGCTTGGTCTTTAGTTGCGACGCAGTCACTGAATTGATGCTTCTGCACGTGTGTTCGCAGAAAGCTCACTTTTTGTGTCAACAGTAGGCCGCAATTCAGAGTACACGGAGATACATGCCTAATACAATATCTAGAAATTTATCCATCCCACAGGCACGAGGGCTGTAGGAACGCGCAACCCTAGTCTTCATAGTCTTTCTCGGAAAACGCCTCCTCGTCGTAATCCGGGTCCTCCTCCTCGGACGGCGGGGCATACTTGGATGGACCAGTTGTTGAAATTTTAAAAAGGGGAGGAGAAAAGGTGGGTGAGTATAAATTGTACTCGCAAGTCGAGAAATATGCAAATGTGGATCGGTACAAGGAGAGCTTAGGATATTTTGCGGAAATGCATTTGTTAGCCTAGTTTTGGCAAAGCAATTTAGAAACAATAAATCTTAACATTTTCTTTGGGCTCTTCTCAAACGGTTCTCGCCACTTGGCCTTAGTTCCATAGCGAGAACAAAATCCTTTCTCATTTTTTTTTCTCAAAACGGCTAGGTCCACTCCGTGCGACACTTTTCGGTAGGCCGACCCCCAATCCAGAATGTAGCCGGTGGCACCTAACTCAAACGAAACCTTTCTCAAATCCTTTACTCATCTCAAATCTTTTGTTTAAAACCCTTTTCTTAAACTGGTTTTATAAATGAAGAACTACCATATAATCAGTCCCTTCGCGTGCTCATAACCGTGAGCACGGCTATCATGACAGTTTTAACTCTGCAGAGTGGGTACGCTTTACCCTCGAGAGGCTACGCACCGAAGGTGTTTTGCCACAAGACCGCTAACCACGAGGGCCAACGACCGGGCCCGTCCCATACCAGGGCTTGAGGTCGTACTGTTATGGCTTAGTTCATAGGATCATAGGATGCACAGTCCTTAGACTAAGAGAGAGTTGATATTTTAGCCCAGTTTTCAAAACGGTGCCTCACTGCACCAACCGACAAAATATCTCTTCCTAGTCGGAAGGTTTTTGGGGTAAGAGGAAAATAATTTCCTACTAAGCATCACCTTTGATGCGCTATCTTTAAATCACCTTTCTCCCAAACCTTTCTCAACAATGTTCTCATTTCACACAATGATTATTTCTCTTCGCATAAAGACTTTCAAGCATTTATCCTACCACAACAGAGTATATAAACATGAGCAATTTATAGTTTAGCCTTAAGTTTAATCCTACCATATCCCTTACGTTTTCTATTTGGCATGATATCTAATTCTAGTAAATACCGCATTAATCATTTTTAAACTAGCATGCACATTTTCAAATCTAGTAATCATTTTCCGAATAATCGAAAATGGCGAAGGGGGGCTTGCCTTGATCAGTTCCGGGGAAATCGAAGGGACGTCGACGATCGGGTCTTCGGAACCGTGACCTCCTAAACGCGCACATGCACATGCAAACAATACAACCATCATAAGAAAATATTTCATGCATGCCTTGCTGTTTTTAGGAAAAGAGAGCATGCAGCAACCTAGTTGCATTTTTATTTAAAAGAAATCTTATGCCAAATGACTTATGCACATATGCAATGATGCCATTTTTAAACCATGAATATTTCTAACAAATGCCGGCTGCATGAATGGCATGTCAACACTTATTTTCTAAGGTCCAGGGGTTGTAAAGCATTTTATTTTCATTTAAAATAAATATTATGACCACTTTTCATATGCGCAAAATTTTTCAGAAAGAAGGGATAGTTTTCAGGGGGGAAAATGTGATGAGCTTAGTAGTGGCAGCATGCAGCAGCTGGTCGAGATCCTGATCTGAGATGCTTGCAATTTAGACAGCACATTGTTGACAGCTCAAATAAAATTATGCTTCTTTGGTATGTACAAGTGTACAACAAGTCAACAAGTGGTTTTCCTTCTCTAAAGTTCCCTTGAGGTACCGAATGAGTAAACAGCAGGAGATAGCAGCAGCTAACTATGTGTTACTGCTCTGCAAATACCTAGTAATCAGATACCATCATAGTACTACTCAAAACTTTATCTAGCTACCTGTGTACGTACATATCAACAAATATATGAATTTTGATGGAGCACGTACAGAAATATTAGATTTGTTTTCTAGAAGCATCTTGGGTACTTCAAAATCATGACCCTTTGCAAGTTGAATATAAATTTACATAACATGGACAACAGTATGCCGCATCTTGAGATTGTAATTACTTGGTCTTTTGTTGAAACTAGCCATAAGATGCATTGTGAAAACTTGGTGCAAAAAAAACCCCCAAAGATTATCACCTAGATCAATAATAACCAATGAAGTTTCATTAGTAGTAAACATAACACCCGAATCTTTGAGCAGCGTCATACCTTTAAAGACTAAAAACATGGACATTATCTTCAAAAGAACTTCCTTAATTTCATCTGTTCTTGCATTACTTTTCCCTGCTACTACTTACTGAGTAAATGTGCCAAGCGTAATAACTTCGTATAGCATACATTATACGAAGTTATACGACAGAAGAAATAACATGAACCAGAAAACATGTTGGATGAAGCATCAGACAATCTCCTAGCCCTGTTCTCCAGCATCAGCTTATATACTTGTGGTTAAATCATTTGACAATAGGTTATTGACTAAATCTACACTCTTAGAAACAATTAGTAGCAAACCTATCCTGAGAAGGCACTTGTCGACGGTTGAGATATCGATCTCAGGTCGCTAAGGTTCTTGAAGATTGAGATAGGAGACACGCCAAACAACTGGGGGCGACCGCGTTGAGGCAGCTTGTGTGAGAAACCTTCCACCGTACGGGTATCAACATGCAAGCACTTTATACAAGGGCGGCAACTACTGGCCGCACATGTGAATGGACGTGGTGATGACAGTCGGCCGCGCATCGGCGGGTGTCCTGCCAGCACAAACGGATCCAAGATAACTCATTCGCTCCGTAGCCGCAACGGTCAAGCCATCCCAGCATCCCTCCGTGGCGAAACACGGTGGGTCTACAACAAGACGGCGACCAAAGGTCCACAGCGCGAGGAAATAAGCCACAAATCCATCTTTGCCGAACCAACGCTTTACCAGCCAAGGCAGGCATTGAAGCCAAAGCCAAGACGCCTCCAGATTTCGCCCCGTTTGAGGCCGGTTCGGCATCACCCGTGCGCCCCTCCCTCAATATACCATAGGGACGACCCCCCCTCCAGGACCCCGAGGGTTTGCCCTTCATTAAAAAGCGTACAATTTTTTCTCAGCCCGAAACATCCGTTTTCACACGTTTCGCCCAGTTTTCGGCCATTTTCTGTACTTTGGCAACGCGAGCAGCCGGAAGCCGTGGAATTCGTTTCGTTCACGTTTTCGGGCCGTTCCGAGTATTGGGGACCGTGAGCCAACGAAAGCCGTGACGCAACCTGACGAGCCTCAAATTTGCTTACCTTTAAAACCCGTCCTGTGGAACAGCACTAGCCCCTGGATCAGTACACTAGTTCCACACATCACATAGCTGGATCATCACATACAATATTGAACGAAATATATATTACAAGATGAACATGGTTTCCAAGTTCTGGTACTAAATACATCTGAATGTCTTGTAGACAGTTGTATTATAACAAGGATGTTAATCAGGCGGAAGCTTCGCTATGATTTTAAGTGAAAATCCTAATCTATGTATGTGACCTCGACTGCAGGAGAGCCTATATCTGGCCTAGATCTTCAAGCACTGGATCTCCATCCTCGTGGCACGGGTATTCTCCATCTTCATAGTCTCCATAATCTAAAAGAGTGGGTGCGAGGGTAAGTGCGCAATCAAACCGCACTTGCAAGTTAACACCGTCCTTAATGCATAATAGTGATAAAACTTTATGGTGGAGGTTTGGTTACTTTATTTGCAGAAATGCCAGATTTAGAAATAACATGTATAAAATCCTATACCTATGCATTTTCGAAAGGACATCTCCAAAAAGATGTCGAGGAAAGAGTATATCAATGTTTATCAAATCATATCCTTTGCCCCACAGGCATCACCCTTGCCACACAGGCACCACCCTTGCCACACAGGCATGTTTTACCCCGCGTCTCATCTTCTTTCTCCCACCATCATTCCGGGTCAGTAAACCCCGTTGCGGACCTTTATCTTTCCCGAGTTCCAGCGAACTATCGACGTTCACCCCGGTAGATCGGTCAGATCCCTTCAAGAGACGGCCCAAACTCCTTCAACTCAGGACTTGGTTAAAAGGCTCACGGGCCTAATGCATTACACAGACACCAATCCTGCGTGATGGCCACGCGTTGTGGTGTAGGGGACCATTGCTAACACACAGTACAATGGCCAGCGGTTTCCCGCTGTGTCCACGCATGAACACCCCTCCAGACGAGCCCAAACTCCATCTGGGTTCCACCTTCCTCATGCATGCCTCTTACATAGGCATATCATGCATATATCCTGGGTCCACCCTGCCCATCACCCTTCTCTTCCATCATTCCCATCCACATTTCCCGTTCCCACATACCCCAGACAATAAACCCCACAACAGCAATTCAATCATGCAACACAAAGCCCATCATGATCAAGGTATGTATGTCCACCGGTAAGTTTTGGCTTACCAGTGCGGGATTGGTTACCCGATTAAATCAGTAGACCTAAGCATATGTAAGCAGTTTTTACCCAAGACTAGAAAGTCTAAATATTTTATATTTTATGTGGACAGTCAATCAATCATGATATCAAGGAATCATGAAAGCTGAAAACATAATCATCAAGGACAGGATATGATATTATCATGATTAACAAATAGGCCTTATCAAAGCATAGCAAACATGCACTTTTTAAGTTTAAAACAAGATATCTTTGAAAAACTGGGTAAAAAGTATGAGCTAAAGTGTTAACTCGCCTTGCGAATCAGAAGGCTAAATGTGACTATCTTCTGGGTATTCACTCTCTGGAACCGGATCCTCTGTTTAAGAGAATTACGGAGTACTCTAAATGAGTTGCGAATGCAGATGCAGGGTTGGGTGTGGATTGCAAACGGAAATACTAAGCTAATGGTCTGAGGTTGATAAGGTCAAATTTACCAAAATACCCCTAGATATATTTCTATTTGGGGAAAGGTGAAATTATCTATATTTAAGTCTTCTTTAATATATTGAGAGCCTCTTCTATGGACCAAATCCTAAATTCATAATTTTCCCTGAGAGTTTCTAATATTTTCTAGAATTTTCTAGGAATTTTCTGAGATGATCTGTTATTTTTAATTAGTAAATACTAAAGTAATCATATTATTAATTTTGTATAAAAATTTATTAGCGAAATATGTAAAGTTATGATTTTAATGGGCTCTATACAATATCTAGTATTTTACATAATTTTCTCATAATTTTTAGAAGTCTCCTTATATTTTTATTAAATCGAAAACCATAAATCAAAATCTGTAATTATCTGTATTTTAACTGCTGACGTCATCATGACGTCATGATGACGTCAGCCGTCTTCAACCTCTGTCCAGCGCGCAGCCCGTAGAAAGAATCGGCGATTACAGGAGCTACGGTCCTCCGTTTTGGGTGTTCTTGGGCTCTACGGAATCGTCTCAACGGCGCGCTTCTAATGGTACCAAAAACACGGTCGGCGGCTGCCGGACACAGCGGCTCGGCGAGCTACAGCGGCGCCGCCCTCGGGATCAAAATGCAACGGCGGCACAGTAGGGTTCTGATCAATATGATGCATGGGAGAGCTTCAGGGGTTCACAAGGATGCTCACCGTGGGGTTCGCGATGGCAGAACAGGCTCGAGCCGACATGGCGGCGCGCGACCCCGAGATGACGCGGAGCTGAGCAATGGCGACGGCGAGCTCCGACGACGAACATGTTAAATCAAGTGAGGGGAAATGCTCGTGAGGTGGAGGAGATACTTCCAGTGCGAGGAATCGGACCGAGGCTTACCGAATAGGAAGAAATCGATGGAGAGACCCTCGTCAAGGGTTTCGGGTCGGCGAGAAATTCCGGCAACGCGGCGACCCCGGCGACGCGCGAGTTGAGCAGTGGGTTCAGGGCGACCTTGCAAACACGATGGGAGGATAGGGAAGGCTCGGGTGTGGCTCAACCGAAGGAAATCGAGAAACGATGGCTACGGCTAGGGTTTTATACCCGGTCGGGGGCGGCGGAAGAGGGTTCTGGCGAGGCCAGCTCGACAGGGGTTTAAGCGGCGGCGTCTACGTGTCGGCTAGGGCTTGCTCCAGCGCTGATCGAGCCCATGCAGAGGACACCGAGGCAGGGGTGACGCGGGAGACTTAAGCGGTGGGGGAGAGAAACAGGGGCTGAGAGAGGGATGAGCTGGGATGAGATTCGGCCCAAGTTTGGCCTAGCCCGAAAGCTTTGGTGATTTTCACCTATTTCCATTAAAATTTTTGAATTCCAGCGATTTTTGATAGATTTAAATTTGAATTTAAATCCTAATTTGAATGGATATCAAATTGGGCCAATTTTGGGGTGTTACACAACCGTTTTCACAATACCCGACTTTTTCTTAGCGACTTGCCCCGTGGCATGGTGTTTCGCCCCAGTTTTCGGCCGGTTCGGCATCACCCGTGCGCCCTTCCCTCAATATACCATAGGGACGACCCCCCTCCAGGACCCCGAGGGTTTGCCCCTCATAAAAAAGCGTACAGTTTTTTTTCAACCTGAAACGGCCGTTTTCACGCGTTTAGGCCAAGTTTTCGGCCATTTTCTGGACTTCGGCAACGCGAGCTGCCGGAAGTCGTGGACTTAGTTTCATTCACGTTTTTGTGCCGTTCCGAGTGTCGCGTACCGTGAGCCAACGAAAGCCGTGACGCTACCGTTTTCATGATACCCGACTTTTCCTTAGCGACTTGCCCCGCGGCACGGTGTTTTGCCCCAGTTTTCGGCCGGTTCGGCATCACCCATGCGCCCTTCCCTCAATATACCATAGGGACGACCCCCCTCCAGGACCCCAGGGGTTTACCCTTCATGTATAGTTTTTTTCCAGCCCGAAACGGCCGTTTTCACGCGTTTCGGCCCAGTTTTCGGCCATTTTCTAGACTTCGGCAACGCGAGCTGCCGGAAGCCGTGAACTTCGTTTCGTTCACGTTTTTGTGCCGTTCCGAGTGTCGCGGACTTTCCGAGTGTCGCGGACTGTGAGCCAACGAAAGCTGTGACGCAACCGTTTTCGCGATACCTGACTTTTCCTTAGCGACTTGCCCCGTGGCACGGTGTTTCGTCCCAGATCCTCATCAATCGCAGTCGTAGATTCTAGACGAGATCCACCTTGATCGGCTCAAGCGGCTTAGGGCCCCCGGGAAACGAATGGATTAAGATGAAGACGGACGGTTCAATTAGCGAGCATGGGAAGGCTTGTGGAGGTTTAGCAAGAGACGACAAAGGGGATATATGCGTTCTCTCAAGCAGTTAAGAACAAGACCATACTCGAAGTCGAGCTCTTTTGCATCCGAACATGTATTCAAATAGCAGCTGAAAAGGAGTGGATTTGGATTGATTCGGATTCCCTAACGTAAGACATGGTCTACTCTCAAGATCCCAAAGCCCGCTGCTAAGGAAGGCCCCTTCATAAGATCAAAAAAGTACAAGCGAAGATTGGAAAATCTCCCATACTTGGAGAGAAGCAAACCAACCGGCCGATTGCAGCCCGGTTCGGCATCACCAGTGCGCCCTTCCCTCAATATACCATAGGGACGACCCCACTCCAGGACCCCGGGGGTTTGCTCTTCATCAAAAAGCGTACAGTTTTTTCCCTGCCCGAAACGGCCGTTTTCACGCGTTTCGGCCCAGTTTTCGGCCATTTTCTGGACTTCAGCAACGCGAGCCGCCGGATGCCGTGGAATTCGTTTCGTTCACGTTTTTGTGCCGTTCCGAGTGTCGGGGACCGTGAGCCAATGAAAGCCGTGAAGCAACCGTTTTCCCGATACCCGACTTTTCCTTAGCGACTTGCCCCACGACACGGTGTTTCGCCTCAGTTTTCGGCCGGTTCGGCGTCACCCGTGCGCCCTTCCCTCAATATATTTTTTCAGCCCAAAACGACCGTTTTCACGCGTTTTGGCCCAGTTTTCGGCCATTTTCTGGACTTCGGCAACGCGAGCTGCCAAAAGCCGTGGAATTCGTTTCGTTCACGTTTTTGGGTCGTTCCGAGTGTCGGGGACCGTGAGCCAACGAAAGCCGTGACGCAACCGTTTTCACGATACCCGACTTTTCCTTAGCGACTTGCCCCGCGGCATGGTGTTTCGCCCCAGTTTTCGGCCGGTTCGGCATCACCCGTGCGCCATTCCCTCAATATACCATAGGGACGACCCCCTCCAGGACCCCGAGGGTTTGCCCTTCATAAAAAAGCGTACAGTTTTTTCCCAGCCCGAAACGGCCGTTTTCACGCATTTCGGCGCAGTTTTCGGCCATTTTCCGGACTTCGGCAACGCGAGCTGTCGGAAGTCGTGGAATTCGTTTCGTTCACATTTTTGTGCCGTTCCGAGTGTCGGGGACCGTGAGCCAACGAAAGCCGTGAAGCAACCGTTTTCACGATACCCGACTTTTCCTTAGCGTCTTGCCCCGCGGCACGGTGTTTCGCCCCAGCCGGTTTGGCATCACCCGTGCGCCCTTCCCTCAATATACCATAGGGACGACCCCCGTCCAGGACCCCGGGGGTTTACCTTTCATCAAAAAGCGTACAGTTTTTTTCCAGCCCGAAACGGCCGTTTTCACCCGTTTCGGCCCAGTTTTTGGCCATTTTCTGAACTTCGGCAACGCGAGCTGCCGAAAGCCATGGAATTCGTTTCGTTCACGTTTTTGGGCCGTTCCGAGTGTCGGGGACCGTGAGCCAACGAAAGCTGTGACGCAACCGTTTTCACGATACCTGACTTTTCCTTAGCGTCTTGCCCCGCGGCCCGGTGTTTTGCCCGTATCATAAACCCGACGTGTGTCATGTACCGCGTCATTATCGAACAAACATTGGATCACCTGCTCTTTAATTTTACCATTGCTAGATAACTATGAACCAAGATTTTTTTTGGACTCCTGCGTAGCACACTCTGCACTTTTGGAGTTGGGTGGGAATGGGTCGACCCATGATCCATTAGAACCGATCCATATGATCCATTTCTAAAAATAGGGTCAATGGGTCGACCTATTAGATCATGCTCTTGACCCAATGGGACAAAAGGGTCGACCCACTTTAAAGAGTAGAATAATTAATTTTTATCATTGAATTTCTTTCTAAATCATATTACTCTATATAAACAAGGCGCTACCACGGATTGCACTGTAGCGAGATGCCCCAATTTTGCTCCACGTCGCCTCTAATTTCGGCCGTTCGATCAGTGCTTAGCTCCATCCGACGGTCACTCTCTCTCTCTCGCTCTCATGGGCTCACCCGCCCGGAAATTTACCCCCACGCCACTCAATTCGCACGCCTGGCTCTGTATGCCATTACTTTCGTCGTCGACCTTTACTCGAATGCCACCGGGCATGCGAATTGATTTTCTCTATGCCATTTTGGCTATTGTTTTTCCATTTTAACCTCTCTCTTGCTATTTTTCTTTTTATTTATATTTTAGCCCCTCTTCCTCTTCTGGCCGCCTCCATCGCCCCCATTCCTTCCGCGACCTCCCCGACCGTCGTCGTCTCCTGCTTCCGTAGGGGAAGACCAGCGTGAGCGGCGTCTTGGCGGTCGACGTCCTCGGGCCCGAGCAAAATCGACTGGCGGTACGGGACGAGGAAGTGGAACGCGCGAGTAGGGCGGAGGTGGGAGACGACGGTGGTGTAGACGCAGCAGTCGGGGAGGAGGCCGTGGCCGGAGTGGGCGCCAGGCGGCGACGGAGGCGGAGTAGGCGGCGATGGAGTCGGTTAGGAGAGGAAGAGGGGCTAGACTGAAAAGAAAAATAGCAAGAGGGGCTAAAATGGAAAAACAATAGCCGGAATGGCATAGAGGAAATCAATTCGCACATTCGGTGGCATTCGGATAAAGGTTGACGTAAGTAATGGCATAGAGTCAGGCGTGCGAATTGAGTGGCGTGGGGGTAAATTTCCCCGCCGACCCCCACTCACGCCCCCCATCCAAACCCTGGCGGGCTGGCGGCGTCGGCGGCGGCGTCTCCTCCTGCTCCTCGACGGCGCTATCGTCTCTATCGTCGGCGGCTCCTTCTCCTCCACAGCAAGCGGCGGCGGCGGCGGCTCCGACTCCTACCCTTCCACGGCGTTGTCGCCGGCAGCTCCTCCATAACAGGTGGCGGCACCGAAATGACCGGATGCACGGGCAGCGAGGCCTAGCCTCCGCCCTTCCTCACTGACCCAACCTCCCCTTCTCCTCACCCTCCACAGCATCGCCATCTCATATAAGAGGCAGGGGAAGATGCCATTACCCCATTCCCATCTCCTCCAAACCCTCAAAGCAGAAGGAAGAAGATGAATTTGGAGCCGCCGGAAGGTATGCAGTTCCTCTCTGCCTGATGCCATGGATGAATCTTTAATCTTTCTGGATGACTGTCGGTATTGGGCAACTAATTGGGGAAGTGAAAAGGGTAGACTTTTAAGTCTCTTCCAGTCCTGTGTTTGCCATGTGGTTAGATTTGGGAATTAGCCGAACTGTTTAATGTTTATGATATTGGTGCTTAGATTATGGGGGAGAAGACGCAGTTTTTCCTCAGATTAGTCCGATGCATCATGCTTTTGTTTTTCTTGATTGGTTCAATCATCGCTTGAATCTGAGCCTGAATGTCCTCAGAAAGATTCTTGATAGGTGTGGTCATGTGGAAATGCAAATATGCAATCCTAGGATGCAGAAAGGTGTCATCTTTCTATGGTTGTGTATCTGTATTCTTTATAGCTCTGTATCTGTATTGTATCCTTATTTGTGGTATGTTTCGTTCCTGCGATAGATCTTTTAGATTTTATCATATTGATTAATGAATTTATTGATAAACCTATTCACGAATTAGCAAAGGGTCTTCTTTTGAATGAGGAATACAGTCACTTTCAGGCAGGTATATATTACATTGACAAATTTTCATACCAAGAAACTGTTTTGAGCACTGGAGATAAAATTTTAGGAAGCCTCAGTGCATTTGGATTGGATTTCAGTTTGGGCCATCATACGACTTCTAACTAAAGGAAGTTCATATCAAAAGATTACTTTTGTTTTATTTTATAATATCCCTGCATTGATTTCAGTTTCTATATTTTTAATGTTTGCAGGTTGTGACTGATGAGATGAATGTTTGTTACATTGAGAACGTTCAACACTTTTTCGATGGATACTTATTTTCAAGGAGGACAGGTTTAAGTTCAATAGCATGATTTTCTCATATATGTATTTTTCATAATGTGCTCATGATATTTCTTTTTGTAAGATCCTTACCATGTTATTTCTGATGCCTCACTGTTGCTACGAGCTGCCATCTTGCTACAAGCTTAGGCTATGCCAGAGCTGCCATCTTGCTACGAGCTTAGGCTATGCAACATGCAGATTGGAGCCTATGGAGTCCTTGGTGTACCTTTAGTATCTCCGGAAACACACCTATTTTGTAAGATTTCTTTCCTTAGTTCCTGCAGGTTCTTTTTATGAATCTATTTGATCTGTTTCTTACATTTTTATGCTGAGGTTTGCCTCTTCCGTATTTTGTTCATCGAGTGATTTACATTTAGAATTTTGTTGTGCCCACACTAATCCTCCTGGAAGCCTAACAATAGGAGCGATGTGAGGTCAATAAGATTGCTTGCGTTGGCAAGATTCCAGAAAAAAGAACTCTCATCTGTTGATCTGTGAGGATATGTAGCGGGCTTCGATCTATGATGATTGCCACAAAGCAGGCACTTAATTTGCTGGCAGTTGGTCAGCATATTCATGGCTTTTGTAATATGCAGCGTACAATGCAGGGTGTTTGGTTGCTGTTGCTGGTGCAGTGAAAAGAATATAGTTTCATGTCCATTTGCCTAACATGTTACCTTCTAGATTACTGCCCATGAACTGGTGGATGTTTTACAACTTTGGTGTGTTCCTCCTTTAGTGTATTGGTATTTTTTATACATGATATTATTTTTCAGAAATATAATTTGCCATTTTCCATGCATAAGAAGTAATAGGTGAGCTCAAAAATACACAATGTTATTTTACACAACATCGTGACTGTACTGCATGGAAGTTTAGTACAGTTTCTGACTACAAGGTGGTTTTTAATCCTTGAGATTCCTTTTACATTTATTCATGTAAAGTAATGCTTGAAAACCAGGTGGTTTTCTAGGCTCCTGAGTAACAGTTCATATGGTTCATCCTAGCTTAACAAGACCTTTGCTTTTAGTTCGATGTACTCATGCCTTCTATTTTCTTTACCTATAAATACATATGTGATTCTACTTATTTTTATTTTCGTTTTGTATACTCCTATAATTGAATTGGGGTTTTAGCCCCTTCTGCAAAATAAAAGTTGTACTTATTTCCTATGTTGCCCAAATTACAGGAAACGATGTTTTTTTGCTTGGGGCTGAGACACTTTAGGGATGCGTCTTGTTGATACAGTTTAGTACTATGGGCAGAATATGTGCAGAAGTATGTTTGTACCTATTTTGGAAATAAATTGTAGCAATGCTTGTCCTTCGTTTCCTTTTTTTGTCTCAGTTTGGAAAAACATCTGTACCAATCGTCATATTTATGTGTCTAGCTCCAAAATGATTGTTGGTTTTCCCTATGTAGCATGCATCTTCATTTTGGCTGCTGTTCTCAGCTACACATATCCTAATATGTTCATTTCCCTATCATTTGATCTTTGCAGGTGTAAAAGAGATTATAAGATGACTAGCTTTTGTGGACATATATAAATATAGGATGTCCACTCAAGATGGTTGTTCTTTGTGTTATCTAATTTTGTTCAGGTAAAGTAATTTTTTTATAGGTTATTACCCTAGATATGGCATATTCTCTAATTTATCAATTCTATTATTTTTCCATTTGTTCATGTAGTTTGCTACTTCTTGCTTAATGGGGGAACTTTGTCTTTTGTCACACTAGATAGTCTACCTCTTGCTAAACGGACATAAATTTGGAGATCGCATCCATAATCCATTTTCACCTACCTCTTGCAAAACAGACATAAATTTGGAGTTCGCATCCATAATCCATTTTCACCCTCCCACTTGAAAGCAGTGATTTTTTAAATCTTGGATGATGGAGCAAGAGAGAGCATACACCTCACAAAAAATAAATTGTTCTAACAAGCTTTTATTTTATGGGTTTAGTCATTGTTGAGTGACTGCTATTGTAAATAAAAGTTTTTCCTAAAAGATAGTGCAAAATCTCAAATGTGGGCCTTGCCAGCATGCTACCATAGTAATCCTTTTTAATGCCTCATTTTTATTTATGTGAATATTTGAATTCTGTTTGAGCAGAGTCAACAAGTGCATCTTGTGCTAGAAGGAATCCAGTGAGTGATGAAAAACATATATTTGGTTCAAGTGAGACAAATTCATTATGGACTACTAAATTCAGTTTTTACGCTGAAATGTACGAGGCCTTAGTTCCTCCAAATTTTCCTAAACGAACACTTATTGTGGGACAGAGGGTGTAGATTATATTTTCCTGAACTGTGCTAGGTGTTGGGAGAGATGCATGTCGTCGCTGAGTACAAAAAGTTGGTGGCCTAAGCGTTGAAGACCACTGCCGTCTGGCACAGGGCTCCCTCCACGCGTCTTTCTCTCGGGGAGGGACCTCAGCCGGCCCCGTGGCCTCGCCCGATCGCCGGGCTGGACTCGTGGCCCATGGGAGACCGTGCCCTTCCTTAATTCGGATGGAGGCCGCGTGATGGAAACAGCTACTCCCCCTGGCAACAGCGGAGCCCAACGATTTGATGCTTCACTGAGCCGCGCCCATGGGAGGCAGTGCTACGGTCGCGGGGCGGGCTGCTAGGGTTTTTCTGCCTTGTGTGGCTTGTGCCGTCGCCGCCCGCGCCCCGGTGTCTTGTCCACAAAGAAGAAGAGATGGAGGTTCAAACAAGTTGGCTCCGGAATTTCTTCTTTTCTTTCCGGCCGCCCATCACCTCGATGTTGCCCTCCTCACCTTCAGCGCAGATCCGGCGTGGAGGAGCTTGGGTCCTGCCGGATCTGTGCACTGACGCCATCTTCGTGTCTCTTCTTTTCCCTAACGTCGCTTATCTTCCATTCATTAGGTGCTCACCATGTAGTTCTGGATTAACCCAGCACTGCCGGAGTGCTGTATATGCGGCGTACTCCCAAAGCCTCACATGTCCGAAACTCATATTTACCTGGTGGGCGAGATGCAATTTTTTTTGTTTCCTATATTAACTTCTCTTTTTTTTTCCCAATGTTTGCACTCGCAGTGCGGCCGCGCCGGTCATGTGCTTTGTGGCCTTTGTGACAACAGCCACGCGGAATCCCTGCGCTTTATTTCTTACTACAAATGTTGCCGTGTGCTAGAGGCCTTTGGCCCTCGCATCGAGGTCAAATGCCCCTGCGGAGGATACGTTCCCTAGTGTCTGCTTAGGGAACACGAACACGAGTGTCCCTCAGCAAAATCTTCCACTCCTGCTCAGAGGATGTGCAGGGTGAATAAGACTCTTGTGCTCTGTTCTGCTTGCGGCGTTCTTCTCTGTCCTCCTGCGTTTAAGGTGAGCTGAGTTTTGACTAAATGTAGGATTGTTTAGTAGATGCAGTTTGATTTTGTTCATTGCTTGCTTTATGCTTGCTACCCTTGTTCCTCTGCTTGCAGCATTGCTCTGCTCTGCTCATGTTCTTGTTTGGTTACCGTACTGACAACACCTACGTTCATTCTAATGAGATGGACTACCTCCTCGAAGGTATGAAGAGGAACTGCGGCTGCAAGACAGTCCATTCATACTTCAGGTTGAATCGTCATTCTGAGGTGTGCAAGCCCTTTTCACTTCGGGTCAATGAAATAATGTTGATGATGCTAGCTGATTAGCTAGCATTTACTTGAACTATGTGTAAGATACCAAGAGTTCAGAGTGAGTTGAGGGTGACAGGAGGAGATAAATCACACCTGCTGACCTGCGAGTGAAAACTCAACACCACGAGTCATTGATGCCGATGCGGAGATGATACCGGTGCAGCTCCATTGGAGTGTCCGTGGTGCGCTGGTCACTGAGGCAAGCTCAAGCAGGAAGATCGTTGATGTAGCCATGTAGTCATGTCACAATAGTGAAGACCATAATATCATAATATCAAAATAGTCAGGACGGAATAGCTCCTATATCATGGGTACAGTGAACTAATGAAATCTTAAACAAAGAACAGTAGTTTTGTTCATAAGTTTCTCTTTCAAATGGGCCAAATAGGTTGTGTACCTGCATGACACAAAAATAAGAAAAGCAGCACATTCAACTTGGAACAAACATTTAGGGCTTGATCATTTTAGCTTAAACTTTGACTTGATGATTAAGCTTAAGTCAATCAAAAAGTTAAATGCATAGGCTGTGTTTCTTTCGGCGGTTAGATTATAATCTGAAAAGGTTGTGGTGTTTTTATAGAAGATTTAAAGGGCCAAAAAAATTATGAAAAAATATTTTTGAGATCTCTAAGACAAATTGTGCAAAGTTTCAAAAAAAATAACTATAAAATATTTCAAAATATAACCAATACAAAAATGATAAATTTTAAGTTGCAGCTTATGATCTGATTATAAGCCGAAAGAAACAGAGCCATAGTCTTTTTGAAGCTAAAAAACTCTAGCCTTTTTCTATTACGTAGCCACCTCGAAAAGCTCTTCAAAGAAAAAAAAATGAAGTGGATCACCTTATTCAAAAACCTCTAGAAATATAGCCTAAAAATTCTGCTCAGCTTAATCATTCATGTCAGCTATCCTGATCAAAGGGAAAAATTCAGTATCACAAAATTGACGCATATTAATTTTTTTAAAGAACATTCAATTTGTTCGGTTTGGCCTGCCCAAGCCATTCTGCCAGCCTGTCTAGTGTACTCTTGAGTTAGCAAAATGTGTGTGTTTTCCTTATAAGTTTTTTTGAGTTTCTTTAAGAGGATAAAATGTGTTGTGATGCGGGGTTTGTTTGTGTGCGAGGATTCGACAAGGAAAGTAGAGAACCACGGCCTCTATGCCAGTATTTACACCTTGCGGCAACCAAATGTAAAAGCAGCCGACGAAGAAAAAGCAGAAAGTAAACTGGCCAGCCAAAGGCACTGGTTTAGAGAATAAGTGAAATAATATTATGTCCATGGTGATCATGTTAGCCGCACGGGCGATGCCGAACCGGAAAATGCGTGAAAATACCATATTTGATGAAGGGCTAACCCCCGGGTCCCAGAGGGGGGTATGACCCTAGGGTATATTGTGGGGAGGCCGCACGGGCGATGCCGAAACGAATCGTAAACAGGATCGAAACGTGTGAAAACGGCATTTTCGGTCTGGAAAAATTGTGATTGGCGTCTTGGCTTGGACTTGAATAGCTGCCTTGGTTGCGAAAGCATTGGTTCGGCAAAGTTTGATTTGTGGCTTATTTCTTTGCGCTGTGGACTTTTGGTCACCGTCTTGTCGCAGATCCACCGTGTTTCGCCACGGAGGGATGCTAGGATGGCTTGACCGTAGCGGCTACGGAGCGAATGAGTTGTCTTGGATCCGTTTGTGCTGGCAGGACCCCCGCCGATGCGCGGCCGACTGTCATCACCACGTCCATTCACATGAGCGGCTAGGAGCTGTCTTCTTGGTCTAAAGTGCTTGCATGTTGATACCCGTAAGGTGGAAGAAGGTTTCGAACACAAACTGCCTCAACGCGGTCGTCCCCAGGGTGCCCCGCGGTGACTAGTATGGCGTTCGGTGCCTTGCCTCGCGGAACTCGGCCATAGAGTTGGAGAGTTTACGCCCAGAGAACGGTACCGCGTTGAGGCAGCTTGTGTGTGAAACCTTCTTCCACCTTACGGGTATCAACATGCAAGCACTTTATACCAGGGCGGCAACTACTAGCCGCGCATGTGAATGGACGAGATGATGACAGTCGGCCGCGCATCGGCGGGGGTCCTGCCTGCACAAACGGATCCGAGACAACTCATTCGCTCCGTAGCCTAGCATCCCTCCGTGGCGAAACACGGTGGGTCTACAAGAAGACGGCGACCAAAGATCCACAGCGTGAGGAAATAAGCCACAAATCAAACTTTGCCGAACCAACGCTTTAGCAGCCAAGGAAGCCATTCAAGCCAAAGCCAAGACAACAATCATAATCTTTCCAGACCGAAACAGCCCACATCACGCGTTTCGGTCCTGATTTCGGCATGTTTCTGGCCGGTTCGGCATCACCCGTGCGGCCTTCCCGCAATATACCATAGGGCCGTCTCCCCCACAGGGACCCCGGGGGTTTGCCCTTCAGCAAAAAGCGTATAGTTTTTTGCCGACCGAAACGGTCGTTCTCACGCATTTCGGTCCAGTTTTCGTTCGGTTTCTGGCCGGTTCGGCATCACCCGTGCGCCCTTCCCACAATGTACCCTAGGGCCGTCCCCCCTCTGGGACCCCAGGGGTTTGCCCTTCATCAAAAAGCGTACAGTTTTTTTCCCGACCGAAACGGCCGTTTTCACGCGTTTCGGCCCAGTTTTCGGCCAGTTTCTGGACTTCGGCAACGTGAGCTGCCAGAAACCATGGACTTCGTTTCGGTCACGTTTTTGGGTCGTTCCAAGTGTCCCGCACCGTGGGCCAACGGTCGTGAAGCAACCGTGTTCACGATACTCGACTTTTCCTTGGCGACTTGCCCCGCGACACAGTGTTTCGGTCCGTCTCTAGCCGGTTCGGCCTCACCCGTGCGGCCTCCTCCCAACATACCCTAGGGCCGTCCCCCTCTGGTACCCCGGGGGTTTGCCCTTCATCAAAAAGCGTACAGTTTTTTTCCGATCGAAACGGCTGTTTTCACGCGTTTCGGCAACAGTTTTCGGGCAGTTTCTGGAGTTCGGCAACGTGAGCTGCCGGAAGCCATGGACTTCGTTTCGGTCACGTTTTTGGGCCCTTCCAAGCGTCGCGCACCGTGGACAAACGAAAGTCGTGAAGCAACCTGTCGACGGTTGAGATATCGATCTCAAGTCGATGAAAGGTTCTTGAGAAAGGGACATAGGAGACACGCCGAACAACACGAACAGCAATCAACGAGCAACAGGGAGACGAGGGTTTTTATCCTGGTTCAGGCCTCTCGGGAGAGATAACAGCCCTACGTCCAGCCTTTCTTTATATCAAAGAGGATTACAAGGTGGAACTCGACGAGACGAATAGGTCTCGACGAATAGTATGTGACAATGCGAGATAAGATTCGATGTCTTGGCCCTCTATACGCTGTAGGGGCTCGGTTTATATAGTGTTGAGAAACCGACCTACGGGAAGATAATCGGGCCGGGCTAACTACGAATATGTAACGAACTCGTACCATGCCAAATACACCTCACGGTAGATAAGGTAAACTCCAATTCTTGGGGATCACGACTCCTATTCCAATCCGGGAAACCACGTCCGGGTCTTCACGTAGCCGTGCAGATCTCTGTTCGAGTCGGACTCCGAACACGAGGCTTAGGCCATTACGCGCCATACCAGCCAGGAAGCTGTTCGGCAGGATGCATATGGGCCTGATAGAACCTTCCAGGGAGCTAGGCCCTGGTCACGGTGCCGAACTCCAGAAAATGGCCGAAAACAGGGCCGAAACGCGTGAAAACGGCCGTTTCGGTGGGAGAAAAAATTGTACCATTTTTTATGAAGGGCCAACCCCCGGGGTCCTGGAGGGGGGACGTCCCTATGGTATATTGAGGGGAGGCCGCACGGGCGATGCCGAACTGGCCTGAAACGGGCCGAAAACCGTGACAACGGCCTTTTTGGTCTGGAATAATTGTGATTGGCGTCTTGGCTTGGACATGAATGGCTGCCTTGGTCGCGAAAGCGTTGGTTCGGCGAAGTTTGATTTGTGGCTTATTTCCTCGCGCTGTGGACCTTCGGTCGCCGTCTTGTCGCAGACCCACCGTGTTTCGCCACGGAGGGATGCTAGGATGGCTTGACCGTAGCGGCTACGGAGCGAATGAGTTGTCTTAGATCCGTTTGTGCTAGCAGGACCCCTGTCGATGCGTGGCCGACTGTCGTCACCATGTCCATTCACATGTGAGGCTAGTAGTTGCCGCCTTGGTCTAACGTGCTTGCATTTTGATACCCGTAAGGTGGAAGAAGGTTTCGAACACAAGCTGCCTCAACGCGGTCGCCCCCAGGTTGCCTCGTGGTGACTAGTATGGCGTTCGGTGCCTTGCCTCGTGGAACTCGGCCATAGAGTTGGAGAGTTTACGCCTAGGGAATGGTGCTGTTCGGCTCTTGGTCACGGATGCTGCTCACGCTATAGGGTCGTGGTCCTTTGGCGCCGCGTACCCAACGATGGCTGTTTTGATCCACGACAGCCGGTTTGGCCTTGGAAGTACCGCGCCACACTTTGGCCGTGACGCGCCACTGCCGGCACCGGCTAGTCGAGGAGGACGTGCTACCTGGTTGATCCTGCCAGTAGTCATATGCTTGTCTCAAAGATTAAGCTGATCCTGCTAGTAGTCATATGCTTGTCTCAAAGATTAAGCCATGCATGTGCAAGTATGAACTAATTCGGACTGTGAAACTGCGAATGGCTCATTAAATCAGTTATAATTTGTTTGATGGTACGTGCTATAGTTAAGCAAATCCTCTGACTTAACTGCACCTGACTTTAAGTCAGTGACATGTGGGCCCATGTGGTACTGCATGTCAGTGGCTACCCAAAGTCAAAGGATCTCGTTCGATCCATCGCAGCCTCGCAGAGTCGCAGGCGGTCTCCTTCCTCCACCGCATTTAGGGTTTCGGCCGCCGCCCACACCGTCGTCCTCCCGGCGCCGCCCCTCTACCTCCGCCATGCAACCGCCGCCCACACCGTCGTCCTCCCCGGCGCCGCCCCTCTACCTCCGCCATGGAACCGCCGCTCCTCACCGCGCCCCCACCACTGGCGTTCGCCTTCGTCGCGCCCTCTCACCGCGCCGCCACAACCGGCGGGCCTACTCCGCCGTGCGCCCTTCCCCTGCCCAACGGCGCCATGGAGGAGGCGCCGCCGCCCCGGTCCTCCAGTGTCGAGGAGCCGCCGCCCCCTACCTCACCTGTTCGAGGCGAGGCCGCCTCCCTCCCTCTCCCTACATGCATCTCCCTTAAAGAGGGGACCACAATAAATAAATCGATCTCTCCCTTCATGACCTCATCCGGAGCTATCCGGCGAGGACTGGTACCTGACGCGGAAGATTGCTTCCCTCGTGAGTCTCGGGCTCACGGGTAGGGAGATCATCCGCGACTTCACAGCGAACAGGATCTGTCCGCTGCGGAGAAGATCTATCCCTTTTACAAGATAGAAGGTGTCGGTACATAAGGTACCGGGGTGTCCTCTCCACCTCGCCCAGAAGGGCATAGAAGACGGCGTCATCCGACTTCATCCGAACAGGTACTGATGATCTCTTCTGTTCGGGCAATGCAACCGACAGATGCGTGGGTGACCGAGCGGGTCGATGCCATGCTGAAGGCTGCAAGGAAGGACGGAGAGGTCACCGGCGAGGTGGCCTACACTTGTCCGCGCAACGTGCTCGTCCGTACACCGTTTGCTTAGACCTGCACTGTTGTACGACGCTAACCCTCGCTTTTCCAACACGCAGGAGGACCAGCTGATCCTTGGAGGGATCGTGGAGGAGCTCTCCCAGTCAGAGAAGAAGAAAGCGAAGAAGGGCAAAACCAAGGTGGCCGCGAAGCCCAAGGTGGCGGCTGAGCCAACGCGGAGCTCGCCGCGCCATGGCGGCCGCCAACCCCTGAAGAAGCCCCCGACGGCCACGAAGCGCACCGAGCAGGCCAAACGCAGGTCTCCGAGCAGAGGAGGCTTGAGGAAGAGGTCGCGCGCAAGGAAAGGCTTCTTGCGCTGCGCGAAAAGAGCGCTCAGCTTAGCAGGGAGCTGAGCCTGTCGCCGCGAGCATCCGGGGGCCAAGGTGAACAAGAGGCCAAGGAGCCCCCGAGGAAGAGGCGTAAGACTTTAGCAACGAAGAGGAAGATCAAGCCTACCGCGGCAGGTACGCAGTAAAGAATCTCTTCGACCTTACAATGTATCGAACCGCGTAGGGCTTAACTTATCCCTTCTTTTTCATCAGTTGCCCAGGAGTAGATCGCAACGGACAACGTGGACGCAACGATCGAGCGATCCTTGCTGCCCGAGCACCTGCACGGTGCATCACGGGCAGTGAGGTTAGCCAGCCTCAAGGACAAGCTGGCAGCGTGGAGCTTGCTTCCACCGGGCTCCAGCGAGCAGTTCGACGCGCTGAAGGGCGCGGTGGAACGGCTGGAGGCGGAAGAAGCGGTGCATGGCGCCACGGATAGCGGGGCCAGGGTGTTGGCTCCGCCAACCGCCCGAGGTGGGACCGAGTAGGCGGTCCTACCGGGTGCTTCGTCGCAGGGACAACCCGTCCCTGAGGCGACGGCAACCTCCGGTGGGCAGGGAGAAGTCCCTGCCATCGGAGAGCAAGAAGAAGAACACGGGCAGGGGGCTCAAACCACCCTGCCCGTTACTCCACCGGTGTCTCCCATCAGAGAGGCGCCGGTCCTGCCCGAAGGCGAATGGGCAGTGGAGCAAGAGGAAGAACGCGGGCAGGGGGCTCAAGCCACCCTACCCGTTACTCCACTGGCGTCTCCGATCAGAGAGGCGCCGGTCCTGCCCGAAGGCGAACGGGCAGAGGAGTAAGAGGAAGGGCTGGAGCGTGAGGGCGACAGCTCGCCCGTCGCAACTGCCCCAAGACGAGCGCGTGCCAGCACGGGAAAGACAAGGCGGAGAGAGCGTCGCACTGGTCTCATCCCGCTCAGCCGAGGCTTCGTGACCCATGGTCTCGAAGATCGCTTTCGTTGGAGCTTGAAGCGTCGGCTTGGAGAGGTAAGTTCCAGAACCGACCCTGGTCCACTTGAGCTATAACGACTCAAATGGCTGACTCGGTCTTCTCTCTCAGGTCTTGAAGGATACCATGGAGGACCTCGTGGAAGGCGTCACCGCCGAACGCAGCGCGATCCTGGCGGGCTTCCGGGAGCATCTCCGAACAAGAGGCCTTGAGTGGGAGCCCTCTGCATCGGCAAAAAGCTGGAGCAGGCTGAAGGCGAAGGTGAGAAAGCTCAAGGCGCGACTGACCGAGGAGAGGCATTCCTCCGCGGCTCTCCGAGGAGAGGTCGAGGAGCTTCGCGCGCTGGCCGTGAGGGCGGACGTCGCGGAGAAGAGGCAGAGCCGCACAAAATGGCTCAAAGAGCAGCTCGACGACACGTCTCAGTGGCGGAACCTGCTTGCGGCGGAAGTGAAGGACCTCAAGGCCCAGCTCGCCGAAGAGAAGCTGATCTCTGCGGCGCTCTAGGAGAAGATCTCCACCCTGTGTGTTTCACAGGAGGAGGCCGAGGAGATGCGCGGGCTGTCCGCGAGGGCGAGCGCCGCGGAGGCAAGGGTCAAGGAGCTGGGCGAGCAGCTCGAGACTGCCGAGCAGCGAGCTAGTCAGAGCGAGAATCTGACCGAGCAGCTGTGCGCCAAGACCGAAGAGGTCGAGGCCGTTCGGGCAGAGGCCGTTGAACAGGCCAAACGAAGCAAGGAGGAAATCGATCGTCTCCGAGCTGAGGCCCAAGAAGGAACCAAAGCTCTGGGGGAAGTTGCTCGCCTCAAGTTAGAAATTGAGGAGCTAAAGGAGCAGCTTGCTTCCAAGTAGCTGTAGGGCAGTACCCGAAAGGGCTTGGTACCGCGAGGGAAAGATGAAAAGGACTTTGAAAAGAGAGTCAAAGAGTGCTTGAAATTGCCGGGAGGGAAGCGGATGGGGGCCGGCGATGCGCCCCGGCCGTATGCGGAACGGCCTCGGCTGGTCCGCCGCTCGGCTCGGGGCGTGGACCGTTGTCGGCCACGCCGGCGGCCAAAGCCCGGGGGCAGCGCGCCCCCGGAAACCGTCGTCGGCGTGGCCGGTTCGAGCGCGCCGCAGGGCGCGCCCCTCGGGGCGCAGCGCTTCGACGGCCTGCGGGCTCCCCATCCGACCCGTCTTGAAACACGGACCAAGGAGTCTGACATGCGTGCGAGTTGACGGGTTCTGAAACCTGGGAAGCGCAAGGAAGCTGACGAGCGGGAGGACCCTGGAGGGCCGCACCGCTGGCCGACCCCGATCTTCTGTGAAGGGTTCGAGTTGGAGCACGCCTGTCGGGACCCGAAAGATGGTGAACTATGCCTGAGCGGGGCGAAGCCAGAGGAAACTCTGGTGGAGGCTCGAAGCGATACTGACGTGCAAATCGTTCGTCTGACTTGGGTATAGGGGCGAAAGACTAATCGAACCATCTAGTAGCTGGTTCCCTCCGAAGTTTCCCTCAGGATAGCTGGAGCCCATTACGAGTTCTATCGGGTAAAGCCAATGATTAGACGCATCCGGGGCGCAACGCCCTCGACCTATTCTTAAACTTTAAATAGGTAGGACGGCGCGGCTGCTCCGGTGAGCCACGCCACAGAATCGGGAGCCCCGATTGGGCCATTTTTGGTCAGCAGAACTGGCGATGCGGGATGAACCGAAAGCCGGGTTACAGTGCCTAACTGTGCGCTAACCTAGAACCCACAAAGGGTGTTGGTCGATTAAGACAGCAGGACGGTGGTCATGGAAGTCGAAATCCGCTAAGGAGTGTGTAACAACTCACCTGCCGAATCAACTAGCCCCGAAAATGGATGGCGCTGAAGCGCGCGACCCACACCCGGCCATCTGGGCGAGCGCCATGCCCCCATGAGTCGGAGGGTGCGGCGGTCGTCGCAAAACCCAGGCCGTGAGCTTGGGCAACCGTCTGTATAGATCTTGGTGGTAGTAGCAAATATTCAAATGAGAACTTTGAAGGCCGAAGAGGAGAAAGGTTCCATGTGAACGGCACTTGCACATGGGTAAGCCGATCCTAAGGGACGCGGTAACCCCGGTAGACGGCACGATCCCGCGCGTAGCCCGAAAGGGAATCGGGTTAAGATTTTTCGAGGCGAGACGTGGCGGTCGACGGCGACGTTAGGAAGTCCGGAGACGCCGGCGGGGTCCTCGGGAAGAGTTATCTTTTCTGCTTAACGGCCCGCCAACTCGGGAAACGGTTCAGCCGAAGGTAGGGTCCAGCAGCCGAAAGAGCACCGCACATCGCGCGGTGTCCGGTGCGACCCCGGCGGCCCGTGAAAATCCAGAGGACCGAGTACAGTCCACGCCCAGTCGTACTCATAACCGCATCAGGTCTCCAAGGTGAACAGCCTCTAGCCAATGGAACAATGTATGCAAGGGAAGTCGGCAAAACGGATCCATAACTTCGGGAAAAGGATTGGCTCTGAGGGTTGGGCCCGGGGGTCCTGGCCCCGAACCCGTCGGCTGTCGGCGGATTGCTCGAGCTACTCGAGCGGCGAGAGCGGGCCGCCGCGTGCCAGCCAGGGGACGGACCAGGAAAGGCCCCTCACGGGGCCTTCCCCGAGCGCTCCTGCTTCGATGATGTCAAATCAGCTTGTAAAGAGCAGCATGCAGTTGTTAAGGAGTGTGGTTTGTCCGTGGTGGCGGCCAAGAAGAAAATCCCAATAATCCCCGGGTCTAATGAAGAAGATTCTACAGTTATCAATGACATCCGGGGAACCATTGCCGATGCCGCCGCCTCCATTTACAAATACTGTGCTTAAATGGCCTGCGTGCCATATTTCAAACTTGTCTGGTGATCGGTATATTTACCGATTGAAAACAATGCTTTACCCGCCTGGGGCGTTAAAACAATTAAGGCCTTCACGCCTTTGTAATAAATTTTATTTTGTCTTATGCAATTCTTATCTCATCTGGTTTTGCTCAAGGCGATTCATCGAAATCGGCTGTTTTGAATGACGTATCCGAACGAAACTTTTAGGCTTAGCTCAACTCAATAGAATCGGCTTTTTTAAAACAAACTCAAGGTGACAAATGTTTTGTCGGCTTTTTTATACTATAGGCGATTCTTTCATAATCGGCTTTTACAAAGCGTTGCCCCTAGGCTCCGATCCAAATGCTATGATAGTATTTGTTCAAATATTTAGCGTTGATTGCTTTACCGAAAACTTGTCCTTCAATTGTTTCAAAGATGTATGCGTTGCCTGGAATAATCCGATTGATCCTAAAGGGTCCTTCCCAATTTGGAGACAACTTTCCATACTTAGGATCCATTGAGCCAATCGGTAAAAATGTTTTCCAGACAAGTTCTCCCACTTCAAAAGTTTTTGGTACAACTTTCTTGTTGTATGCTCTGGACACTCTTTGTTTATCACGCTCAATATGCTCCAAAGCCTTTAATCGGATTGCTACCATATCGTCTAATTTGTCCATCATCAGATTTTTGTAATCATCGGTTTTCAAGTGATTTTGCTCTTCAAGTCTTGTAGAACCGATGATCACTTCAATTGGTAAAATAGCTTCTTGTCCATAGACTAATTCAAATGGTGAAACTTTGGTAGCTCCATGTTGCGCAATCCGATAAGCGCATAGCGCATCCATCAAAGTATTATGCCAACCCCGCGGCCTTTCATCGATTTTTCTCTTGATTAGTTTTATAACACTCTTGTTTGAAGATTCCGCCTGGCCGTTGGCTTGAGCATAATATGGCGATGAGTTAATTGTTGTGATTCCTAGGCTTCGAGCATATTCTTGAAAAGCTTCTGACATAAATGCCGATCCTTGGTCTGTAGTGATTGTTTGAGGGATACCAAATCAGTAAATTATGTGTTCTTTAACAAAGTCGATTGCTTCAGTGGCAGTCACTTTCTTCAATGGTAGCAAGCTTCAACCCATTTAGTAAAATAATCTGTTGCCACCAAAACATACCGATGCCCCTTGAATGAGGAAGGAAATATTTCTCCGATCATGTCTATACCCCACCCTCGAAAAGGCCAAGGCTTCACAATCGGATGTAAAATCGATGCTGGTGCATGTTGAACATTCCCAAATTTCTGACAATCTTTACAACCTTTGTAATATTTGAAACAATCTTCAACCATCGTAGGCCAATGAAGTCCGATACGCTTCAGCATCCATCGCATTTTGTAAGCTGATTGATGTGTCCCACAAATTCCTTCATGTACTTCTCCGATTGCAACTTTAGCATCTTCCTCATTTAGACACTTCAGTAGTAACTCATCAAAACTCCAATAATATAGCTTATCATCGATCAGTATATACCTTTGAGCCTTCCTTTTTATCTTCCTATCAGTTTTTCCTTGAGGATGTTTCAAATAACCGATAATTTCATCCTGCCATCCCATCGGTATCGGGTTTTGATAAGGCACAATTTCTAATACGTTGATCGGTATTTTGTATCCTGATGCTTCTTGAGCTAATTCATTGGCTTCAGTATTTTGTTCTTTGGAATATGGTGAATTGAAAATATAGTAAAGTACTTAGCCAAATTCAAAGCTCTTTCCAAATAATCTTGGAGTAACTCACTATGGCACTCATATTTACCTATCATTTGGAAAACCATCAACTGAGAATCTCCAAAAATCTCGACAGCAACTGCTCCAGCTTGAATCAACCACTCCAATCCTTGAATTAAAGCTTCATACTTTACTTGATTGTTGGTTAACCCAAGATTCACAGTAATTCCAAACTTGTAGGAAACTCCTCCAAGGGATATTATGAAAATGCCGATACCACAACCTTTGTCAAAAACCGATCCATCGAAAAATAATACCCATGTAATAAAGCCGATTGATTGATATTCTGATGGTGTGTGATAAAATCGGCTAATACCTGCCCCTTGACAGATTTTGGAGATTCATAATTCAAGTCAAACTCGATAAGAGTATAAGCCCATTTGCCAAGACGTCCTTTGATAATTGGAGCACTGAGCATGTATTTGATCACATCGGTTTGACACACCACTTTGCATTCAACTCCCAAAAGACAGTGCCTCAGCTTTGTGGAAGCAAAATATAAACAAAGGCAGTAACTTTCAACAACTCTGTATCGGGTTTCTGAATCCAACAGCCTTCTGCTTAAATAAAATATTGCATGTTCCTTCTTATCGATTTCTTGGACCAGAACCGCCCCTATCGTTTTTTCAGAAACCGATAGGTATAATCTGAATGGCAAATCTTCTCTTGGAGAAATCAAAACAATTGGGCTTGTTAAATATTCTTTGATATTGTCAAACGCCTTCTGTTGCTCCGGGCCCCATACAAACTTATTGAAAATGGAATGATCCTTTCCGATAAATTTGAAATGAATCTTCTTAAGTAATTGATTTTGCCGATCAGACTTGCAAACGAACTTTGAAATTCGGTGGCTTAGTGTTCGTAATCGCTTTCACTCGATCGGGATTTACTTCAATCCCTCGCTCATGCACCATGAACCCCAAAAACTTTCCAGCCGATACACCAAAGGCACACTTCTTTGGATTCTTTCTCATTCCATATTTTCGAAACCGATCTAACACGGTCACTATATCGGCTAAGTGTTGTTCTTCTTCTTGAGATTTGATCACAACATCATCAATGTAGATTTCAACTAACTTTCCGATCAAGTCATGGCAAATTAGGTTCATACCTCTTTGATATGTTGCCCTAGCGCTGATCAGCCCAAAAGTCATTACTACCCACTCGAATAAGCCGATAGCACCAGGACATCGAAATGCAGTTTTACTAATGTCTTCTTCTGCCATGAAATTCTGATTATATTCAGCATTGCCATCTAAAAAACTAATAATCCGATTTCCCGATGCTGCATCAATTAAACGATCAGCTATCGGCATCGGATATTCATCCTTGTATGTAGCCTTGTTTATGTCCCGAAAGTCGATGCACACACGAATCTTCTCGGAATATTTCTTTCCTACCAGCACTATGCTAGAAATCCAATCGACATATTTGCAAGGCCGAATGAATTTTGCATCGAGTAATCTTTGGATTTCGTCCTTCACCTGATCATAAATTTTCCAACTAATTTTCCTTGGAGCTTGCTTTACTGGCCGAAACCCAGGCTTCATCTTGATTTTGTGTTCAACAATGGATCGGCTTAAACCAGGCATTTCATGGTATTCCCAAGCAAAGCAATCAACCCGATCCTTAAGGATCCTTGTATTCCTGTGGCAACTTTTTACTGATATAAGTAGGCCTTTCTTTTCCATCACTTCCAATATCGACTTTTTCAAAATCATCTGTCGATATGAAGCCCTGGCCCAGCTTATGCTCCACCTTCTCTAGTGCCGCGGCTCCCATAAAAAACCCTCGTTTCCTTGAGAAACTGACATAAGAAACCGATTGAGATTCCAGATTTACTGAAACGGACAAAGTCACAGTCATCTAATGGTTTTTCCGATAAATCCTCAAGATTATCGTATAAATCCACCGATCGGTTTCTGCAGTAAGAGCTTCTCCTCTTACGACTTCTACATGATCTCCGACCCATTGGATCAGCAGTTGATGTAATGTCGATGGTATGCATAAATTGGCATGAATCCAATCTCTTACTAATAGCACATTATAATTTCCTTTGCCTTCAATCACAAAAAATGCTGTCGGAAGTGTCTTGCTGCCAATTGTGAGTTCAGCAACCAATATTCCCTTAGCCTTTGTCGGATTCCCATTGAAATCACTTAACACCATGTTGGTTTTCACCAAATCTTCAGTAGACGTTCTGATTTTCCAACAGACAGAATATGGCATCAGATTTACAGTTGCTCCACTATCCACCATGATTTTTGATATCGGCTTTCCATTAACATATCATGTGATGAATAGCGGCTTTAGATGTAATCGGGAATTCTCCGGCTTCTTGAATACTGCATCTTCAACTCCGATGATTAGTTCAGCAGCATCTTCTTCATAATCACACATGAATTCCCGGGGCAAGAAACAAACATTGATATCCACCTTAGTCTTATCGGCATCATAATCAGCATTAATAGCCGATTTGAGCTTCGGTTTCCATTCCTGCTTGCCCCTAGCTGGTTTCATTGGCTTTGTTTGCTCCAGTAACTCTTCCCGAATCTTTTTAGCTTCAGCTTCTTTGGCTTCAGTGTGCCTCATCCTTTGCAATCGCCTTCTTTGAGATTTAGTAATCCCACTAGGACACCACTGTGGTAATGGGACTTTAGGTGGACGATGCACATCGTTTTTTTCTTCTATCGGCATAATTTCTTTCCGTTCATCAGGAAATACTAAGCGATCTTTTACCGATAGTTTCTTTACAGCAGGAGCAAACACATGGTTCATGGGACAGTAATCAATTGTTGGTAAAGTCATGCCTTCCTCCCAACAGTATCTGAATGACAAATCGGCTCTGGAATCATTGGTCGAACATTCACCTAGGGCGCTCATACTTCTCCATTAATTGGTCAAATGTTGGTTTTGGCCTTCTAATCGGATTTTTATTTCTCTAATGCCCCTGGCTATTACGTCGTGGCTCAACTGGTTGGAATTTGAATTCTGGTTTTTCTTCCACCACAATCCTTTTGTCACCAACAAATACCTTAATGCGATTTGAGCCTTCCGCGGAAGTATCGGCTTTCCTTTTCATCACATCTACCATGCCAACAAAGCCGATAAGGAAGGGCTCGGTATCGACTTTAGAAGCTTTGGGTTGACATCTTAACTGCCCTCCATCAATTGCCTTTTGCACAATCTGTTTGAAGGTGTTACACTCATTGGTGACATGAGAATAGCAATTGTGCCACTTATAGTAACGTCGCTTTTTCAGCTCTTCAAGTGGTGGAATGACGTGTCCTGGTTTAAGCCGAATTCTTTTCTCGAAGCAGATGATCGAAAATCCGATCACACTTAGAAGTATCAAATGAGAACTTGCCCTTTTTCGATCCTTTCGGCTTTATCCAACTTAACTCAAATTCTCTTTTATTGTCCACCCACTCAGCAATATATGCATCAGCTTCTTCAATATCGGAATTATCAGAATCAGAACTTTCTCCAGTAAATACCAAGTTAACAGCTTTGTCCTTTCCTTTATTATTGCTGTTATTCCGATACTCCTTCTGAGGGCAGGCGTTATCAGAAAATCGGCTTTCATATAGCGCAATTTTGTCAGCCAGGTGTGATATGTCCGCAAATTCCTGATTGCCAGCGTTTTTCTGATTAACTAGCAGCAATCCCTTAAAAGCCAATTCTGCTAGTTCCGATTCAGGCAGAGAAAGGCTGTAGCATCGGTTTCTAACTTCCCTCAACCGACGCAAGTAATCATTTACCGATTCTCCATACCTTTGTTTGATCATCAACATATCGGTAATCCTAGCTTTGTTCTCCCCCGAATAAAAGTACTCGTGAAACTTCTTTTCCAAATCTGTCGAGGAAGTAACGCTGTTAGGAGGAAGTGAAGTGAACCAATTAAATGCCGATCCCGATAAAGATAGCGGGAACAATCGGCATCTGAGAGAATCTTTGGTAGCAACATCTCCGATTAGCATAATAAACCTTGCTGAATGCTCCCTGCTAGATGTGCCATCGCTTCCACTGAATTTAGCATTGGCGAAGTCTGGAATGCGATATTTGTATGGGAAATCGGTTTCATTGAAAGCCCATGGATACGGCATGGTGTAATTTGGAACAATTTTGGGAGCATTAATCCCACACTGCCTCATCATATTGAACACTAGATTCCTTGTAGTTTCTTCAATATTCTTCGGTCCCTGAGCAATCGGCTGATGATATGGTATCGGATTTACCACTGGTACGATAGTCCGATTGTCATGTAATGCCGATATGGGGTTTGGCGGAGCTGAAGTACCAAAGGCCCCTGAAGTAGGGAAACAGCAGGTAGAGGAGTACTGAATGTTCCTGATACCGATGGAAGTGGAGCTTGCTGCGATGTACCCGCCTGATTGGAAAACTGATTGATCAAATTTTGCACAGGCGATGACGCAGCAGGAGGATTAAATCGGATTCCTTGAGAACTAGGTGGAGCTTGCCCAGAAAAGTGTTTTTGCAACGCGGACTCCATGATTTGGCCCAAAACCGATGACTGGTCAATCATTGATCTATAAATGGAAGCATTGATCTGATCTCTGATGACATCGGCATAATCCCCATCGAGCAGCGAGTCTCCAATGGAATTCTTCGTAATTTGCCCACTTCATAGTTTCCGATAGTAGCTCAATAATCTTTTCTGATTTTCCTCATTGAGTTCATAAAGCTGATCTTTAATCTCCTTTTGCTGTTCTGGATTCAATTCTTCTAGTGTCACCGGATCAGCAGAAAATTTAGTAGCATCTGCCATCGCAATCTTGTCACTTCGGGTCATGCAAAGTCGATGACGATTCTTCAGGTCCCACCGGGCGTGCCAAAAAGTGTGTTGACACGAAAGTTGGGCACTCGCGCAAACACACCCGGAAGCGTCTAGTCTGTGCTAGCGTTGCAACCAAATCCAAGCGTGCCAGTCGATTTGTCCTACAGTCGACAAGGGAAAAGAAACGATCAGTATTTTGGTCCTAATCGGCTTTAGAGAGCTAGATTAGGTCTAGTCGTATCGGCTTTTAAAGATCCGATACAAAGACAATTCTATCGGCTAAATTTTCGATAGAGCAATTAATCGAATAAAGCATTAAATCACAAGTTTTACTATTTTTGGTATTTTTATGATTAAACTAGCCGTAATTTCCTTAATTGATTTATCTAACTTTACCATGTAGTGATCAATGAAATGGGTCAGGGCCCAGAAAGTGCTAAGACCTAATCCATAGTAAAATCATACAATCCGACCAAAGTCCTAGAAAGCTAGTGATACAACTCCAATCGGAAAATATATCTAATCATACAATATCCTAAAACAAGCATATGTGAGATCGATCTAGGTCGAGACAGTTGCATACATCGAATTTTAAGAGAAACCAAGTAGACATATTTAACTATCGGTATTGCCTATGAAACACAGTGTCAATCGGTAAATGCTCTAATCAAGAAAGCCCCTAAACAAACACATACAAGATCGATCGAGTCGAGACAGTCATATGCATCAGAAAAAGAGAATTTGATCATAAGGCACCCAACGATCAGCAATGTGAAGGTAAATACATAGCACAGATCAAATTAACGAGACAGTGTACTATGCGTCCATACTAGAGATCGGAAAACCGAGACAGTCATAGTATGCTTTGTATACATGAGATCAGAAACCGATGCAGCCATGCACACGATTGTCGACCGGTGACTAACTGGGGGGTCACTGTGGATAACATAGACCCCAGGTACCTACACGGCGGGCCTAAGAGACCACCCGACGTCGGGGATGGACCAAGTCGGGTGGATAAGGACTTGCACCACTCGGACTCTAGAAGGCTTGCTCGGCAAGGAAAGAAGTCTATCCCTAATTAATAGGGAAGATATACTTGTAATCCTGAATAACTACTAGAGGATAGAGATAGGAATCCTACCTCGTAACCGACCAGGACTCTATCTTGTAACCCTGCCCCCCACTATATAAGGCGGGCAGGGAGCCCCCTTGTTCGGCATCTTCGTCATCTTGAGGAACATCTCCACACCCATCCATGGAGAGACATCTTCCGATCATCTTGTACACATATACAGCATATAATTTCAGAGCACAGGAAGTAGGATATTACCTCCGCCATGAGGGCCTGAACCTGAATAAATCCCTGTCTTGTGCTACCATCGAGTTTGGATCTTGTGCAGCGCCCCATATATAATCATTGCCGACGGTAACCCCCGGTTAGCTACCAGTCGACAGTCACCGCCGGCAATGAATTTGTACGAGGGGACGCTATCGAGAACTAAGCTAGGTGGTAGCACAAGACACGGGTTTATATAGGTTTAGGCCCTCAACGGAGGTAGTACCCTACTTCCTGTGCTCTGGGATTATGATTGATCAACCTGCGGGATGCAAGATGACCAAGACGATTACAATGTATGCTGTATCAGATGAACTCTCCTTCTATGGCCTCCACCCCCTCCCTTTATATAGTGTAGGGGGATAGAGTTACACGGTAGCACGTGATACACGGTACCTAGCTAATCTTGTTATGTCGTTACATGTCATGCATGTGCCGATCTCCTAATTACATGGAGATAGATTATATCCCCGAGAACATCCTTGGAACTCAAGGCGCGTGTAACCCGAGTGGTCTCTATCCTTGGTCAGCCGACTTGGATCACCCCCCATCTGCTCCCTTATGGGCCTTCTAGAGGATACCCGGGGCCCATGTAGTCCACAGTAGCCCCCGAGTGCTTTACGATCGAGTCAGATATCCAGCCGACTGGTTTCATCAATATCTCCTGTAATCTGAAAAGAGATTGTAAAGGACTCAAGAAATCTTAAGTTTTTGTGTTGAAGTGACGCCTGGATTGGCAATGCCAAACTCCAGCTTACTCGGCCCATTGGGCGCATCATCTCAACGGAAGAATTCGGCTCCTGGGCACCTACTCTTGTAATACAAAAGCAGCAATCGGCCCATCATGGGGCATGCCTTAAGCCACGCCATTACAACTTCTGTCTTGCAGCATGCTGTAATTTTAGCGTTTCAAGATGTATCGGCATTAGGCGCCTGGCCTTAACATGTAAGAACCAGCACTCAGCCCAATATGGGGCACACCATTCAGCCGAGTGGTACCTGTCCTAACCAGAGAAGGGATCAGCATAGGCCCCTAAGGGCATACCGATTGGATGCAGTTTGGCCGAGAGGTATTTGTATCCGGGGAGCGCTATACAACTGATGACCTTAGAAAAGGCATACCTCCGAAACTGTAACCAAATTTCACCAACACCCAACCTTGAACATGCAAAGTTGGCTAGTGACCCAACATGGGGTATGCCGTGAAATATTTTTAATTTTGGCGCTGCCGGTCATATGCCTTCCAGGGTGTACCGAGACCGAATAGGCTCGATTTTAACACATTGCCACCGTTAGCGGTGTGTTAAGAAATCCTGTTAAGGGGATCGCCCTATGCAGATTTTAGCCCAAGCCCAATTAGGGGGAGACGAAGCGTTTTCGCGCCCTTTTCTCACACAGCCGGAACGACACACGCTTCCATCGAAAACCGTATTCGCATCCACTTCCGTCCCATCACCATGATGGTTTTACTGTGTTTGAAACAGATTACAAGGCGCGCCCTTTGAACTTCCTCTGTGTATAAAAGAAATCCTAGGGGTAGAGTACTACTTCACCACCAGCTTTCAAGTTTTCATCTTCTCGGCGATACCCAGAAACCTCCACCTTCTCCCTCCTTCAAAACAATGGCGAACATTATGGAGCTGATAGAGAAGTGGGTCGCTGAGGCCGCCGCCAAAGCCTGCGAGGACGAGCTCTGGCGGGATTTCGCTCTGATGAAAGCTGAGATCCGCGCAGAAGAATCCATTAGTGTTCTGATCCGTGGATTCCCGCAACTCCACAAGGTGTGCTTCCCCCTCAAGGACGCACTGGTCGCGGCCCTCCTCGCCGACAGGGGATACTGAAGTCCTCCTGCAGGGGGGCTTCTTCTTTTGCTCTTCCACTAGCCGGTGACGAGCCTTAGCTCGATGTGCCGTGCAGCGGAAAAATGTAATTAGGCCTAAGTGCCTTTTAATGAAGAACTTTTAGAAATCCAAGTTGTCTTTCTTTTTGTTTTGAATCTGCGACATTGCTTCTTCTCGTGTTGATCTCGAATCCGCAACATTGCTTCATCCGAGTAATTAGGCTCGTCCGCTCCTAGGCCAGCACTCGGCACTTAACGCAGACCTCTCAGAGGGAATCACTCGGCCAGCTGAGTGGTTGAGCCCTTCGCAAAAAGGCCGCATCCAGCGCTAGACTAAGGCCTGGCCCAGAATGCGAAACACTGCCCGTTGCGATAAATTAGGAACAGGAGAATGAAATTAGTTCATCTCGCTCACTTTTCACGCCAGTCTGTTAGCTTCTCCCAGCGAACTCCGCCGCTAGGGTTCTTCTCTGTCGCAACCTCCGCCGCCACCGTCTCCGATTCGCAATGGGTCCACCATCTCCCGCCGCCACTACAAGGGATTATACCTATTGCCACACAGTCATTGCAACAAAATAAATTTTGTTGCTATAGCCAATGCTATTGCCACATAATATTTTTTTGTGGTAATAAGTTACATATATCGCAACAATCGTGAATTGTTGCATTACTTATTATTTTTTTTGCAATAAATTGAATGTATTGCAACGAAAAAGAAATTGTTGCATTAACTAGCTACTATTGCAACAAAAAAACAAACTATTGCACTAACTAACTTCTATTAAAACAAAATTATATTGTTATAAAAAAAATTTACCTATTGCAACAATTACAGGTGGTTGATTATTGCGATGGGTAGCAACGATTTTGATTTCGTTGCAATATATACATATTGCAACAATATTGGGTATATTGCAATATTTATTTCGTTGCAATATGTTCATGAAAAAAGGTCAAAATAAAAACATGATACATTTTAGACAAGTAGTCATGCGAGGTGAGCTGGTTAGGTGAGATTATTTTAAGTCAAGAGGTTGTGGGTTCGAATTCTAGAATCTACGTATTTGTTTTTCTATGTGACTTATTGGTTGTTGCAATAAGTTTTTACCACGAATTCCATTTTGTTGCATTATGATATTGCTATGAAATAATATCTGTTGCAATAAGTTATAGCAACGATTTCACAAACTGGCGATAAGCTATTGCAACAAATATATTGCTGTAATAAAGAAACTTATTGCCATGATTTTGATATCGTTGCAACTTCTTATTACCACGGAGATTATTGCAACGATTTTAGTTTTGTTGCAATATACACATATTGCCACAATTTTGGGCTTAATGCAACAAAAATTGTCGTTGCAAAGGCCGCCAAGAGCGGGAGGGAGTGGATGAAGTCCATCACGACCGAACAGAGGCTACAAAAGCTGGTCTCCATCGGCGTGCTCCCCTCCGAGGAATTTCTGTCATGGCGCTCCGCTGCCGGTGAATCCTGCCCTACCCCTCGCTCCGATGAGGTAGTGGTCTTCGAATCCTTCTTCCTCCGCGGCTTCGGCCTTCCCTGCTCTCCTTTCTTTCGGGGATTACTGCATTTCTATGGGATCGAGGTTTCGCACCTAAACCCCAATTCTATCTTCCAAATTGCCATTTTTATCAACATCTGTGAGGCCTATTTGAGGATCGCTCCTCACTTTGACCTCTTCAGATTTCTTTACCTTCTCAAGCCTTTTCCTAACAAGAATTCTCACAAGGCCGGCGGTGGCGCAGGATTTCAATTGCGGGAAGGGGCCCAAAAATATTACTTCGATCTTCCCTTGAGAGCCTCCAATAAGGGTTGGCACTCATAGTGGTTATACTGTGATAATTCTCTTCCAATGCTCCCTTCCTTCTCCGGAGAGTGCCCCACGGTCAGTCCCTCCTGGTCTTCTCCTCTCTCCGATGACGAGGGAGGTCGAGTACAAGAACTTCTCGTTCTTCTCCAGTGTGCGAAGACCGCCGGGCTGGCTGGCACTGGCGTAGTTTGGAACTACACTCAGCGCCATATCCAGCCCATCAAGGAGAGGGTGCATCTCACCTTCGAATACTCGAGGCCCCAAGACGCCACTAGGGAAACCGCGAAAAATCTTTTGCAGAAGGAAATCGTCAGCCGATTGACTGAGCTCTTTGCTCCAGGCTCGGTAATAGTTTACTCGGATTGCCCAGCCGCGTATCATGTGACGTTCCTACCGCCAACGGTAAGGAGAAGGCCCTTCTCAACTCAACCGCAGTTTTTTTTTAGGATGATACAAAGATTGATTGTAATCTGATTCATATGTAGGGACACGAGGCTTTCTTTTCCATGCATCCAGTCCCGGAAGCTCCACATCACAAAGAGGCACCACGCAAGCGTCCTGCGGGGGACTCGGCTAGTGTTCCTCCCGCCAAAAAGGGCAAGGGGGTCACTCCCAAGGACTCGGACGAAGATGATGAAGATGATGTCCCGCTTCTGCGTGGCCGCCTAGCTACCAAGCCACCAACAGCTCCGGCGACGCAACCACGAAGTCCCCTACCTCCCCAATCCGCTGACCCAAAGGCCGCGTCGGGGCAGAGAAACCTCCCAGCTCGGGCCCGAGTGGCTCGGGCGTCCGATTTGGGTTCAAATCTTTTATGTCCTCGCGAAGGTATGTCCTCACGGTATTTCCCCTTCACGACTTACATTGAGTTTACGCCTTGAATAATCTCCAAATGCTTTCAGAAAACCAGTGGGTGATGATGAGAAGGCGCCAAGTTCGCATGGCCACGAGGTGCCAGCCTCGGCGCCTCAAAAGTCCGATCGCCAAACTGAGCCCCAAGCAACAGAGGGCACAACTCAGGACGCCGCGCCTTGCCAAGACCCTGGCCCCTCTCCTGACGCTCACCGATCCTCGCCAGCGAAGGAAAAAATGCCCAACTCCGGCTCCAAAGAGCGTGGAGCCAGAAATCGAGGAAATTCCTCGTCCTTCTGCGGAAGCTCACACTCCACCTCTCCGACTGAAATGGAGGAAGGAGATGGAGGGCTGTGAGGTCGACGACGGGCAAGAGGCCGAAGAATGGGAATTGCTGGACAATATGGCTATAGCCCAATCCAAGATATACAAGGTAAAACCTTTCCACGCCTTGAATCCTTGCTTTGCATGAGGGAATCCTGCTAATCTCCCTCCCATCTCCATGCAGCGCATGAAAGAAAGGTCGAGGCAAAAGTCCGTATGCATGGAGAAAACATTGGGCGAATTAAAGACCCGCGACGAATACGACAACGCACTGTACGCCTCTAAGTCGCAATACCGCGGTCGGATTGAGGAGCTCCAACGAGAAGTCACAGAACTCCGATTCCACCATGTGGAAGAGTCCAACACCATCCGAGGTATAGATCCCGAATGATGCTAAACCTTTATAAATAGAATGCTCCTTAGATGATAACCTTTGAGATTTGCCTATGAATGTAGTGCTGGAGGCGAGTCAGAAGGCCTTGGAGGTGGAAACCGACGCTTAGGCCGAGAGATTGGCTAGAGAACTGGAAGGTAACACCTCTCCACTGGCTCTCCCTAGCTCGGCCTCACTGAAATCCGACTGATCCATCATTCCCAATTGGTTATGCAGAGTATCGGCAGAAGACCAGGGCGCAATTCCAGGTCCTCGAAGAAGAAGTGAAAACTGCCCATGAGTTTCGTCGCCGTGCTCTAGTTGGAATAGTCCCGACGCTTCAACGCCTTTATCCCGAAGAAGAGCTGCCGACTGATCTCGACCTCCTCGTAGCCCGTCTCGACGATATTCCTGAGCGAATCAAAGTGTTCACGTAGGAGGCAGCAATAACATGCACCAGCCAAGGCCTCGCAATCGCAAAGTCCAACTTTCCCCATCTAGACTACGAGGCTGTAAAGGAAGGGTTTGCTTGCACCGAAGAGGAGGCCTGTCATTTGTTGGAGGAAGTTCGCCCGACTGCTGTCCATATAGTCGAACACTTGGACTTATAGATGTATCTGTAATCGAAACATTTGATGATCCTCGATACCGGTGATCTTGTTCATCCGAGTAGTAACCTTTATCCCTTTTCATGAAACGCATCTGCCGGCTGGTCCAGCCCCCGAGTGCTAGGAATTAGCGCTTGGCTTTTTCCCTAAGCGACTGCGGAGTAGCTAAACGTTGTCTTTGGCAAGTGCTAGCATCATTACTCAAGAATTTTCATAACACCCGAATTTGATCAACACATGTAAAGAGATAACAACTTTTATTAATATGATAGGGTGCGGTTGACTCCGCACACTATTTAGTGTAGCCCCCGACTCAGAAAAAAGGAACTAATTACATGCTGCTTGAATGCAAAACTTTAAGAGCAAAAACGACGTAGCTGCTCGATGTTCCAGGTGTTAGGCACTTCGGATCCGTCTTCACGCTGCAGCCGGTAAGCCCCCGGGCGAGTCACTTCAGCGATCATATAGGGGACTTCTCAGAGTGGGGAGACTTTATGCTCGTGCTTCTGATTCCTTCGGAGGACCAGATCTCCCTTGGAGAACGCACGGCCCCGTACGTTGCGCTGATGGTAGCGACGTAGGCCCTGTTGGTACTTTTCCGACTGGATCATTGCTACTTCCCTGGCTTCCTCGAGCCGATCGAGGTCTTCACATCTTGCCTCATCCGACTGATTATCGTCGTAACCGGTGACCCGGGGGGACCGGAACTTCAATTCAGTCGGGAGGACCGCTTCTGAGCCATAAACTAGGAAAAAGGGTGCCTGCCCGGTGTCTCGACTTGGGGTCATTCTGAACCCCCAGAGCACCGAAGGTGTGATTCTTGGATACCGACTTACTTCAGGGACATTTTCTTAGGAGGCATTCTCCGAACAACCTCAGGATCAGAGTGTACAAACTCTTTTTTCAACATTTCATTGGCTATAAGCATGCTTTGGTTGAGTTTTGGGTTCGATTCAAAACTGCATTGGAAGAACAAAGAGAGAAGGAGTTGAAAGATGACAATGATAGCATCCATAAATTGCCTGTGCTCAAGACAGAATGGTTACTAGATGAACATGGAAGTGAGGTATTCACACATGCCAAATTTTTAGAATTTCAGAAGCAATTTCTTGCTAGCAGGGACCAATGTGTTGTTACCAACATACAAAATGAGGGTAATTTCAAAAGATCATGGATAGTGGATGACAGCCTAAAAATTAGAGAAGTTCGTTTTGATATTACCACTATGATGGCCGACTGCACTTGTATGTTGTTCCAAACACATGGGATACCGTGCAGCCACATAATTTATGTGTTACGAGGTGCAAAGTTGAATAAGCTTCCTAGTCACTTCATTGTGCAAAGGTGGACAAAAACTTGTAAGAGAGGTACCATATTAGAAGAAGATGGACATTTGCTTGAAGGAAATGAGAAGTCTTCATTAGAGCAAGAGATTAAAATAAAGGCATCGGAGCTGCGCAAGGATATGGAAGACATACAAAACGAGGTAGAATGGAAGAGATGGAAGGTTTCATTGGTAGTCAAATTCCTAGTGTGGTTAAAATATTACCACCAAATGATGTCCACTCAAAGGGTCGAGCCAAGAGAATTACGGGGCACATGGATAAAGGGGTGAGCAAGCAAAAATAAGAAAAATGAGAGAGTGGCCCGCTTGTGCAAATCATGCAATGAAATGGTATTTCATGACAAGCGCAATTGCCCAAAAAAATCCACACTTACATGATACAAGTATTTAGCAAGGGCTCAGTCTCAATTATTTTAGTTCACTCTAGAATTGATCAAAATATATATTGATTACTGCTCACTGATGCAGGTGTCTCGATGGATGTAACTTTTGTTAGCTGTTCAAGATGGAGATATACACTTTTGTTAGTTGTTTTGGATGGAGATATGCACTTCTGTTAGCTGGATGGAGATATGCACTTTTGTTAGCAGTTCTCTCTTATGTCATTGGTTAATAGTTGATTCTAGGTTAGAATCTTATGTTTCAGCTTATGTAACAGGGATTTTTTGCTATCTGAATATGGTAAGATGCAATCTGAAGATGTTTAACATGACCAATTGTTCCCTAGAAGCAGTACCATTTTCTGAAAATTTTGTGCGTATGTATGACATCTTGTAATCTGAAAATGTAGCTAGGTTGTTCATACATAACACAGTTCATCCAAGTGATTCTAGGCTGAAATCAAACCTCTCTAAAGATAGAGCAGACCATACAATTTAGTTCATAAATATTTAGCCAATATTCAGATAAGCAGAGCATACACAAATCATATATTTATTATATTCAGATTACAACAGGCAACATCCACAATGTTACAAGTTACAGCTCTGAAATTCTTTCCATCTTGACTAAAAACCATCATAGCTCTGAATTGAAAATTACAAATGCCTTGACTAAAAACCATCACAGCTCTTGCACTTGTTCTTGTGTCCTGGTAATTTCATCTGACCTCTTTGGAGAGCTAGCCGAAGAGGCAATACATGTGTCCTAGTTGCATCCTCAAAACCCTGACCAAAGTAGAGCATCAAGAGGATGAGCATCATCACACATTGGAAGACATAGAAAGAAGACAAACAAAGGGGCACACTTGAGGGGGATGAGCAGCAGCACGCTTGGAGCCTGGCGATGGCGGCCTCGCCATAGGGGGTCTTGTGGGGGACCATGCCGCGGACGGCGCAACAGAAGACGCGGCGGGGGCGCAGGCCTGGATGGTGCTGTGGGAGGGGTCGAGCATGTGGAGGAAGCCGAGGCCGCCGCCACTCGCCGCCGCTGCAGCCGCCACAGCTCGCCGCCACCGCTGCTCGCTGCGCCCTCTGCCTAACACTCCAATACTCTGCTGGATAGCTGGGTGTGGAAGTAGAAGAGAGCGTACCGTTGGATTGAGATGAAGGGCTGAGAATCGTTGTTTGCACTTGTGCACTGAGAAGTCTTTTGCACCAAATATTTTGCCAAGGAGGAAAGTAATACATGGCGTGTATGGTTGAAAGTATACGCGTGCATACATATACAATTATACATGACTTCACCATTGGACTACCAGATCGTAAATTGAATAATAAAGTACATACACATATACATAATACGTCTATAGAATGCTCAAACCAAAAAATTCAATCCGGCAGGACTACAGAAAAATTGGCCAGAATCTCGAGGACCACAGCTAATCTCAAGGGTGCATGGCTAGCTCTCGAGAAACTAAAGAATCTCTCGAGGGCCCACCAGAACCCTCGAGAAAGATCAATAGTTCTCAAGGGCTGACTAGCGGCCCTCGAGAGACTACGCATGAGGCCAATGGACGTTAGCCCCGTTGGCCAACTCCCGAGGGCTGAGCCCTCGAGAATGCCATTTCCCACGCTTTGTTCCGAAATCCTCCCAAAAAATCGCACAGGCCCGCGTCTCTCTCTCTCTCTCTCCATTATTTATTCCCCGACCCACACCTCTCTCTCTGTCGTTCTCTCTCTCTCTCTCTCATGTCTCTATCGCTCTCTCTCTCTCTATATATATCGCCGCCATGGCCGGCTCGCTACCGCCTTGGCCGCCGAAGAGGAGGAGGAGGGAGTCCGCCTGCGCACATTCGACCGAGGAGGAGTTGAGGACGGAGGTGGGCTCGTCGAGGAGGAGGAGTGCGAGGCCACTAGCTCTGATACGCACACGCCTCAATTTAAGATGCGTATGCACGAGTTTGGTCCCGATCTTCCGTCGTAGGAGAAATCCTTGGAGGGCGAGTTGTGACTTTGACGAAGGGGCGGTTCACATGTAATAAGTAAACAACAATCATTAGGTAGTATCATTTGTTCTGTAATCGAATAATTAATTTGACTAAGAAACGAATTCACCTTTTGTCCAAGGCGTCGAGCACGGGCACGTGTCATCGGACCTTGCATGCTAATAGACTCTTCTACGTACGAGCTAGTGATGTCCTCATCAAGCTCCTTCCCCACCGCCTCCTCGTCGACGCCGGCGGCCGGATCCGGCGGGCCAACCCCTCCTCGTCGATGCCAGCAGCAAGATCCGGCGGGCCGCCGCCGGCTCTCTCTCTCCACCGCCTCCACCTCGCCGGCCTCGACCCCGACCCCGCTACCGCCGTCCCGCCTCCTCCTCGTCGTCCCCGCCGCCACCGGTGGCCTGATCTAGCGCCCCTCATTGTCGCCGACCCCGCCACCGCCTCCACCTCGTCGGCATCGGGCTCTCCCTCCCCCCTTTCTCTCTCTTCATTCCAATGATTTGCAGATGTGAGATGTTCTTGTGATGTGAGATGTTCTTGTGATGAATTTCTAGAGAATTTGTGTGAATTCAAGTTGCTGGATCGGCTGGCACTTCATGTGTGAATTTGTGTGCATGTTGCTGGATCAATGAACATGTTGCTGGATCGATGAACATGTGTGATGAATGATGATATGTGTGAATTTCTAGAGAATTTATGTGTGATGATATGTGTGAATTTCTAGAGAACTTTTGTGTGAATTCATGTTGCTGGCTTGATGTTCTATTTTTCATTAACACAGCTCATAAAAATAACCGTGAATTATTTTTTTAAAAAAATATAACTCTCGAGGGCCGTCATCTTGCAAGTATTCTCGAGGGCACCTGGCAAACCCTCGAGAAACAGCTTTCTTGGGGGCTAGGCCCTCGAGAAAGCTGATTTCTCTCTAGAAGGCAGTCGCGAGGGCCATTTCTTGGGGGCCAACCCTCAAAAAAGCTTAATCTCAAGGGTTTCCCCCCTTTCTCGAGGGTTTTTGGCTCTCGAGATTCTGGAGCATTCCTGTAGTGACGTTTGAAAGTTTGCCGAGTATATATACAAGTATATGTACAACGTGTATACATAGATAAATCGCTGCTCAACAAGAATCAATCCCACGCACAGTGCATTATGGAATTTTGAAAAGTGCATTGATCACATCATTGGTGAATGATTTGGAAAGTCGAACACGCACGGGCTCCATTTTGAAACTAATTTAATCACTAATAAAATTAATGCCCAATGAGCATAACGGGTATCAATGTATGCAAACCCATTAATCAAGTGATACTCTAGATGTTCTTTTATATATATTAACTCATGTTCTTCTATTTTCCATCCCTGTAGCATTGAGGACGTGTCATTCAGTTGCTCATTGACTGTGCCATGTTTACCTATTTGGTGATACACGTTTGAAGCACAGCTACTCCTATAAGAAGTGCTGAAGTGATAATGGCGGTGCTCTCGCTTTCTTTTTCTCAGTTGATAGCCAGGGATGGGCTGAAGGTTGAAGCTGGTTTTACCTTAAGATTGAAGCAAATACAAGGGAGTTCAGTAGGAACACATTTCATGGTTGACAATAAAACCCATTGCAACTCACCTAAAGAATATCAGAAACATGAAAAGGGATTGTTTTGCTTAGATGATGATTATTAGGATATCCTCTAATACGCGTAGCTAGCTAGTAGCTACTAGGCTTTTCACCCTGATCTCTATGCCCTCGATGATTAGCCCTTTCTTGGCATAGGTATTATTCTTCTCCGAGACACCCACTTTGACCTCGCTATCACCACGCTTGCTGTGGAACTCACCGAGCCTGAGCTCCATCCACCCTTCGGATCGGATAACAGGGTAAGCTACGCCATCCACGCGCACAGCGTCTTCATCGACAAAGGAAACAATGCCATCAAAGACATGTTTCCCATTGACCTGGACATATGACTCCCCCCCATCTGAGACCATCATGTTCATCTGCCAGCATGTAGACAAGGTATGCATCATAGCTAGTGTCAGCAGAAAGGGCCTCTGCTGGGAGATGCCCCTCGATGACCAGCCACCAAACTTCCAAAAGCTCCATTGATTTCGCAAACCTAAGAACCAAATAAAACAAGTAATGGTATGCATACGTACAATGGGGCAATATCGATTGGTACCATCACAAAGATCACAAAGTTTAAAAATAACATCACATGCATCATTGACACGTGAGACCAGACCCCGCATGTCAATATCACACGTGATGGCATTTCCTAACTCGCACATCTTTGGACACTACTCTCCAAATTTTCTGTCCGCTTCAAAGCTGGACCTTCAACTTTTGAGGACTCCACTGAAGCACCTCGCATTTGGAAATTATGCAAGTTTTCTATTTCTGAAGAAATCCTACCTGGACTCAGAAATTGAATGCAACCTCCAGTATCTGTCATCGTGTGCCCAAAGAATAGCCAACGTTCTTGCTGGCAGCATAATGTCATTGCTTCCGCTAAGACAGTCCAGCCAAAAACCCTGCATATACGTAAAAAGATACACTGTTTCAACACAAGTAAAACAATAGTGAAATAGGATCAATCCAAGATTAGATTCATACATATATTTTTTATGGAAACATAAATCCATGCGATTCATAGACTTTAGGATATGTACCTTCTGTTTGATGCCAGAAAAGTTAGCTTTGTTCACCTCTGAGTGGCACCACTGCTTTAGTTTATCATTAACTCAACAAATAGAACTTCCAGCTTGGAAAGCTGAGGCAGAGATTTAAGGCTGTTGCATCCTTCAATTGTCAACTTCTGGAGTGAGGCGAGGTCACCCAACCACCCTGGCAATGCTGCCATCCTATCACAGCAGCTCAAACTGAGTGACCGAAGGCAGGTGAGGCGCCGCAAGCTCCCTGGTAAGAACTCCATCGGGCAGCTCACAACTGTCAACTTCTCAAGGGAGTTGAGGTCGCCTAACCATTCAGGTAGGTGTTTCAGGCCATTGCATTTACTTATGGTAAACGATTGGAGGAAGGAGAGGCTTCGAATGCTCTCTGGTAAGGCTTCCATCCCATGGCAGCTAACGATCGCCATGGTTTGGATCCTAGGGAGATGATGAAGCAATTTCCACCTGTTGGGAGGCACCTTGCATAACAATACCTGCAGTGTTATCGTTGCCAACTCTCCTCCGCTGTTTATGTCATAGGATGATGCTATTATCTGATCACTGTTATTTACGTCCCATTCGACTGCTCTAGGGGGGCATGGCTTGAGCTTCAACCTAGGACAGTTCCATATGGCCAGCTTGACCAACCTAGGGAACATGAACTCATCCTGCCCATCATGATCACTAACTAGCACTTTAGTGGACCACTCTTCTAGGTTTGGCATATCATTTAGGACAAACCTTGTTAACCTTGGGAAGAACAGTGCAGATGATGAAAGGTCCCTCCCACAGAAATCCCTGTCGATTCTTCTGATTTTAGGCATCCCTTTCAGCCGCAGTTCCTGCAGCCTTGGCAATTGACCAAGTGGTGGCAGGTGATCGCACATCGGCACCTGGTCCATGTTAATCCGAATTAAGTTCCCAAGAAAGGAGGTTACCTCATCAATCCAACCTGGATGCACACAACTGGCATAACCTGTTACAATAAAATGTGGGGATGCTCCATTGTTTACACTAGCTGGCTGTGAAAACCAAACGGGCCATGATTTGGCAAGGCTAGATCGAGTGGAGTATGTAACTGTTTCCACTTGTTCCTGCATGCCCTTCACATCTTCAACGCCTGAAATCTCTAGATTAATTAAACATTGCATGTTGTTACCTTTGCCTAGCAATGTGTCGATCGAACTGCAACTGTCACATGTCAAACCATTTAGAGTGACAAGGGAACCATAGAATTTCCAACCATCGGTAGGACTGGAAAAACTGCTGTTGGAGCCACTAACATGCAGTTCAGTAGTGTAATCAAAGGGATGCCATATGCCCATGTAGTCTGCCAACCATTGCATCACCTCATCCTTCTTCAGGAGAAGCTGGGCTGCCCCATCACTGGCTCTTACATCCCAATTTATGCTTCTTGGGGGACATGGCTGCATTGTTAACTGAGGGCAATGGTATATATTCAGTTCTTGAAGAGAAGGGAACATGAACGCCTGCTGCTGCAGGCTACTACCTGATGGAATGGTAGTGCGCCACTCTTCCAGGTTCTCCATGTATTCCAAAGTGAAAATTTCCAATTTCTTGACTGCTCCGGTGTCTCCACATAATTCTCTGCCCAATCTTCTAATTTTTGGCATCCGACTTAGGTGTAGCTTCTTGAGATTTGCAAGCTGCCCGAGTTGAGGCAAACTGCTACACATTGGAAAATGCATAAACCCAACTTCATCAAGCTGACCTCGGAGGCAGGAACCGATTTCTATGTTCCATTTAGGGAACCTTTCACCCATGTAACCTTGCACCCTGAACTTCCGAATATCTTTAGGTGGTTCAAACATCTGTAGCAGTGCCTCGTCTTCTACGAATCGGTCAATATTTAAGGTCCACATCAGTCCCAAACTATGTAATTCTGACCTGGTTGGCATTTTTAGTGCTTCGGCCTCCTCTACTCTCCGCACCTTTTCCAGGCGATACAGTTCCAGTTCAGAGAATCTCTCGTGCTCAAGATGAGAAATGTTGCTTCGGAAGCTGTCAACATCCGCATCAACAACAAATGCTGGCAAAGACTGCAGACCAGCACCCAGCCTGTGTCGCAGAATGGGTCTTCTCACCGATTCTGCACAGCCATCAAGCAAAATGAACCTAATGCTTTCCATTTGGCCCAGTCTTTCTGGTAAACTCATCAGTTTACTGCAACCTGAGAGATCAAGCGTATGGAGATGTTTAAGGGTGCAAAATTCTTTAGGAAGGCTTGATTGTTTTGGAGAAGACGACATATTTACATACTCCAACCTGACAAGCTTGTTAAGTGCATCAACAGGTATGTCTAACTCAGAACAATTTGAGATGTTCAAGTACTGGAGAGACGTAAGCCTAGAAAAAGAATTTGGGAGCATGGGGAGTTTCTTGCAGCCTGATAGATCCAGTTGTTCTAAGGACACAAGAGCACCCAGGGATTCTGGCAACAATGCAAGACTGGAGCAGCCTGACAAATTTAAGTTTTCTAAATTCTTGAGTTTTGCAAGATCAGGTAAGGAACACAATTGGGGACAATTCTCCAATGTCAACAGACTGAGGCTTGGAAGTTCACGAAAAAAATTAGGCAATATACGCAACTTGACGCATTCGGATAGGTCTAGATGCATCAAATGACCAAGTTTGCTTACTGACTCTGGCAGTGCAGAAATGTAACTCCCATGTAGGTTCAAATATTGCAGCTCTGAAAGACTACAAAGGGCTTTGGGGAACTCTTCGTTTTGTATTGCAGAAGCATTAAGGTACCTCAGTTGCACCAACTTTTCGATGGAAGAGGGAAGTTTTTCAATACAACACCCACTAATATCCAAGATCCTCAAGCTTTTAGCAAAAGAGAAGTTACACCGCTTAAACTTCAGTGTAGGACAATCTTTAATATGCAGAGCCCTTAGCCCAGGAGGCAAATCCATATGCCGATTCAGATTCTCACAAGCAACAAACAAGGCATGGCGAGGTTCATCGATGATATGTGTTGTATTGTCCTGATCCATAACAACTAACTCATCATCTGCAACTGACATAGCAAGGTCATGTACCAAATCATGAATCTTAAGTTTGGATGGAGCTCCAGAACTCCTCCAGGTAACCTGGAAAAAGTAACAAGGGGTTGGAGAAATCACCTGCTCAATTAAGTTTACCTTGGTTGTGCTTTCAAATTTACGTACTGCAAATTTTTATTCAACTTAATCTATAGAAATATTAATTAGGCATGTCCTGTTTGCATTTTGGCCTTTTGGCAAACTTTTTTTATAAATAGACTCCTCCTGGAACTATTTCTCTAAATGGACCTAGGGAACGGCGCCATATTTATCGGTGCCGAGGTAAAAAGACGTGCCGCAGGTATTCATGCTGTTCTTGTGCCACGTAGGATGCCCTGTGGTGGGTGGATTGTACGTGCCAAAGGGCGGTGCTGTATGTTTCAGCCTAGTGTAGTGTTTCAGTAAAATTTGTCTTTTTTATATAGCCTATATGATGTAATAATTTGTAACGATTTTTTCACGCTTTTAGTAGTCCTCCCAAAGATCCTAAAACTATTTTTAATTATTCTTTTAGAATATTTAAACCTATTTTCAAAGACTCAAATTTTGCTGAAACGCTATGCCAGGCTGAAACATACAAGGCGCCAACACCCTCGGTGTCGTTCCATCTTCATACGGCCCTAAAGGCTATGGCGTCGTTCACTGGGACTTAACCTAGGCCGACGGCGCCCTCTCCCCCATCTTCTTCCTCCACCCACCCACCTAAGCCAAACAGCTCTCTCTCTCTCTCTCTCTCTCTCTCTCTCTCTCTCTCTCTCTCTCCACCTTCACCCTCCTCTTCCCAAATCCATCAAAATTCGGGCAAATCAGCTAAATCCGGCGAGGAATTGGCTAAAGAAGGTGATTCTCCTCCTCCCAAAGTTTCATCCACAATATGTGTTGTTTTCTAGTTTTTTTTGCAAACCCTAGTTAGGGTTGTTTGAAATCCCTAGTTTCTTGCAATGCAAAATTTGTTCGACGAAGTATTTTTAAGGTTGCAATTTGTGGGTAGGGTTGAAAATTTGTAGGATGAAATATGTGGATAGGGTTGCTTTGGTGTTGGTATGGTCATGTGTTGTTTGATGTGGGTTGCAATCGGATTTTTAGATGACCTCTAATATGAGTTGCAATACAATTGCAATTTGTGAGGAGGAAGCAATATAGATGAATTTTTTCAATAGTTTGGAATAAAATGTAGAATCACAATGGAGGTTAAAAATATGTTGGAAAATAGTATGTGTTGTAATTTTGATTTTTTATTTTGGCATGATTTTAGCAATTGATAGATTGTGTTCCATCTTGTCTTTTGTTCATAGATGCATAGGTTTGTGAGATTACTCCATGAAGGTACCGTTAGTAGGACCGATAATGATGGCATACAATTTTGTGGAATGAAAGAAAAGGTGTTGCTTTTCAATGTGGCTCCATCACTATCAGCTGTGGTAGAATGGGTAAAAGGGAGACTTCAATGGGAGGTAGATGTTAAGTTGGAAGGGGTGATCAATGTAGGTTCCGCAAATGGACCGTGCATAAAGAGATTGGTTCCAATTGATAATCAAGTTGTATGGGAACAATATGTGTCGATCGTGATGGAATCTGAAGTACTATCTTTATACTTGGTTGTGCGGCAAGTTTTGACGACACACTCCCATTTAGAAAGAATTTGATGGGTACTTTCCCCCAGCAGATGATATGGTAAAGTTGCGTGTTGGTACTTTCGCACAAGTAGATGTGGAGTTAAAAAATCTAGTCGAATCGATCGAGGAGTTCATCCCAGAAGCTATCCCAGAAAGGGTGATGCGCTAGTTCCTTTAGGAGCAACCTTGCCCGCCTCCAATATTGTCTACTTCTATTGATTTGCACAAGTGCATTCTCCTCTAGTTTTCAAATCCATAGAAATATGTAACACTACTTGTCCTTATATAACATTGCACTCATTCATTATGCATACATTTCTCACTGTAGGACTGAGTGGGTTAGGCAAAGGAAGATCACGGATTGGATTGACCATCAAAGCAAGTACATCAATGAGTCGCAGTGATTTGAAGACAAATGTGTTCATAACTTCAACATCCATCGAGCTTCCAAGTTCCGAGAGTACCTGGAATGGTACCAATCCACCACTCACATCAAGTTGAGGCTGACATGGATATTGAATGATTACGCAGACATCAGCTCATCGGATGATGACAACACACCCTACAACACCACCACGTGTGAGGGCATCATAATGGAGATCGCCCTATCCTTGACCGAGTGGTAAGCACCATCAATTTATTTCCAATTCAGCCGTTCTCAATCCTTATTGCACACATATGGAATGTAGGGTACATATGTCAATCAATTTGTCAGCTTGATTGGTGTGGCTTTGAGGACTCCAATGAGAGATGCAAATGAGGCCAGTCTTTTGCGTTCATGTTTGGAGGTAGTTGACCATACAAGTTGCGTTGTTAGCATATCTATGAAAATGAGTCACTCATATTTCAAATTGTTGCAACGAATTTGACGATGCCTCAGAAGGGTTGCCACTCGTGCCAGATGTCATGCTCAAGCCATGGTAGATGTTGCACAGCAAACCGGGCCATCACGGAGCCTATCCACTTGGTCACATGCATCCGGTACCTCCCAAGCTGGGATGGGCCAATCTTCATCCACAACACGCCGGACATATGCATCCGGTACATCCTAGTCATGTACTCCTACCTTTCAGGATGACGATGACGACGATGAGGATGATGATGATGAGTACTCCGATGATCATGATGAGGATGATGACCCCCATACCATGATGAGATAGGCATGTCACAGCTGCTAGATGCTCTAGTTGGGACCCAGCCATCTTATCCAGGCCGTTCATGCCGAACAACCAACCGCTACACTCCTGGTATAGATGCACTAGGAAAGGGCAAGGGAAAGAGAAGGCGATGAGTTGATATTTTGTACTTCTGTTATGCACCATGGTTGATATGTACTTCTAAAGATGGAGTGAACTTGGATGGTGAAACTTGTATTTGTGATGGATGGAATATTTTGTGAACTTGGATGGATGGTTGCTATCTACTTCTATGCACTTGTGATAGAGTTCAACGCCTTGCTTGTTTTTTGTGATGGATGGAGTATATTATGAACTTGGATGGTTGCCACATACTTCTATGCACTTGTATTTTGTGATGGATGGAGTATTTTGTGAAGCTTGCAAGGACAGCGCCAAGTATCCTAGTGTCATTCCTATGCGCAACGGGTGTGTTTAGTGCATAGCTGGAGCCATTGTGCACAGGAACACCACCGCTTAGCCTAGCACCGTAATGTGCACACACAGCGCCACAGTAGTTCGCGTCGAAGCTTGCAAGGATTGCACCAAGTATCCTGGCGTCGTTCTTGTGAGCAACGGTGCCAGCTTCACACCGAACACAGGAAATTTCATGGACCCACCAAACTTTCTATGTTTGATGTGGAGGTGGCGCCACAGGTCACAACCAAGGCACCGCTTAGCCTGGCGCCGTAATGTGTACACACGGCGCCATGTTACACGGCGCTGTATTGGCCACGTCGAACCAGCATAGCCACCTGTTGTCCTATATGGCAAACCACCTATTGTCCTATATGGCAAACGTACGGCACCAAAATATATAGCACCTTTTAGTGAAACTATGGCTCCAATGAATATGGCACCGGTCCATTTAGAGATAGTTTTGGGAGGCGTCTATTTGTAACAAAGAAGTATGCCAAAAGGACCAAAATGCAAAAAGAACACTAATTAGACTTCCCCTATAAATTCATAGGAAAAAGAAAATAAACCCTAAAGATTCGTTTCGTTGTTTATGGTTCCAATAAAAATAATCCTGTCGGGGATTGAATTACGGCCCATTGTCATGGCCCACTCCCTGACGGCCCATTCGAACAGCCTACTAGGGCCTAGCTCCCTAGAAGGTTCTATCAGGCCCATGAGCATCCTGCCGAACAGCCTCCGGGTTGGCACGGTGCGTAATGGCCTAGGATTCCTGTTTGAGTCCGGCTCGAACAGAGTTCTGCACGGCTACGTGAAGACCCGGACGTAGTTTCCCGGATTGGATTAGGAGTCGTGATCCCCAAGATTAGGAGTTTACCTTATCTACTGTAGGACGTATTTGGCATGTATGAGTTCGTTACGATCTCGTAGTTAGCCCGGCCCGATACTCCTTGGTAGGTCGGTTTGCTCCGCACTATATAAACAGGGCCCCTAAAGGCGTTTAGGAGGACCTGGCTGGAGTTTACATCTCTGACTTAGAGCTCTAGCACCCTAGTACTTCGCATACACCACAATCTCGCCGAGACTTGTCCGTCTCGTCGAGCCACCTCTTGTATTCATCTCTGATATATAAGAAAGGCTGGACGTAGGGCTATTATCTCTCCCGAGAGGCCTGAACCAGGATAAAAACCCCTGTCTCCTGTTCGTTGCTGTTCGTGGTTGTTTGGCGTGTCTCCTATCTCAACCTTCAAGAACCTTAGTTGACTTGGGTC
>SPJY01023245.1:1010016-1043642 GCA_005191435.1 Raddia distichophylla
TACTATGAGGCTCAAATTTGTTTTGGTCCATAATCTAGGGCAAAATGTGCTAACTCAACACAAATTGATTTCTTCACAATAAAGGAGAGTAGTGAAATTATGAGATGAACTCAAACTCCCCCTAAATGTGACAAGGGTCAAAAGAAAATCGAAAGAATTCAAATAAGACCCAAAATTCAAATGAGAAACAATCAACGTGCGTTGAAACTATCTAGTATGTTTAGTTCATTTCTTAGTTTGCAAAACCGTGCCTCGTCCAAGGATTTGGTAAAGATGTCCGCTAATTGATCCTCCGTTCTCACGTACGCAAGCACAACGTCACCCTTGGCAACATGATCATGAATGGAGTGATGACGGATATCGATGTGCTTGGTACGGAAATGTTGAACCGGATTATTGGTAATTTTTAGCGCACTTTGATTATCACAAAGAAGAGGCACTTTATCAAATTTTAGCCCAAAGTCACTAAGCATCCGTGTCATGTATAAGAGTTGAGCACAACAACTCCCTGCCGCTACATATTCCGCTTCCGCGGTAGATAGCGCCACGGAGTTTTGCTTCCTCGAAGCCCATGACACGAGTGAGCGTCCTAGTAAGTGACAACCCCCGAGGTGCTTTTGCGATCAATTTTGCAACCAGCATAATACGAGTCGGAATAGCCAAGAAGCTCAACACGCGCTCTCTTGGGGTACCAAAGTCCTAGGCTAGGAGTGAATTTTAAGTATCTCAAAATATGTTTTACGGCATCTAGATGCACTTCATTAAGGGAAGCTTGAAAACGAGCACACATGCACACACTAAACATTATATTGGGTCGAGAAGCGGTAAGATAGAGAAGCGAACCGATCATGCAGCGATAGAGCTTTTGGTCCACGGGCTTTCCCCCTTCATTAAAATCTAGATGCCCATTTGTGGCCATTGGAGTCTTGATCGGCTTACAATCCATCATCGAGAGCGCTTGAGGAGATCCTTAGTATATTTTTCTTGGCACACGAAGGTCCACTTTTTGAGTTGTTTAATTTGAAATCCGAGAAAAAAATGTGAGCTCTCCAATCATCGATATCTCAAATTCCTTTGACATCATATTTCCAAAGTCCTTTCAAAGAGCTTGATTAGTGCATCCAAATATAATATCATCCACATAAATTTCACAAATAAATAAATCATTGTCAATCGTTTTTAGGAACAAAGTGGAATCAATCGCACCCGTTTTGAATCCCTTTTCTAGGAGAAAGTTCGTAAGACGCTCATACCATGCTCTAGGAGCTTGCTTGAGACCATATAGCGCTTTAGTGAGCTTATAGATATGGTTAGGGTATTCAAGGTTTTCAAAACCGGGCGGTTGCTCAACAAACACAAGTTCATTTAGAAAAACATTTAGAAAGGCACTTTTAACATTCATTTGATAAAGAACAATGTTGTAAAGAGATGCGAATGCTAAGAGTAACCGTATAGCTTCAAGTCGAGCAACCGGCGCATATGTTTCTCTATAATCAAGACTTTCAACTTGAGTGAATCCTTGCGTCACTAATCTTGCCTTGTTGCGAACCACTTCACCGTTTTCATCTTGCTTGTTGCGGAAGACCCATTTGGTGCCAATCACGTTGTGATCCTTTGGTCTCTCCACAAGCTCCCACACTTCATTGCGGGTGAAGTTGTTCAATTCTTCGTGCATAGCAAGTATCCAATCCGCATCCGCCAACGCCTTCTCAATATTCCTAGGCTCAACCGTAATAACTTCGTATAGCATACATTATACGAAGTTATACGAGAAACATGCAATGAAATATACGAATAAATAAAAAAGAGCTGTGCAAGTATAACGTACCCAAAAATCACCATAAGAGTTGCCACAATAATATCCATACCCGAGCTCCACTGTGATTACCTCGGTAATCTTATGAAAATGAATTTACATCATGCAGATGTCTAGCATCGTGAGCCGCGAGTTTGAGGAGCTGGCCTCCCACGGCAGGAATTACCTTACTTGGACATCGGATGTGAAAATTGTGCTTGGTGGTAAAAGTCTCTGCGCCGCCATTGGCATTGAAGCAGGCGCTGTTACCCTAGCACAGAATAATCAAACACTGCATTTCATCAGTCATCACCTGTCCCCTACTCTAAAGCAAGAGTACATGGCCGAAAAGAATGGTACTGAGCTTTGGACTGCACTTAAGAAGCGGTTCGAAAAGCTCAAGTACACTATAGGGACACAAGCACAGCAGGACTGGGCTCGCCTGAGGTTTGCAGACTTCAAAACCGTGGCTGTGTATAACTCTGCATTACATAGAATTGTCACAAATCTCTCTCTTTGTGGAACCAAAATCCGACGGCCAAGGATAAAGCAATCCGGGGTACTCCTACGACGGGATAAGCCGACACCTCCTCGCACCCTAGTAAGGCCCCGCGAAGTGTGGAATTCCCGCAACCCAAGGAACAATAAGCCCACGTCAAGTTTGCTGGGGAAGCTGGATTCGGGCCCTGCCCAAAAGATCCTAAGATGACAGCCTAGGCAGTTCAAAACTCATACTGAGCAAGGGCCGAATGCGCTGGCGCGCAGCCTAGTTGGAGCCTGGGAATTGGAAATTTACCTGCCAAACTCTCCTGGACCCTCATTTCCGAGACAGATAACGGTATGGGTCATCCTATCTAGCCAGCTCTAGCTTAGGGCATTAGGCTCATCGTAATAACTTCGTATAGCATACATTATACGAAGTTATACGAGTTAGCCCGGCCCGATACTCCTTGGTAGGTCGGTTTGTTTCGCACTATATAAGCAGGGCCCCTAAGGCGTTTAGAGGGACCCCGGCTAGAGTTTTCATCCCTGACTTAGAGCTTTAGCACTTCGCATACACCATAATCTCGCCGAGACTTGTTCGTCTCGTCGAGCTACCTCTTGTATTCATCTTTGATATATAAGAAAGGCTGGACGTAGGGCTATTATCTCTCCCGAGAGGCCTGAACCAGGATAAAAACCCCTGTCTCCCTGTTCGCTATTGTTCGCTCTGTTCGGCGTGTCTCCTATCTCAATCTTCAAGAACCTTAGCGACTTGAGATCGATATCTCAACCGTCGACAAATCCCTAAAATTTAAACATGAAAATAAAATTTAGGAATACAATTGTCCGAGGAAAAAATTGAGGAATACAACACAATACATATAAATACAATTAAAAATTTGGATAAAATATAAAAATAAATTCAGATTTAAGCAAAGTCCTATTTAAGTACAATAGAAAGGAATATTTTGAGTAAAATAATAGAAAAATACATAAATTTGGAATAAAAAATCCCTATTTTGATAGAGGAAAAACAACCATTTCAGAATCATATAATATAAATATGGGTGAAAACAACGATTGCAAGAAGATATTGCAAAACTACAGTTTAAGGAAACAGCTTGACAACACTACACTTTTATTGCACAGCTTATCAAAGCTACTCTTTTGTTGCCATTTTGTATACAAACTACACTTTTTAAGGTTTGTGATATAAAATAAAAAAGTGCAGTTTTGTGATGTACAATGACAAGAGAAATGTAATTTTACAAAATTACGTCTTAAAAGTATAGTTTTGTCATATTGATGTCAACAGAAGTGTAGTTTTGCTTTAGAGTAAAAAATAGAAGCATAGTTTAGGGATAGTTTTCTCAAATGAATTGTACCGGACCTATTCTAGCCATGAAACTTTATGTGAAAGTTGTAGCTCTGAATGAGATTTATAATTTTGTACTTGCTAACTTTTTCATTTGAAGTCATTTAAATGCCCAAATTTGTTATACAAATCTTGGGTGCAAGGGGTAAAAAAGAACAAAATGTCACTATCCTAGCAGGATTGATGTGTAAAGATGGTTGCGCATGGGGTAGTGGTCTCAAGTTCAAATATCGTCATGACAAGGTTTGCAAATTTTGCCCGAAAAAGTAGGTATTGTAGTTAGGGCCATATAGATACGGGTAGGGGTGGTATACAAAAATATAGTTTTTAGTTTTTCCACGATCCAAATTTTTAATTCGGATCCCCATTATCAATGCCATTTTCGTAATGTTGTTAATAGTGGTTCCAAAACCGGTATATTGTTTTTTGTGGTAGTGAAAAGCCATGCATCAGAAAACATACAAACCATAATTGTTTATATAAATATCTTATATGCCTAAAACTGGTAATTCAAATGTTAATAGAAAAGAAACCTAGGAAATTTTAGTAGAAATCAGCATATTTACATGTCAAACGCTAAATCGAGATGGTGAAACAAGGTATCCTAGAGAATATCACTAGCACGCAGCATTTTTGCATGGCAAAGGATCCTTGAGCTGAAATCTCATCTAATATAAAAGGAATAGGAAAATTAAGTAACTGTGAATTAACACTATACTGATGTATTATGAAACTTAAGGTGGATCCTAAAGTGCTTTAAGTACTCGCCCACATAACCACGTCTCACCTCCTTATTTGTTACTCCCTCCTTCACAAAAAAAAATAAGGCATATAAGTTTTTGACACGGTCTTTAAAGCAGAACTTTGACCATTAGTTTCTTTCATGATATATGATTAACAAATACAAAATTAACATTATATTAAAGAACTTTCAAATATCAATCCAACCATATTACATGCATAACATGAAAGGTACAAGTTTTTAGTTTAATTATTAGTCAAAAGTTACTAATTGTTAACTTTTTGAAATCCATGCATGCCTTATTTTTTGGATGGAGGGAGTATTTGCCATCATCCGTACTAGACAATACACAGCACAACCATACCGTAAAGCTAATCAATGATAAATACACAGTACAATGGCAACGTTATAAGTTTAGTAAATATAAACTCAATAAATGAAAAAAAATAAGTAGCTTCGGTTCAGTTAGCAGCCCAAGCAGTTCGCAATGAATACAGAAAGGCCATTTTCAGCATATAGAAAATATGTTATTTTCCTTCTTTTTTTGTAGAAAGAAACTCTCTGGAAGGACCACACAGATGGAAGGTATATGGATGAAAATCAAGAGTTCCATGTGAGAAGTCATGAGAGCATGGGTCATTTTTATATGTAGATGTTTATGAAAAAATTAAAGATATGTAATATAATTAACTCACCAGTGACATTAAACTATGGAGAAAAGAATGAAGCTATTACAGCCCATTGAAAGCAAGTAACTCGTTATGTACAAAAAAGAGATAATAACTCACTGAAGATGGCCGTGAATCTAGAAGAAATGACATGTCCAACAATTTACGGACATTCTCCTCTGCAGTCATTTTTTTAGTCATTGATGATTCCCTAATTAGACCAAGAGCAATCCATTGGAGACACAAGTCCTCCTGACTAATTTCACAGCCTTTAGGAAATATTGCACAGTAAGCAAAGCATAACTTGAGATACGGTGGCATAAGGACGTAACTCAGCTTCAGGGATTCCATAACAGCTTGCTCCATATCCGTGGTTCCATAATTTGATTTAAAGGTAGTTTTTATGATACCTACTAACTGCTCATCGCCTCTTTCTGGCTTTAGTAGGGATGCAACTGTTTTAACAGCCAACGGCACACCTTGGCACTTTTCCACGATAATGTTCGTTGCAGTTTCCGGAATGTCACCATTAACAAAATATGGGGATGCAACTTGCCTTACTAATTCCAAGCTAAATTTGTCAGATAAAGGTTCCAAGTGGAATAATGTGGCTTTGGCCCTTCCCAAGTGAATAGCACTACGTGAAGTAACTAAGTATGAAACGTTGCTGCCTAATATATCCTTCAATCATGTCAACTGATCAATGTTCCACAGATTGTCCAATACAATGAGACATCTGCTGCTGGGCACCTTCTTAAGATGCATGTTTATATGTTCCCGCGTCTCAAGCTTACAAACTCCACCTTCAACTGCACCAATTACAGCTCTGCCAATGTCGTTTATGCCAGAATTTTGGTGCAGGTAAACCCATGCCCGCAGAGGAAAGGCCTCCTGCATTCTTTCATCGTTGAAAACCAATTTTGCTAGTTCTGTCTTACCAACACCACCAAGCCCATAAATGACAGTATAGTTTCTTGTTTCCTGGGGGGAACAAACTGTACTAGTTGCAGCAATACTGTTACTAGTGCTAAGCAGTATATTAATGACCGCTTGTTTCTCAACTCTTCGACCAACAATCATGTCTGATCCCACCCTCGATGTTGTTTCTGGTTTCTCAGTTATCTTATCTTCCTCAGGCTCTTTAATCTCATAGCTTTTGCGTTGCTTATTTATTTGTTCTAACTTTTCCTTTACCTTCTTCATTTTCTTGGCCATGTCAGCACTCAACATTACCTGTTGAAACAATTTATTTATTAGGTCATGATGTCACCACTGGTTACAAAAGTATATCCTAATATAACTTTGATCAAACATACAATAGAAAATGCAGAGTATTAACATTGTAATACTACATTGACAATGTAAATCGGTTCAAAAGTGGAGTTAAAAAAAAAAAAAAAAGAGCCAATTGAACATCATACTCTCAGGTGCTGTTTGCTTTAGCAGTTTTTGAGCACTATCCTATCACATCAGCAACTCATACCATTTACATGGAGTTAGGCTCTAATCAGAATCGACGGTATCGCATATCAGGCCCACACAAAATGTGATTACTCAACAGTGCTATGCGCAGGGCCACTGGCTATTGCTCACATGCGCAGGGCCCCCTCCATTTGTCTTCTCCCATAGCACCACACACCTTAATGTGAGCAGCATCACTAGCATCGACGATGCTGCCCCTGCATGGCTACCAGCGACTCCGCTTTCTCCCTAGAGTAAGCAGCGCGACCAGCCATTACTTCTTCCAATGTGATCTCAATCTGATATGTTGTGGATGTGTTCTTCCTTTCCTCATGCACAGTTTGTTGTGATCTTTCTTCTTCCTTAATCCTTATTCAATTTTTTTTCCAAGGTGCTCATATTGTTTTGAATCTGTATTGTTTTCTTCCTCCTTCAGAATGGCAAGAAAGTGTTCCCTCTCAGCAGATCAAAATTTGTCAAATCCGGATTGAATCTCAAGTTTCTTTTATTAATTTCTCTTTTTTTTATTCTACTGGTTTCAAGTTTTTATTTTGGGTAACAATTTCACTCAGTGTGTGCATTGACCTGAACCAAGCGTCATAGTGAGTTTCTTTATCGTTACCTAATCAGACCATACATATTTCTTTAGCAATGTAAGTGCTTTGGCCCTGTATGGAGGGATATTGGACTACCGGAGGAAAGTGGTAGCAATCGTCGCGTCAGAAAAATGGCAGGAAGACACAAATGTGATTCAATCAATTGGAAAGGTGAATTGTACGCACCAAATCCCTCGAGTGTTCTGGAGCAACGGAATTGACGGGAGCAAACAAGATGCAGTGACGCCAGATTTATTCCATGGGAATTAAAATGATGAAAGGCTGGAAAGGAGAACAAGATCGATCTGCTTGCCGGAGTTGCCGATCGATGCCGCTAGCGAATCGTCGCCGCTCGCGGCGCACCTCCATGCCCTGGCTGCTGCCGGTGCATCCCCTCGCCATCTCGACGCTGACGTAGAAATCGATGCTACCGATGGAATGCGGAGAGACAGAGCAGCAGTTTGCCTAACCTAGTAGGGCCAGTTTAAGTTGAAATAAGTACTCGCTCCATTTCAAAACGTCAAAACGTACTATCTATAAGTTTTTTTTGGAAAGTTTTCAATATACTCAATTAATACTCCTCATTTTTTTAATGCTGCTTCACCTATTATCTTTCTCAAATAGTACTACTATTATTAGAGGAAGTATGGTAATTTTAGCACATTGGCTATGCCACTTTAAGGGTAGGTTTGGTTGGGTTCCAAAATTTTAGCTTGCCAAATTGTTGATAGTAATTTGGTCACAATTCATTTATTGCCAAAACTTGCCAACAAGACTCATTTCTTGCCAAAAAAAATTTGGTAATGCCAAAACTTGCCAATAATTTGGTACTACCAAATTTTTGGTAAGGTAAAGAATCAAATCAGCTCTTGTGATCAACACTTATAGATCCTATATTTTAAAATGGAGGATGTATGATTTTTCATGCTGCCACTAGGATTTTTAAGTTTTGCCATTTTGCCACTTAATTTCGCCTAATTCCTATAGTACCATCGATTTTTGACAATATATATCAAAATGCAACTCAATTTTAACCGATGCCATTAGTTGATCGTTAGTCAATGGGTATTGACAATTGTTATCGACACCACTTACCAATGGGCCCACCTGTTAGGGAAAAAACAGAACTCCCTCCATCCCTCTCCCTGCCGTCAATGGAGCCCCAGTCAGCGGCAGATATGTCCTTCCCCTCCTGCCCCTTGACGGCCAAGCTCCAACGCACCAGATCGGCGGCAGTGTCGATCGGTTTCTTCATCGACAGTGGTGATGGGACCCCGACAGGCAGAGAAGACAAAGATTGTTGCGGCTTCCTCCACCTGGATCCGGAGACGGCGACTCTCTCAACCGCCCAGCATTAATCCACGATAAGGCTTCACAGAGACAGTGGCGAGGTAGAGGACAAGGATGAGCTCATCATCGGTTGTTTGGCAGTTAGTTAGCGTACGGCGATTGTGCGACCCCCTCGGCTGACACTTCCATTGGTTGAACCGCACACCTCTCAAACTCAGTTGTCGCCTCCCTTGCGCAACGACGCCAAGCACAAGGGTCGAGAAGGAGCCGACTAGACCACCAGCTTAACGATGGGGAGGCAAGGGGGGGAGGGATCTCCGTCCCATGCGCGTAATTGGTTGGAGAGGACCGCCGCCCTCCAGCGCCACACCCGCTGGTCACTTTCTTCCCTCAAGTACGGCCGGAGAGGAGAGAGGGGGACCTCGGGCTCACCGAGGGGAGGGGGTGATGTAACACCAGTATGCCTTTGCACCATTTGAAATCCTTTATTAAATGGTTTCTAGACCAAAAATTATTCTAAAGCTAAAATTCAAATAGTACTCTTTTACCTTCTTGGTTTGCAAATTCAAATTCAAGCCTCTCATCATTACCTCATAAGGTCTAGTACATATTTATCTTTTCCAAATTTGAATATCAAGGAGAATTTACCCTTTGCCCTTTTTATCTAAATTCTCCAAAACCCTTTCTTCAATACTTTGATCTTTCTTGGTGTACCATTTGAACAAATTCAAATAGTACTCAATCCAAATTTGGATTTAGAATTTTAATTGCACCTTTGGTGAAATTACCGAAATGCCCTTGCTAGCTCAATTTTCTCTCTTTCTCCTCTATTCTTCCAATCCTCAGCCCAATATTGTTCTCTTCCAATTGGGCTTCGGCCTTGGTTCTTCCCTCTGCTCCTTGGTGTCCAATCAAACATCGTCAGCCCACTCTGGGCCAGTTTGCAGCAGCAGCAAGCCAGCTCACCCGATGCAGCGCCGCCGAAGGATGAGATCGAGCCGCCATCTCCTTCTGTCGTGCTCAACCTGCTCTGATCGTGGCTGCCTCCAATTGGTCGGCTTCCATCATGGATGAGTACGTCGCCTTCGTTCCTATCCTGCTCCCGCACCGCCTAAACGCCCTATAAAAGGCTAAGAATGGCTCGCGCTCGCCGTTTTCTCTTTTCAGCCGCCTCCGCCTCGCTCTCAAATTCTCCCATCACGAGCGATCTCAGAGATGCTGCCGCCGCTCAGAGCACCACCAAGGCATCATCTTTCACTGGCCGGAAGAAATCCACGTGAGGTGTGCTGGAGCACGATGACGCCGCCGCCCCTGCTTCTTCCCCTGTTCGGTCGGCACGGTGCCAGCCCTCCTCAGCAAAGCTCCGGCAACTGCGACTCCATGGTGAGCCTCCAACACCTCCGTAGATGCTCAAGAACCACTAGGGTAGCCACGGCTGGGATCATAGCTCCCGTGCCATGTCGAGCCGCATCTAGCTCCGCCGCCGCTAGTCGTGCCGCCGTCACCGGCCATATCCTGCCAAGACACTGGCACCCAAGAGTGCGCGCCGTCCAGAGCTTTCCATCGAGCCCAAGAACGCCCCAAACGGAGCTCTGTAGCTCCGGGAATCCCCATTTCTTTCCTCTCGGTCACGCACAGGCTCAGGTTGAAGACGATGACGTCAGCATGACGTCATAATCCATTTACAGAAAATCCGAGCAAACATTTCGATTTATTAAAAATAGTTATTGACTTCAACAAATCATGGAAAAATTATTTAAAATACTAAATGATGTTTAGAACCCAGGAAAAATATAATATTCCATATTACGCAGTTCAAATTATCTATAAAATTATTAATATCTCTCATTTAGCATTTTTAAATTAAAATAGTAAATGGCATTCAAATATTATGAAATTATTTATGAAAATGATTTGAAGTATCTAGAACTTAATAAAAATATAAGTTCACTTAATAGCCTTTCCTAAGTAATTCTTTTGTAAAAAGAATTGTCTAGACTTGGTTTTCTATTTGTTAAAATTGTTATATGACCTCCAAAAATCATGGAAATTTTTATGTAAACCTTTTGATTGTTCTAAAACCTAGGAAAAATGTTATTTGCACTATGTGAATAATAGTTATTTCTTTATAAAATTGAAATAGGCTATTTTGACTTGTTTTAAAGAGAAAATTGCACCATCAGTCTCCAAACTTGTTCCACCTGTGCACATAAATTCATAAGTATTGAAACCGTTTATTTTTGCGCCCAAACTTGTAAAATTGTTGCAACTAAGTCCACGGGGTAGTTTTCTGGGCAGTTTTGGTAATGTGGGCTAACAAGTCAGCACCTATGTGGCATTTCCTTTTTCTTTTTTACTTTTCCCCATCTCTCTCACGGTCTCACCCCTCTCTCTCTCTCTCATCGCCCCCCAGCACGGCCGCCGGCGAGGCCACGCCTTCTTGCCCCAGCGAGGCAGCGCCGGCGCCCCCTGCTCCACTTCCATCCCCTCTCCCGGCGCGCTCCTCCGCGACGTGCGCGCCTAGGCCGAGCGGGACCTCACGTCCTTGGACACGGACGGCGGCGAGGGCTAGCCCGCCGTGGCCGTCGACCTCCGCCTCCTCGCCTACCTCGCCGCCCACGACGGCCGCGTCGACAAGGCCCCGCATCTCTACACGGAGGGGGGACAGAGGAAGGAGGAGCTTGGGGAGGTGGCTGCCGAGCTTCGGTGCCGGCGCCGCCGCGCCATCTCCGCCGGCGGTGGAGAGGGTGACCCGATGTCACCGCCACCTCCTCGTGTGGTTAGGTGGGCTCCGATTCGGCTCGCCGCTACCCCTTTCTCCTCTTCCATCACCGGCGTCCTGCCGTCCCTTTTGCCGACAGGAAGACGGCGAGCATAGGGATGAGCGCAGCGGCGAGCTTGGGCAAGAACTCCGCCTCCTTCCCCACTCCTTCCCCAGCGAGCTCGCCCACGCGAGTCCCCCTCGTCTCCGGTGGCTCCCTCCTCGTCGATGCAGCCCACGCGAGCCCCCCTCCCCACTCCTTCCCCAGCAAGGTCCCGCCGCCACCGCCGTTCTCCCCCCCAGGACGCCATCGCCCGCCTCGTCTCCGCCACGAGCACGCCGCCGCCCTCCTCCTCTCGAGCTGTTCCCGCCCCGAGCATGCCGCCGCCCACCTCATCTTCAGCAGCTCCTGCCCCGAGCATGTCGCCGCAATTGGCTCCGGCGAGCCTGAGCGTCGCGCCGCCCTTGGAGGCGGAGAGGTTAGAGAAGATCGGAGAGAGAGAGAGAAAAGGGGCTGAGAGGTGAGAGAGAGGGAATGAGAAAAAGAAAGGCAAGAAAATAGTCTCAGGAGTCAAAATACAAAAAATAAAAAGCCACCTCAGCATTGACCTTGACCGCCATATCAGCAAACCACTCTCAAATCCACCCAAACCTGCGAATTGGACCTGGTTGCAACAATTTTACAAGTTTAGGCACAAAAATAAACGGTTTCAATACTTATGAATTTATGTTCACAGGTGGGACAAGTTTGGGGACTAATAGTGCAATTTTCTCTGTTTTAAACATACAAGATCAATAAAATGCATATTTCTATATATGGATATATGGTTTTCTGTAATGATATGATGTTTCAATATTTTGCTAACTTATTTAACTTCGTTTACTATAAAAAAAACTATGGGAAGACGATACGCACTACTCGTAATCATATGTGTTAGTTTAATATCGTTTAGCTCGTGGAATTTCCTTGACAAGTAGGTTAATGAAATTATCCATGAATATATCGGTGAGAAGTGTCACCCTAGTCACGAGCATTTCATGCATCATACATTTCGTTGTAACTCGGAATGCCCACACCACACTGCTAGTATTATAGATTAATTTCCTAGTTGTATATTAAATAGGAAAAGTCTGTGCGTTAGACGAACCCCAACATCTCATGCATCATGCATTTGTTATCTTCTAAGACTTTATCGTTGTTATTTGACTTTATATGATAGATCCAGAAGACCCAAAGAAGAAGCCTGAAGACCGGATGTCGAACTCTAACACGCTCGGACTAGGCGAGCCAATATCTCTAGTTCATTCTTCTTTACCCAGTTTTAATTAAATTATGTTGTGTGAATTATGAAAGTGCATGCAATATGATTTTAAATGCTATCTATGTTGTTAAATAAAAGCTAATAGAGCTGGTCTAGTTAATCCTCTTGGCTAAAAGTGTTGCTAAACACTACCCTTTTCCTTGATACGATTTCCTTACCCTGTCCTTTGTAACCTAAGGAAATAGAGTCTAAACTCCTGACTAATAAGTCTTTGAATGGCTTAGACATGCTATATAATAAGTCTAGAGTTAATGGGTTTGATCTTGGCTGTCAACGATGCGATTCGATGATGATGGGTCAGTTGATCCTATGCGTCATTGCCCCGGCAGTGGTATAGCTAATCTATGATCCAGACTTATCATATTCGGGCAGGTACCTCAATGGTACAGTCCCGTCATTGCCATGGTGTGTATCATGACCGGCTTAGTTTCTTTTGAGCCGGCCCATAGTGCTACAAAAGTGGCCATACCCCGACTGTTCAAGACTACAGTGTCATAGCATCTATATGGATATTGCTTGGACAGTCTAATTAGGACGCGTGTGCCTTGAGTACATTTCTATGGTGATGTGTTGTGCCCCGTTCCCGAGTTTACCTTGCACTAGATAAGCTGAAGAGATAGTCCATGCACTTGGGTGTCCGTTCTTCCTGAGTGCGAAATTGAATCACTGAAGTATCCCATGAATTGAATGATAATTGAAGACCTGAGGGTCTTGGCCTTTGTTGAGCTCAAGGCGAACACGACTCATAGCGATGAGGGTGGATCTGCCGCCACTTTGGGGATAGTACGCCATAGCTATGGGTACGAATCCGCCATGTTGATGAGAGGGTCTCATGTCCATAGCGATGGAATGAGAGAACCCTAGAGGCAAGGAGCATGTCCAATAGCGATGGGAATGTGTCCGAGGATGAATCGGGGAGCATGTCCCATAGCGATGGGAATGAGTCCACCGAAAGATTAATCATGTTACATCTAATACTATGGGAACCATGTCACTGTCCTGGCATGGGTCTACCAAGCGTGGCACGAGCTGCCGTGAATGTAGGAAATCAATAGATTTCTGAACCCCTCGGCATATTTGAGCCAAGCTACGTCTTTGTTTTGTTAATGGCTAAGTCATAGGTCTTTACTTATGAATATTATAACTTTGGCTTTATGCAAATAAAATAACCCTGCCACACCAAAAAGCTTATATCATTAAATTGCATTAGGTGGGGTATTGGCTCGCGAGCGCGGTTTGATTGCGCACTCACACTCGCACCCACTCACCTTTTTAGGTAACTTGGATGACAAACGCAAGGAGGAGAAGGTCCAGTTGGATAACGTGATAACCGGGTGTTAGGCGGGACTCCAATCGCTTGCATGCTTGGATTGGGCACAACCTTGAGACCCGTCTTTTGTTTTTCGTTTCCGTTTTTTTTTTGCTAGACTCTGATAAGAGTTCATTTTGGTAATGTAATGTTTGGCCAAGCTGGCTGATTAAATTTGAGCCACAATGTATTTGAACTCTATTGTAATATTAATATGTACCATTTGTATGAGATGATCCAGCTTGTTTATTAAGGTGCCGCGTTAGCAAGACAAAATCCTAGGCTGTGCACCGGGGATCCTCGGAAGGGGGTCTCCACAGGTGAGGAGGGAAGGATCTTTAACTCGCCGGCCGGAATCTTGCCCCATGCGTAGTTGGACTGCGAGGAGCAAAGAGACTGAGAGATGGATGAGGAAGAGAGGAGCAATGGAGGTGAAGGGAGAAGAGCGAGGACAAAGTTGTCTTTTTGCAAGGCTAATGGTGGTCAAAGCTAATTGACCGGCTAAAAGTAGATGGTGGTGGAATTTTGATAAGCCCCAACTCTATTCCGATGGCTTGATAGCAATTAGGCAAATTCAAATGGTATTTTGAAATTAGCCAAACGAAGATGAGTTTGGTCTTCAAAATTAATACAGATTGAGAGCATCCTTATCCCTATCCTTACTATTTTTTTACGAATTTACAAAATCTTTTTTATATGATTTTTACAAGTTTGCGATACTTATCTAATTACATCGCATACATGTCCATTAAACAATGATAAGAATGTTCCTACCTTGTGTCTTTCTTTCTTTGCCTCGCTGGTGGATTCCCATCCTCACCCCTTCTTCCCGCAATGCCACTCCAATCTTCTATTCCACCGTCATCACTGCTCTTCTTCCATATCACTAGGCTAGATCTTGCAAGGGTGCATGTACTGCTACTATAGAAAAGCCAATCTCAGAGGAGCTGTAAGGCTCATCTCAAACAGATTGGCACTATTGTTTTGAAATGGTCAGTGAAGTGCGGGCCATCGGTGACAATTGATATTGAGATTCATTTCAAATGGTTAAAGATGATAAACCATATGTCTCACTGCTCTCCTTCCACAATACTCGGCTAGGTTGTCATATCCGATCATCCTAACTATTGCCTTCTGCAGGGGCAGACCTACCACTAGTATAGAAAAATCCATCTCATACGGGTTGCAAGGCTCATCTCAAATGGATCTGTAACCAGGTTTGTGAAATGGGAGGTCATCTCGGACAAGTGCCAAATCATGTGTCGAGGACTATTCTATGCCACCACACTCTTCTTCCACATCACTCAATTAGCTTCTCATCTCCAGTCATCGGTGACAGTTGCTGTTGAGATTCATCTCAAATGGTTGAAGATGATGAACCATATGCCTCGCCGGTCTCCTTCCACAACTCAGCTAGATTGCTATGTTCGATCATCCTAACTATTGCCTTCTATAGGGGTAGACATACCACTACTATAGAGAAAACCATCTCATATGGGTTGCAAGGCTCATCTTAAATGGATCCATAATAGGGTTTGTGAAATGGGGGATCATCTCGGGCAAGTGCCAAATCATGTGTCCAGAACTATTGTGTGCCGCCACTCTTCTTCCACGTCACTCAATTAGATCCTCATCTCCAGTCATCCTGATCATTGCCTTTTGTATGGAGGACCTAGTACTAGTAGTACTATAGAAAAGCACGTCTCCCGACGTGTTGCAAGGCTCATCTTATACAGGTCTGCAACTGTCACATTGAAATGGAATCTCTTCAGTTCAAAAAAAAAATGGAATCTCAGACGGGTGCCCAGCGATCTGTCTTGAGGTACATATCACCTAGACAGGTGGAAAACGATGAACCTTCTATGATTACCCTTCCAGGCTGGCATAAAAGCAAAAAAGAAAGAAAAAAATACTCGCTTCATTTCGAATTACTTGTCAATCTAGTTTTGTCCCAAGTTAAATATTTCTATTTTTGATCATCAATTTTTATTATTAGTTTTTATAAATTTGTATAGCTTAAAAACATAAAATTTATGTTGTTAGATTCACCCTGGAAAATACTTTCATAATATATAATTCGCATATCGTTAAACTATACAAATATTTAGAAATTAATGGTCAAAGATGTATAGAAATATTTAATTTTAAACAAAACTAGAATGGCAAGTAATTTGAAACAGAAGGAGCACTTGAACTACTAAGAAACCCTTTAAGCCATGCATCATGTCGCGTAAACCCTCCTACCATTTGAACAACCTATGTTTTTTCTCCTTAAATAAAGTTTTTTTTTACCATGTCTCTCTCCATACATCTTGGACGGTTCCCAAAAAATAAATATTCTAGAATAGGGTAAGTGTTCTTTTCGACCATTTCTCATACATCTCGGACCATCTAATGGTTGGAGATGTAGTAATCTCAAAACCATTGAGAGCCGCTGAGACGTTGATTGACCAATATCACAGAGACTTCTCTCCTAGTGTTATTTGGAGAAAATATTAGTCTCTCCGTCCATATAGAGGGGGTACTTTTAGTATCTAAAGTCAGTCTTTGATTGTAATTGTTTTCCACATTGTCAATAGTTGCAAAATAACAATTGTAAGAAAGTATTTTGAATATGAATAATCCAACAATATCAATTTTCTATCACATAATTTGTAATGTTATTAGATTAATTAATCGTCAAAATCAAATTTGATGGGCTAAATATGCTTTATATTTCTATTTTTAGGCCGAGGGAGTACAGTATATTACGCATGTTATATATATGTATTAAGATTATTCAATAAACTACACATTTCACAAAGTAGATCGCACGTAGTTTTAATTGCCACTGACAGCCAGGAAGACCGAAGAGCTCGCCATGCTATACACTATACGCAGGCAGCAGTACGTTCGTGCGTACCTTGTACCAAGGCATATGCCTGAGCTGCAGTTGGTCGCCGGCTTGGAGCTGTAGCTCATCAAAGATGTCGCAGATGGCGTAGGCCGTCTTCTTGAGCTGTTTGAGCCACAGCTGAGTCACATGGTCGTTGACGGGCCGCCTCTCCGCGTCGGCGAGAATCGCCTCCACGAACTGGAGCGTCCTCGCCATCTCCTCCACGTCCTTCTTGAAGCTCCGGATCCTCTGGATGGGTCCTTTGATGGCAGCAGTGGCCAGTACTGCTGCCAGTACTGCGGCCCTGTTGACGGCTTCCTTAACGACGGCCGAGACGAGCATCTCCCCCACACCCACCATTTTTGCCTTCGGCCGGCGCCCCTCTTAAGCTGTAGATTGCTAGAATAAACCGCAAGTTTGAGAAGGAAGAGTTTCTTTTCTTTGAAATGAAAGTGACACTCTATGACCACTCACCTAAAAAAGACAATTTATTTGTTTTGTGATTGATTTTTTTCTTCTATTTTTTATGCTACTCTTCAATCACAAAATTAACATCTTATGACTCACATGTTAGCAATTTAAATATGTACGACAAAAAAAGGTTGTACCAAAGTTTTACTAAAACTGCATAAATAAAGGAAATTCTGACTTTTGGCAAATCCTTGTGCAAGTTTCGGTACTGACCAATAAGAAAGTTTAGGTACCTAAAATTGACAAACTAGCATGAAAGTTCCAGACAACAGATAAATTAAATATCAAAACTGGAAAAAAAAGGAATATAAGGCATAAGCCTCTCATCCTCAAACTCTAACCCACATACCATCTCTGGGAAAAAAAACTTGGACTTCGAGGCCAAAGGGGCGGTGCAGCTAGCCGTGCTGCTGCTGACTGCTGTGGGGGTTCGACGCGTCGCCGTCGCAGGCTTCAGTGGCGAATAGGTGCAGGCGAGGGCGGTCGGTGGGGCACCGCCGAGGGCGGCGGCCGCGGATCTAGGTCTGGGAGGCTCACGGATCTGGGACGAGGAGGGTGCTCACGGAGGCGCCGGCAGCTTGGCCTTCAGGGGGTGACGGAGGTCGGCGAAGCAGGGTCCGCCGGGCTGCGGGAGGAGGGGCTGGCGGTGGCGATCCCAAACTGGGAGGGGATGCTGGCTTTTGCATGCAGAGGAGAGAAGTGCATGCAGGCTAGGGCTGCTTTTGGCAATGCGGATTAGACGTGCACAATAGAAATATGTCGGCAGTTCATTTCTCGCGCGCTGAGCTAAGGACAATGGCTTATAAATTGAGGGAGGAGAAGAAGCAGACGCGCAGAAGGAGGAGGGTGCTGGGAAGAGGAGAAGGACAAGTCTGGTTTGATTTCGCTTAATTCATTATGGTGGCGTGGTAAATTAGCAAATATGGTAACTATATCTTGTACAAACATGAAAATACGGTGACCATATACGTCCGTATTTCCCGCGCCAAAGAAAAAAGAAGTAAAAATTTCAAACTACAAAAAAGAAGAAAAAATATCGCTTCCGATCGACCATGTACTCCTCTCCCCTGCAAACAGAAGCTGGAGTTGTCTACAAAAATCAAAGTCAAATTCAAGCCCTGCGAAATTCAAATTCAAATTCAAATCCGGAGGTCAAAATTTCAAATTCCAATTCCAATTTCCAAATTTCAAAAATTTTCCAATTTTTTTTTCTCTTTTCTCTTCTCCTTTTCTCTTTATTTTTCCTCTTTTTTCTTCCTTCCTTTCTTTCCTTCACTTTTCTTCTTCTTTCCATGCGAAGCTAAAACACCGCGACGCAGCGCAAAAAAATCAAAAAAGAAAACAAAACCCGGCCCGCGCCTTTGCCGCCCTCCCAGGAGGCGGCTATGCGTTGTTGTCTTCCCAAGAGGCGGCAATGGCTGCTATTCCAGCAATTTTTTCCTAGTGTTGTACATTTTAGGTGAATTGAACGCTGAAATTTGTACAAAATAAGTTTTTTCCCTACCATCTCTCTTTCTCTCTCCCTACCATAGGTTGACGATAAACCATCCTGACGACATAAGTGAAAAAGGCCGGAGCCAAATACTAAGGCCCTCTTTCCTAGATAGCTTAGTTTGATTTAGTTTAGTACTCCCTCTGTTTCAAATTATAGGTCGTTTGACTTTTTTGACACGTACTTTGACCACTCGTCTTATTCAAATAATTAGTGAAAATATGAAAAAAACTCAAGTCATTATTAAAGTACCTTTCATGATTGACTAAATCATAACAAAAATAAATTATAATTGTAAATTTTTTGAATAAGACGAATGGTCAAAGTACGTGTCAAAAAAATCAAACGACCTATAATTTGGGATGGAGGGAGTAGAACCAAAATTTTAAAAAATATATAAAAAATTAAAATAATTATTAAAAAATATTTTTAAGATCTTTGAGTATATTTAAAAAAAACTAAAAAAATATTATAAAATGTTTCATATAATGTTTTATATAAAATAATAAATTTTAGCTCTACTAGACTACTAGTAAACCAAAACAAAACCAGTGGAAAGAGGGTCTAAAATGCGGGACACCTATCAATTTTTGGCTGATATATATGCGGCCACATGCATCGCTGCAGCACCATGTGAGAACCTTTAATTTCTACGCTGCGCGTCAGTTGATGTGACTTACCGTTGACTTTTGCAATAAAATCGATTGAAGAAGACGACTTGTCTGACGGAAGAAATTTCTGAGAAAAATATAGAAATTTCTAAGTAAAACCAAGTCAGCGTCAAGCCATCAATTGTGCTATTCACTCTATCGAAGGCATGCCCCACGGTCAGCAGTGCCGTCAGATCGCCTTGACCAAGCTTTGAGCTGTCCGAACTTGCAAGCGCGTTCAAGACTAATGGCGCAACCGTCTAGTTTTTTATTACATTAAATTGCATTTACAATACAACAACTATCGTGATAGGTGGATATAATCTATATCTATATCTATACATATATTAAAGCTGCTAAGGCCATCTGTAGCAGACGTCTCAGAGACTGCTGGAGATGGCCTAAGCCATCCCGGCCTTTGATTGGTCCACGTTGCTTGCCGAACGCTTCTCAAGCGAGCGCTGTGTTGATACCCAAATTTGGCTCAGAAATACGATATTTTGGTGGCCAAAAAGGGGTGAAAAAATGGCATTATTGGCCGGCTAAAAAGGAGCTAGATCATCATATATTCGGGTATCATTATTGATTGATCGGCTAATATTTGAATGAGATCATGATCGGTTTATATACACATGCATGTTCGGAGAAGACCAAAAAGCCGATCCTACTCGACTAAGCAACATGCATGTAACGGGTGTTTCTATGCAAATGCGTGCATACATGGAAGGGCTAATCAACTAATCATGGTCTTGTTTATTAGCTGGTCGGATTATATATTTGTATGGAGGAAAGAGCTGATAGCCGATCATGATTAAGGGAACTAATTTGGAAAGCGCACCTGATCGGCTTGGGAAGGCCTGAAGCTTGCTACGTGATCAAGACTCATGCAAGGCCTACGGCTAGATTTTCCTTGTGAAGGCACGTGAAGACCAATATGGATACAAAGACCGATCCTGATGAGAATCACGTAATCAGCTATACATGACGTATACGAAGCTCACGTGGTGGTCAAGGAAGAAGGAGCACGTCATGATTAAATCAAGACCATCGGAAAGGCTTCACGTCGGTTTAAATAAATATTATTATTATTATTTGAGTCAGTTTGTATTCGTCTACGTATTCCAAATCTAATCGGTTATTTTAGGTAACCACGAGATAGAGTCCAAGTCAAGTTAGCGGATTAGCCGGTACATCATCAATATAAATAAGAGCCGCGATGCGGCATGTAAAGGGGCCTCTCTCTACAACATATCAATACAATCTACTAGTTTCGTCTACTTTTTACCTTTGTGCCATGAACCCGATCAACCCACTCATATCAACGTTCTAAGTACAAATCCCGGCGTCTACTGTCTCAGTTTAGTCCGATCTCTTCGCCGTCAACTCCCTCGGTAGGGACTGTCTTGGTTCAGTCCGATCTCCTCGCCGTCGGCATCGGAATACTATCTCTTGGTGGCATTGCTGCGCAGCGCCGTCCACCAGGAGGAGTTAGGTTTCGTCCGGAATACTATCTCTCGGCGGCATTGCTGCACATCGCCGTCCGCCGGAGGTGTTAGGTTCCACCCCATTCTATCGGCTCGACGTTTCATCGTTAAGCCGATCATCGAATTATCGTCCAAGCTATCGGTAAAGCGCTCATCGCTTCGCCGGCGGCTTGTCTGCTCTATCGGCTCGATGTCTCATCGTTAAGCCGATAATCGGTTTATTTCGAAGCTATCGGTAAATCTTCATTGCTTCGCCGGCAGCTTGCCTATCGGAAACCTTGCCGATTACAAAAGTTCAAATCGGCTGGCACGTCCTCGAAAAGCCCGATCCCTTGTTGTTCGGCTGTAGTTGGTATCGGGAAACCACTTTTCCGCGTCAACAACATGGAACCGCTCTGGCCATGGAAGAACGTCCAGAAACATTTGCAAAAAAGTCCATATATATTTTTATTTTACGCACCAGTCCCTATAGGTTCACAACTGGTGTCTATGAGATTTTACATTCACATCCCTTGAACATTTTGGTACTCAACCCGCCGTCCTCTCGCATTTTGCGAAATCACCCATCGTGCCACCGAACATACACCATCGCCCGTACCGTAGGCCGCCTCCTCCTAGCCAGCGTCGCGCCTCCTCCTTGCAGAGCGGCGCCTCCCCTAACCCAGCGCTGCCCCTGCCCCTCCCAGCTCCGCCTCCCATGCCGAACACCCCGGCTCCTGCCCCTCCCGGCTTTGCCTCCTCCCATGCCGGAAACCGTGGCCCCTGCTCCTCGCGGTTTCGGCACCATGATGGCTGCGACGACGGGCTAGCTCTGAGGAGCCAACCGATCTAGTGAATGTGGTCCTCATGTTAGAATAATTATGGGGATGGCCCATTTAATTATTTTAATAGAAATTCCAAGAGGCCCATTTAATACTAGGAGTTATGAAAACGGTTTAGTACAGTACGGGAAATTGGGAGGAGAATATCTCAACTTAAATAGTTGGATTGTGGTTCTCCCAATTAGAAAAGTGAGAAAAGAGAAAGGCTGGGCGACCCCTCCCCGAGCTGGGTGACCTCACCCTGAGCACGGGTGACCTCTCCCCGTAACCGACGACTTAATGGCCAGATTAATGACGTCCGTTACTAGTGCTTGATGGCGTCCGTTACTAGTGCTTGATGGCGTCCAGGTTCGACGAACCTTCTCTTCCTGGCGCCTATAAAAGCATGAGTACCTCGCCCTGTGAAAATGGCCCTCGCTCTCAAGAGCTCTCTCTCCTGCACATTCCATTCTTCCATTTGTAGCGCTGCTGTTTTGCGTTCCCGCCTCTGTTTTCCTTGCGCGCACAAGGAGCGGAGGGAGCAGGCCTCCGGAACCTCGTCCTTCTCGAGATCCTGCTCGGGATAGAAGGCCGATAAGGTTTTTGGGGAGCGACCACGCGACTGCTCAAGTTTCCTTGCTGGTTCAGTTTCATCTACACTGCATCGACGTTCGACTGCACCGACATCTCCACTGCATCAATGGCATCTCTGCACCAACTTGTGATCGTCTACATCAACCGTCATGGCGGCTGAGAATGTGCAAGTCATTCCTCCGCTGGCGCCGGCGCCTGCTCCTGTAGTGGCTGCGGCTCTGGCTCAAGGGTATATTTGTTTATACCGTGCTTTTGTCCTTTTGTTTTCTTGTTCATTAGACCTTGCGTATGAGATAGATATTTTTATATCTAGTACCGCTGGTCTTGAACTGGAAACTGGCAATTGTTTAATTATGATTTACATAATTTTGTGGACTAAAATATTGAGAAAATTCCTAATATTTCCAACACCTCAAGTTCAAGGAGACCGGATCTGGCGATGATAGGCTCGGGGATGGCGATTCCGATGACGGCAGACCTCAGCGACGCCAGATCCAGCGACGACAGACCTCGGGAGTCTGGAACCGGCGATCGCGGGCCTCAGCCAGCTGCTAACCCTGGCCATTGACTGTCGGTTTTCTCCTACAGTACCTACTGTACTTCTGGCTGCCACCACCGCTCCGTCGTCACCCCCCTTGGCGACGCTGCTTTCCTCGCCGGTTCTCCTGTAGGCAACATCAGCGCCCTCGACTACATCGTCCCTACCTCTCCGTCCGCCTTGCCGATGGCAACTCCTCTTCCTCTAGGTATCTGCCACGATTAAGCTCATTCTCACATCCTTCCTCCTTTTCCATTGTTGTTCTAGGTTGGATCTGCAAACCTCCTTCATCGTTTTGCGCCACTGCTGCCGAATCAGGTAAAAATTGTACAATCCTTTCGCTGTATAGGTTAAATGGTAGGGTGTCTCTCCTCGATCTACATGGTGTTACAAGCCGATAAATTATTGAGTGGGAGTTACATCTTTAATGGTATCAAAAGCGACTTGTTGGGTTATGTCTGTATCGGCTATTGCATTTTCATCTTCTTCGCTGGGACTCAAAATATCGGCTATTTGGCGCTTTTAGGGTCATCGGACGGACTTGGCAGGGACGTCACTCCTGGAATCTTCCGTAGGAGTTAAATCATGATGAAGTCCAAGGAGAATAAAAGCGGCTCCAGTCGCTTCATGATCTTGCAAAGGAGGCAATTCAATCACCGCAAGGTCAGATGGCGGAATAGCCGATTCTTGGGCATTGGACTCCGACAGAACGAGCGGATCCTCCGGAGTAGCTGATGCAAGGGGGGCACAGGGTTATTAGAAGGATGATTTTGACCCGCTTGTTGTAAAAAGGAAAAGTTAGTAGTCACGCATGCAGAAAAGAGAAAGGGAGAGTATTACGCTTACTTCAGTCTCAATTGGTTCGATGGCTTGCCGATAGTTATCAAGTAAGCCGCAGAATAGGTTAGTCCAATCGGATCACCAAATGTTAAAGGCCGATGATACCCTCAGTATTAGCCTGATTGATGGGGGGACATCGGCTTGAAGGTTCGATAGCAGGTTCAATATCCTGCTCGACTCCGAAGCATTAGAGAGATCATTTCTGGCTCGAACCTTCTCCAAAACTATGAGTCTTGGTGGCACTTGGCCAAGTCTGAGCTATCGAGCACATACTCCAAGAAGATAAAATTCATATGAAGGCTTCATCAGCCAATTGGCCATGCCGAAGCCGATTGAGAGAAGGCACGGACGAAGCATGATTGAAAGATTATTTCTGGATTCATCATCCGATCGATTCAAGTTGGTCCAAGCGGAAAGAAGTGGGATTTTATAATTCGTAGCATTCGCATATTGAAACCAGATCGATTGTTGTTGGTTGAGTCCGGTGTAAAAAATCCCGTATCATTCAGAAACTTGTTTGGCCGAGTATTTGCTCCCTTTGATTCCTAAGAGAGCTTCACCGAAGGACCTGCATCAGCGAAATATGGCTTATTCTCCTTCTACATAGTCCGATGAAGGGAAACTCACTTGGCTAAGGAGACGGGGGTTGTTCAGAATAACGTTGAAGTGCAATTTTAGCCAAAGTTGAAGGAACCGCCATGGACCTCCGACATTGCCTACTCGTCCGATAATGTAATTCACCCGCATCGTCATAGTTTGCATCATCCAATATAATTCACCCATAAGGTATTTTCCTAGTGGGTTCTTATTGCCATTGGCCAGTGTTTCGGCTAATTTCTGGTAGTTATTGGTCGGACATAGGGTAGAGTCGCAAAAGATAAAGTGGGCCAGCCACATATTGAGAAAGGCTGTATACTCCCTATCGTCGACTGGTCCGTTTTGTTTGTCGTCTCTCGATATATTGGATCTAGCCGCCGCTACCCGATTTAACAGAAAGCCGACGGGATGGTTTTTCCAATTGATAAGCCGATTGCTATTTGGCAGAAATATTGAGACCCGTCAGCATCATGACATCCGTCATGTTAGGGTCATCGGACCATGGCCGAAGAAGAAGGCATTGAAGACGTCTAACCAAAAATAACTGGCTTTGGCTAGTAGGTTTTCGTCCTTTGGAGTTTCTGCCAGAGAAAGTGCTAGAGCATCGGCTATTTCTAGGTTACCCCAATTGTACATTTTAACCGATGATATTCTACAATACCAGTTCCTCCAACCTTTGATCAGACTCGGCCAAGACTTGAAGCTGCCTGACCAATTTCCAGAGTCAAAGTTGCTGTTCTTGAAAGGGATTTTAAGGGTATCAGTCCTAAGGCGTTCAGATGGGTGTTCATCTCCCATGGGACCCAAGTCAAAAGTGTGTTGTACATCCAGATTGGGAATGAGGACATGGTTGTTCATATTCTGGAAAGAGAAAAGAAAAGAAAAATCAAGAGCTGTGGGCGGAGATTGGAGATAGAGAAGGAAACAAAGATTACCTCTACCAAAGGGAGGTTCAGAGGTGCATTCGCCGCCGCCACCATTACCAACCCTGAAGCCTATTTGTTAGAGAATCATGCGCGATCCTACTCCGATCCTACCATAACAGTCGGATACCGGCGAACCAAGGAGTGGAGTGAGAAAGGGTGGAAGTGGGTCGAATATTGATGAGGTAGGCCTGTCTGTCAAGGATCTTCGTACCGAACGCATTATTGGCAGGTGCAAGAGCTCCGGGGACCTTTACTCCTTCCACCCCACTACACCTCCTTCCCAGGCGTTTGTTACCAGCACCACTACCACAGATCCGTGGCATCGTCACCTTGGTCACACAGGCCATGCGACACTCTCTCGTTTAGCTCGCTCGTCATCCATCCCCTGCCCTAGGGATCCTCCCGAACACCTCTGTCATGCCTGTCAGCTTGGTCGTCATGTCCGCCTTCCTTTTGTGTCCTCCACCTCTCGAGCTGCCCGCAACTTTGATTTGATTCATTGTGACCTGTGGACGTCTCCTATTCTTAGTGTCTCTGGTTACAAGTATTATCTCATCATTGTTGATGACTGCTCCCATTACATGTGGACCTATCCGCTCCGCCTAAAGTCTGACACTTTTCCCACCATTTCTCATTTTTTTTGCCAATGTTCGGACTCAGTTTGGTGTCACTGTCAAGTGTGTCCAATCTGATAACGGTCGCGAGTTTGACAACTCCACCTCTCGCTCCTTTTTCCTCACTAACGGTGTTGTCTCTCGCATGTCCTGCCCCTACACTTCTCCACAGAACGGTAAGGCTGAACGTGCTATTCGTACTACCAACGATGTGATGCGTTCCCTTATGTTCTAGGCGAGCCTCCCTCCTTCCTTCTGGGTCGAGGCTCTCCACGCAGCCACCTACCTCATCAATATTCGACCCACTTCCACCCTCTCCCTCCCCACTCCTTGGTTCGCCCTTTACCACACACACCCTGCCTACGAGGACCTCCGCGTGTTTGGTTGTGCGTGCTACCCTAACCTCTCTAGCACTGCCCTACACAAACTCGCTCCTCGGTCTACCCTTTGCCTCTTCCTTGGTTACCCATCCGATCACAAAGGATGGTGTTGTCTGGATCTCACATCCAACCGCATCATCATTTCTCGACATGTCACCTTCGATGAGTTGAGTTTTCCCCTTGCCGCTGGCACTTCTACCCCATCCACTCCTCCTGATCTCGACTTTCTCTTAGAGTCAGAAGACCGTTCCCCTATCCCCATAGGGGTCCGTCACTCGTCCTCCACTGCAGGTGCTTCTACCCCACCAGTGGTCACGTCGGCCACTCCTGCCACGACGGTCGCCTCTACCCCACCAGTGGTCACGTCGGCCACTCCTGCGACGACAGTTGTCTCTGCCCCACCAGTGGTCACGTCGACCACTCCGACTATGACGACCCGACTGTTGACCATCACCGCTGCCCCTGTTGGATCTCCTCCACAGGTTGTTGCCAGCGGTGCCACCCGGCTGGTCCCTGCTGCCCCTATCGGCTCCCCGCCACAGGTTGTTGCCAGCGGAGCCCTTCCTTCTACGCTTCTGCCTTCGACCATCGCTGCCCTTGTTGGATCCCCTCCACAGGTTGTTGCCAGCGGTGCCACCCGGGCGGTCTCTGCTGCCCCTGTCGGTTCCCCGTCACAGGTTGTTGCCAGCAGAGCTGCTCAACCTTCAGTCACTGCTGCCCCTGTTGGACCCCTTCCACATGTTGTTGCCAGCAGTGTCCTTCCGGTCATCTCATCATCTCCCACTGCCCCCGTTGGTCTCCCACCACGGGTTGTTGCCAGCGGGACCACCACTGTTGCTAGCCCGTCATTGCCGGTCTTGGCGCCAGCATCTCCTGCCCCCGCTGCCCCTGTTGGATCCTCTCCTCAGGCTGCTGCCAGCGGGGCCCTTCTGCCTCCTATGACCAATGCTCATAGCATGGTCACGCGTCGCAAGGCTGGCATTATTGTCCCGCCTAGCGTCCGGCTGAATCTCCATGTCTCGGCGCTGCCTCCCCCGCCAATGTCGTATCGCGCCACTTTGGCTGACCCCCAGTGGCGCGAGGCAATGACCAGGGGATTCGAAGCCCTCTGCGCCAACAACACGTGGGATCTTGTCCCGCGTCCTCCTGGAGCAAATGTTATCACCGGCAAGTGGATCTTTAAGTACAAGTTGCATGCAGATGGCTCTCTCGACAGATACAAGGCTCGTTGGGTCGTTCGGGGTTTCACTCAGCGCCCCAGGGTCGACTTTGATGAGATCTTCAGCCCAGTTGTCAAGCCAGCCACCATCAGGACAGTACTTTCTCTGGCTCTCTCTCCAGGTTGGTCTCTCAGGCAGCTTGATGTTAACAACGCCTTCCTGCATGGCTCTCTCACGGAGACAGTGTACTGCGCCCAGCCGCCAGGGTTCGTGGATCCATCTTGTCCCGATCATGTGTGTTTGCTCCGTAAGTCTCTCTATGGTCTTAAGCAGGCGCCTCGAGCTTGGTATAGCACCATTTCTTCCTTTCTCCATTCCCTCGGGTTTGTTGAAGCTAAGTCAGACACCTCCTTATTCGTCTATCATCATGGTACTGACAAGGTGTACCTGCTACTCTATGTGGATGACATCGTCTTGATAGCCTCCACAGACGACCTACTCTGCCGGATGATCACTGCTCTTGAGAGACAGTTCTCACTGAAGGATCTTGGCCCTCTGTGACACATTCTCGGCGTCTCGGTCCAGCCTCAGCATGGTGGTCTGCTTCTCTGTCAGCGACAATATACTCTGGACATCTTGGAGCGAGCTGGTATGACATCTTGCAAGCCGTGTGACACTCCAGTTGACACAGGCTCCAAACTCTCTGCTGATGGCGCCGCTGTGACAGATCAGACCCTGTATTGTAGTCTTGCCGGAGCCCTGCAGTACCTGACATTCACTCGACCAGACATCACCTATGCAGTCGAACAAGTGTGCTTGTTTATGCATGATCCTCGGGAGCCTCACTTCGCTGCTCTGAAGCGCATTCTGCGCTATCTACAGGGTATTCTGGATCTTGGTCTGTTCCTGCATCGGACTGCCTCCGCTGATTTGACGATCTACTCGGACGCTAATTGGGCTGGCTGCCCATATACACGGAAGTCCACTTCTGGCTATGGTGACAACCTCATCTCCTGGTCGTCCAAGTGACAACACACCGTGTCCCGCTCCAGCGCCGAGGCTGGGTACCGCGCTGTCGCCAACGATGTTGTAGAGGCGTGCTGGCTGCGCCAACTTCTTCAGGAGCTCCACTCTCCTCTTCGTCGTGCCACCATTGTCTATTGCGACAATGTCAGCGCGGTATATCTTTCGACGAACCCAGTTCAGTATCAGCGCACCAAGCATGTCGAGATCGACCTGCATTTTGTCCCTGAGCGCGTCGCTCTCAGTCATGTGCGCATTCTCCACGTCCCGACATCTTCACAGTACGGCGACATCTTCACTAAAGGGCTGCCAACTACGGTCTTCACTGAGTTCCGATCCAGTCTGAACGTCCGCGCTGCCGTTCCAACTGCGGGGGAGTAATGCAATACTTGGGTTTACTGTTGTTCTTTCTTCTTGATGGTCACTTTGTTTTTGACCACGGGGAGTGTGTGTTTTCTTTGTACCAGTCTAAACCGCTTAGTGCCGTTCAGACTGTGGGGAAGTGTTAGAGTACGTTGGGCTCTTGTGGACGGCCCATCTCATGTACTATAAATACTCTACCCAAAGCAATACAACACATCCAATTCTGCTATTCAACACTATTCGCCGTCGATCGCCATGTGAGAAGAGGACTCGAAAAGTTTGGTACTTCAGGCATGAAAAGAACGAGGAGAACGAAGATGAAGAAAGCATCAAGGTGAAAAGGCGCAGTAAAAAAAGATCGGTAAGAGGTGAAAGGGGAAGGAGATAGCGTATATAAAGGAAGATTTTGAAGGACAGTCATGGTGAATGCGGCGATAGGGAAGGAAATGATGAGACACGTCTTGAAAACATGCGAGGAAGTAGGTGTAAGTGCAGGCTCCCCGCCTATCATGGTTTTGGTAATTGATGACTGAGCTGATACGTAGACAACCACACAAGACTAAGGATACTTATTTTATAGTTCTTCTGTTGTCTTTGTGTGTCTTTAGTCTAGGCCTGCGGATTGTTTACTGTCTGGCAGCAGGGTCCCACTGAGCACAGTCCGTCGAGCATCTCACTCTTATCTATTCTCGGGTGTGTTCGAGAGGGTTCCGGGGTTGGCCACCTGTCCTGGTTCGAGAGAGTTTGGGAGAGAGACATAGGGCCGGCCCTAGGGGGGGCGAGCAGTGCAGCCGCCCCGGGCCCCCAAAATTGTGGGGCCCCCTAGTGCGTGCGCAAGGACCCCAGTGCGGCAGTGCCTGATGCCAGCCTGGCCTCGGTGCGCGGTGCGCCATGCAGCCCATGCTCTCAGCTCTCGCGAGTCGCGAGTCGCGACGCTTGGGCCATGCTCCAGTTAGTCGCCGCCTTGTGCAGTCGTGCAGGCCCTCAAGCCCATCGTCGCGCAGCTCCTCAGCCATGCGTTGAGGAGGCCCAACATGGCAGGCAATCAACGGTTGTAGATCAGCACTTCAGCAGCAGATGACGTGATTCACCTAATCGCCTGCGGCCTGACGCCATCACGCCACAGTCGCCACTCCGCCTACCGCCGCCAATCACCAACACCAAGTAATTGGATATGCATGTGCTGTGATTTAGTACTGTGAAATATATTTGAATTCTGTGCTGTGATTTAGTATTGTAAAATGTATTTGAATTTCAAATAAAGCAGCAAAATTGCTGTATTTACGTCAGCCAAAACCATTATTAACGTCGGCCCCGGCCCACGTAAATACAGCCGTCACCAGCTAATGCTGAGGTGGCACTTATTTACGTGAGCCACGGCTCACGTAAATAAGTGCTCAGCTGACGTGTCAGTTATTTACGTGAGCTGCCACCTCAGCATTCTGCCGGCCGAGGAATGCTGAGGTGGCACTTATTTACGTGAGCCACGGCTCACGTAAATAAGTGCCACGTTAGTATTCCGCGGACGGCAGGGACCGACAAAAAAATATTGACGTCGGCCTAAAAGCCGACGTAAATACAAGTTATTTACGTCGGCCCCGACGTAAATACTTGTATTAACATCAACGTAATTACGTGAGCTTATTTACGTCGACATGCCCACGTAAATAGCTATTTACGATAGCTTGTGGCCCACGTTAATAATCTGGATTCTTGTAGTGCTATCCTGGTTCGAGAGAGTTCGTGAGAGAGACAGCTGTCGGAGTTTCGTAGTCTATAAGCAACCCAAGCTAGATATTTTTTCTCTTGGACCCCTGCGGTAGTTGGATGAGAAGGGGAGAAAAAATCAGCCATGTTCTTGCCTAGATCTCGTCCGAGTAAACATCGCCTTTCCCAGTAAGTAAACTACCAGGCCAGGTAGACAGTGCTCTCGATCCTTGGTTATCAACCTACCACCGTAGACTGCAGCTCTCCTTGCTCGCAGCCCAAGCACATCATCGATCACCACGCAGCAATCGAAGAAGCCTGCCGGATCGATGGATCAGCTGGACGCGCTGCCGCTGCCGGAGGACCTCCTCGCGACGGTGATCTCCCTCGCCGTGGAGGGCCCGCGGGCCGCCAGCCGCGCCGCCACGGTGTCCCCGGCCTTCCAGGCCGCGGCCGACTCTGACGCCGTCTGGTGTCGCTTCTTCCCGCCTGACCTTGCGCCGCTCGATGCCGCGGCCTCAACTACCACTGCGGCGGCGCCTCTGTCCAAGAAGGAGCTCTTCCTCCGACTCTCCGGCACGCACGCCCTCGTCGCCGACGGCCTCACGGTCTGTCGTCTGACTCGATCCTATAAATTCCTCCCTTTATACTTGCATCAGAGGGAGAAAAGAACCTATTGATCGATGAGAATGTGCGCGCTACGCCCGTCATGCAGAGCGCGTGGTTGGACAGGGAGAGCGGCGCCAAGAGCTACATGGTGGCGGCGAGGGCCATGACGATTATATGGTCCAACGAGCCACAGTATTGGCGCTGGATCCCACACCCAGACTCCAGGTACGATTATTCTTTCTTACCAGTGTATATCCATTTGGTGTTTACTATTCCTGTCTCCCCATCCTTACCAACTGGATCATACCTTGAGACCTTGGGTATCTAGCAAAAACTAAATATGAAGAGTTTACACCAGTGGCGTATCCAGGACGAAAATAAATAGAGGTGGGGCTAAGCACAAAATTCCAACCATCGAAATTATAATAAAGTCGTTCTAAATATAGGTTCCAAATAGTAATATAATACAAATTCATGCTTAAATAGTCATTAATCAAGTCGACGTAGAGAAGTACGGAGTACATGTTTAGGACATAGAGTTAGAGACATTCACAAATAAGAAAGCCACCGGGAACGAGCAGATGGTCCTGATTTAGACTTTGGGAGAAAGCCTATTCTTCGAGTTTTCATCTTTTGAAAGCGTCCCATAATTACTGGTCAATGGACAGTGGTCATTCATATAGATATTAGAAAAACAAGAATGGAAAAGGAGAAGAAGAGAAATAACATCCTGGTCTCCTGGACTCCTGGAGATTAGAGAAGAGATGGAGCCGTGAAGCCCTGCAGCTTGCTGCCGGCCGTGGAGGAGCGTTGCGCCGGCCGCCGGCCGCCGGCCTGGACTGGGGCCGTGGGGCGTGCCCTCGGCCGCGAGGAGCTGCCGAGGAGGGGGCGCGGGGCGGCGAGGGCGCGATTTGGGGCCGGCCGGCCCGCTAGCCGGAGTGGTGGCGCTGGCTGTGACGGATGGCGGCCGGCGGCGCAGCCGCGCAGGATCGAGCCAACGAGGAAGGGGACGCAGGTCGCAGCCTCGCAGGCCTCTCGCTCACTCGTGTCTGTCGTGTGCGTGCGTAGTCTAGGGTTGTGGGTTGAGTTTGTTCAGACTTGGGCCTTGGCAAGGGCTGGGGGTTTGGGCCTGCTGGCCTGGGGCGCTGGATGCCTAGGTATAATGGGCTCCTGCGGGGAATTGGAGCTGGGGCGCACGCCCCAACTAGCTCCAACAGAAAATCCGCCCCTGGTTTATACGAAGAAAAATGTAAAATAGTATGAAGTATATAGTGTCGGTGTCAACCATTGGTCGACCAATTAATGCATTACTCACCCTCATTAGAGCAACTCCAGCAGCTCCTGTATATTTCCCCTCTAAAACACTATTAGCGTCCCCTCTATCCATCCCTCTAAAATTTCTTCAGAACTTACACTACCCTCTAAAAGATTCCTTCCCTCCAGCAGCCCCTCTATATCTGCTACAGTGATTTCCAGGAGCTCATGGAGTTGCTCTTATCCCGTTCTCCTCCTTGACGGAAGCTCTCCTCCTCTGCCCGAGCGCAGCAGCCACACATTACTAGGGGTTGGGGGTGTTGGAGAACCGATGGGCCGGTGGCCTGGTCTGGGCCTATGCGTGCAGCGCATGGCTTAGGGCCGCCACCGCCCCGAAAAGGCTCTCCGGTAGACCTAGCTAAAACCCCTTGGCATTATAAAAAGAGAGGTGGAGCACTTGTTATTGTACGATGAATCAGAAATAATAAAGAGCAGCTCCACCCTACATCTTTGTGTTCTTATTCTTATTCTCTTTGTGTGATTGTTCTCTTTGTGTGATTGTTCGTTCGCGTTATGTCTTGGACTACACCCGGTAGCAAGGTTTTCTAATACGTTATCAGCACGAACGCTCGACGACGTGATGAACGATCCGTGGGAAGGACTTGCCGGCGACAACAGATCTGGATCGATCCGTCATCACGCTGGCTCCCTACTCGGGTTGCCGAAACAGTCTCACGAGACTGCGCCATCTACGCATCCGCAACGACCTCGAAGGTACCAACAATCCTCGCAGGAATTTGATCTAGATCTGGCATGAACTTGTGTAGATCGGCTGTAATTTCACATTAGATCTAGTAGATCGTTTGATTTTCGCATTAGATCTGGTAGATCGGCATCGTTTTTGTTGGATTGGCAATTCCACGTGCAATTTAGTAGATTGGAATTCTCTTGGAGTATCCGATCTCGAAGATCGAGTATTAATTAAACTGTGAAGATTGTTGCCGTTGAATGTGTTAGCTGTACAACATGATCTCTCCTCGTACATCCATCTAGTCGATGGAGCATGCATGAATTGCTTTGAGAATTTTTACGTGGAATCGATTAAGTCCGGCCTGTCGTGCTGGCCGCCGCTGATCGTGGGCACATCCGGCTGCATTGCACGCGCCGCCAGGCCGCCGGTCACAAACGAGCCCGCGCGACGCATGTGCACGCGCTCACGCCGGCCACGGGCCACCCGCAATTGGCCGCGTCCCGTTGACGCCGGCGGCCGGCCGCGCCCCGCGCTCCGCGTCCCGGCGACGCTGCGCCCTGGCCGCGCGTGCTTCGTGTCCCGCCGACGCCATGCGCTGTCGTGCCCCGCCGGCACCGCTCACGCATCGCGTCCAGCCGACGCCGGCTGTACCCGTGCGCCACGCAGCCGTGCCTCGCAGCGCTACGCGCCGCGTCC
>SPJY01023245.1:1045046-1256134 GCA_005191435.1 Raddia distichophylla
TAGGACAGAACAGATTTGAAACAAGATAAAGGGTGTTCTCACCAGGCAACCGTCGCTCTGATACCACTTGATGCGCACGGGGTCGGCCCGATCTTCTGGTGGAGAACGATACGTCGATTTGGTGTAGTGACGACGCTACTAATCCACCGGATCAGCAACCGAACAATCGCAATGTCACCACACGAGTCAATCAACCGAGCAAGGCACGATTGATCCTTGAACCTGCTGCAACCGAGAACAAGCAAGAACAAGATGATAACTGATAAATCATGAAACCAAGGGTGAGGTTCTGTTTCTCATGACGGGTGGTCTAGTCGACACACGCGAACACGAGGAGGGACACACAAGGGGTCAACCAAAACACAACAAAACCTAGCCGTAAAAGAGAGGCACCGGCCACATATATAGCGGCGGCCAGGGGGAGTGGGGCGGCCAAAACAGGGGCACCCACCAAAACCCTAAGTTACATGGGCTATAGGCCCAAAGATAAGGTGACGCAGCACCCTGAAATTGTGGCCCGTGAACTTCTTCTGCATTTTCCCGTCGCTCTGGACCGTATCTGGAGGTGGCGCTGGATCCAATGGAAAGCTTATCTCCTAAGCTTTCCAACGAGTAGTCACACGCTGAAATCGGAGTTCGGGAGCCCGATTTGTGCCCTTTTGAAGTTGGCGTGCTGCTGGATGGCCGAACCGTGTTGTTGGGCATCTTGGGCCTCCATGTGGGCTTTCCTTTATTCGTCGAGGCCTCGCGAGTTTTAGACTTGTTGCGCCGCTTCTTCGGAGATGGCTTGAAAGGCTGAGCTTCTGGAATAAGGCCCCTCGGCGACGAAGATGGAGCAGCGTCGGCAGTCGTTGTAGCGGTCGGAGAGGAAGGAGGGGCAGCGGTCACACTGATCGTATCCATGCTGGTGATGTCCTCATCAGTCTTTCGTTGCCTCGCCGGGCCACAATGAACAACGGCTTCAGGGTAGAACCACTTGTAGTGGGCGCACATTTAATACCACTTGTAGTGGGCGCACATTTAATTTGTATTCTAGATTGTGGTTGCTAGCAGACATTTATGAATTTTAGCATGTATTTGCAGTCCAGAAGAACATACACTTGAATTAAAACTCTAGAAGAGACCACATTAATTCCCATGACGGGCTTTGCATTTGCCCTTATTCCAATATATATAAAGTTGCAATCAATTTATGACCCCTTTTGAATCATGAATCTTGCCATTACCAGATTGCAACCTAGAATCTCTGTAGTGCCCGTGGAGGGTATTAGTATTATTGCAGCACAACATAATAGTATTTTAAGAGAGTTAATATACCCACTATCAGTCCTGAAGGATACTGACAGTATTTATTAAGCACAAGTCGCTAGTTGTGATCCCTGCATAGAATGCTCCTGAATGAGAATGCCGAGAAAATAAGTATATAGAATTCCTGAGCATAACCCTTGCACTAGTAAAGATCTGAAAGTCTTAAAAACTGCCACTGCATGATCATTTTTGTGATATGAAGGGAATGATTAAGTTGCATTACTAGGAGTAATGCGCCAGAGAGGGTTGCAGTACCAAAGAATCGAAGGTACCCCTCAACCTGTTCAAAAGCCTCAGAATGAACAGGGATTCTGGTTCCTCTGACCCGAAGTACCCGAGGACGCCTGGGGAAAAAGGGGAACGAGTGCTTATCATGACCAAATCACTTAAATGTCCCAAGTAGTGAAAGGGAGCCAGTTGAGACCTAGCGGTTGGAGAGAAGCCTGCTAGCGAGGCTCTCCTAGTTTTGAATATTCCATGGCAGGAATAAATGTATAAATATATCGACCAAAGTGTGTTCACACACCGGCGATAGAACTAAAGGAACTTGCTCCCGTGATGAGAAATAGCGGTGCATAACAAGTAGAAGTGCATGTAGCACCCCATGACTAAATGGCCATAGAATTTATAAGGAAATTTATGAATAGAGCAACAGCCAATGTCGACATACATATTCGCCATATAAGAAGGCAATTACCGCGGTACTAGCATCTTCTCCAGAAGAGAGAGCAAGAATAATAAATTGACATGGTACATAGCAAGGCTTATTGCTCAAGGCTTGATGGAAGAAGCTTATTCCCTGATCATGGTATTCCTTTAGATGAATCTCACTATTGGCAGTACTCAATCTGAAATTGAGAATGAATTGAAGGATGTTGTTACTGAATATATATAGATAAGAGACTTGGATTCGGATTTGTGAATGAAGATACCTGACGTATCAACATCTGTAACCAAGATAGAGCAGTATATAGTGTGAAACTCTGAAAGTCACTATATATAAATGAATTAGCATGTTTATACTTAAGGTATGATTTGAATTGAAAGGCTTAACTGAAACTAAGTGTTGCTTAAGGCTTGCAGCTCGAGCATTTCCCTCATGGGATCCTATTGCACCAAACGGCCTATACTCTGAAAGTACTTTGGCCTATTCCTCTAGAACCCTTATGAATGGGAGGTCCTTGCAGAAAGATAAAGTCCCCCTCCGACCTAGGGATTAGGGAGAGGAAATTCTCGAGCAGAAAGTCCCGTACCTGTGGGCAATAGGAGCCCTTACGCGGTCCGACATAACATTTGTCGTGATTCGTGAATGTGTTAGCTTAGCACAGTGCACGCCCACGTGGAGGCATTGAAATGGAATAAAGGTTATCTTTCGATACCTCTGTGGAAGCATTGATCTCGGCCTGCAGAACCAAGATATGAATTTGATTGGTTATGCCGATGCTAGGTACCTGTAGGACCCGTATGCTGGTAAATCACCATCTTGGTATGTTTTCCTAAGTGGTGGCACTGCATTGTCATGTAAACCGTCCAAGCAGACGCATGTGGCTACGTCCACAAACCACTCGGAAATAATTGCAATGTATGAAACATCTCGTAGATGTACATTGTTGAAGAGAATGGTAAGACACATCCGACAGTCATGTGGATTACATATTGAGCAAACCCCTATAATTATCCATGAAGATAATACTGCTTGTGTTGCACAAATGCATATGGGTTATGTGAAAGGTAATCTTACGAAGCATATCAACCCCTAGTTCTTCTATGCGCATGAACTACATATGTCGAACGAAGTAAGCATTCAGCACACCAAGTCCTGCAAGAACTTGGATGATCTATTCCCTAAGTCGCTACCCGCTGCCTCCTTTGAGAGGTGCGTTAGGGGCATTGGAATGATCATGCTGAAAGAAGTGCTGAATTCAGGGGGAGATACTTCACACGCCCTGAATTAAAACTTAAGTAGGAAGCTTGAGTACCCAACTTGATCTGGTAGATCATATGCAACGTTGGGTGGTTTGTACTCTTTTTTCCTTAGTGAGTTTTCCCTAAAGTTTTCTCACATAAGGTTTTTAATGAGACAAATCGTGCACACAACAAGCTTATGCCATGTACTCTTTCTCCAATCCTTTTTTCCCACTGGGTTTTTGGATGGAGTTTTAATGAGGCATATGCATCTCACTGCAAGGTCTAGGGGGGAGTGTTGGAGAACCGATGGGCTGGTGGCTTGGCCTGGGCCTGTGCGTGCAGTGCGTGGCTTAGGGCCGCCACCGCCCCGAGAAGGCTCTCCGCTAGACCTAGCCAAAACCCCCTGGCATTATAAAAGGGAGTAAATTGCACCACAGGTCCATGAAGTTGTCTCAAAGTTTCGCTTAGGTCCAAAACTTTGAAAACAAGATATTTGGGTACACGAAGTTGCGTTTTCGTTTCAGTTAGGTCCAAAGTGGTATTAATATGGTGGTTTTGATGACATGACTGTTTAGTCAACATAATATGTGGCTATAAATAACCGTTTGTCATTATAAATTAATAAATCATTGAATTCGAATTCATAAAACTATTTAAAATATCATTAACCCATAAAAACCTATTTTTACGCGACAATTAAAATATAATATATGTACAATTGTAAAGTTAATATATAAACTATAAAAATTCAAAACTCATTTTAAAATCATATAAAATGAAAAACATTTTAAAAAATTTAATTTTTTGTAAAAAATTCTAAAATCTCCTACATTGCTTTTTTTCTCCACTTGATCCGTTCTCCATATCTTGATCAAGATAAGTGGATAAGAACAATGGACGAGATTTTAGTTTTTCACAAAATTATTTTTTGAAATATTTCTTTAGATTTTTTAATGCTTTTAATGAGTTTTTGAATTTGTATAGGTTATATATTATTTTTATAATTGCACATATATTATATTTTAGGTTTTTTTGTAAAAAAAGACTTCACGGTTTAAGTGATTTTTAAATTATTTTATGAATTTAAATTTGATGATTTATTGATTTAGAATGAAAAAGATTTTTTATGGTCATATATTATGTTTACTAAACAACCATGCCATCAAAACCACCATATTAATACCACTTTGGACCTAACTGAAACGGAAACCCAACTTCGTGTACCCAAATATCTGGTTTTCAAAGTTATGGACCTAAGTGAAACTTCAAGACAACTTCGTGGACCTGTGGTGCAATTTACTCTATAAAAGGAGAGGTGGAGCACTTGTTATTGTACGGTGAATCAGAAATAATAAAGAGCAGCTCCACCCTACATCTTTGTGTTCTTATTCTCTTTGTGTGATTGTTCGTTCGCGTTATGCCTTGGACTACACCCGGTAGCAAGGTTTCCTAATAGGGGGCCATGGTTGGGTAATAACCTAGTGGTGGGCAAAGCCAGCAGCGAGAGGTAGCGCTTGAAGATGAGGTAGTACTAGTGATAGGGCCAGCTTTAAATTGTAGGTGTGGAGCGAAAATACATTGCAAATACAAATCAACAGTTAGTGGCACCATATATAGCAGGACCGAGTTGAAGAGAAAAGTGACATGTGGACAAGGGCAGCACACGGGTGGAATCAAGAGGAAGTAGACAATGAATGGATATAGGTCATCTGTTCCGCACAAATCCTAAAGTGAATCTAATTGTCGGTGCATGCATGTGAGTTAATTTTAATCAAAGTTCATGTGCTTTTACATTTAGACAAATGCTAAAACAAACGAAAAGCCATAACACATAGTTAGCATTAGGCTGAACATGCATGGACACAACTAGCAAGGTTTGAAAAATTGGTTCTGGTTCTGATACCAGACCCTATGAAGGACTGCTAACCGACCTGCTACGGTTTGTTCCGGATGAAATATGATTAAATTTAAAAGTAATCAATTTCAAATTTGAATAAATTCTGGCCATATTGCTGGTTTTGTTTTGTATTAAAGATAAACAATTTATCAAAACCGTGTTGACCTAGCCAGTTCTTTCTTTGTATGCATGCGCATGCAATTTTTGCAGACCCTCCACTGAGAGCACCAATATATAACACAAAATAATTGTTTAACTATAATTTGATTTGTTCACAAAATATAACAATTACGGAGCAATGCAACGAACCGTGCGCAGACTTAGCCTGAGCCTATGTACATTCTTGGTATGCATACGTTGCCTGATGAATATAATGACCGATCTCAAAGCACAGGTTCCCAGAATGCGCCGAGCTGTTGGCCGTTTGCTGGTTGGACATCAGAGGCTACATCACGAGCGCGATGCTCAGCGGAGACACTCAGTACGCCGCGTACCTCGTCTTCAAGATGGCCGACTACTTCTACGGCCTAGATTCTCCACTCCAGGTGGCGTCCATCACCGTCGGCGAGTCCACCACAAGCCGACGGTCTGTCCGCCTCCAGAGCTACGTCGACCATGAGAATGATGACGGCGCCGGCGCAGAGGAAGAAGAAGCCCCTCAGCTCCCCCGGGAGAGGGCGGACGGCTGGATGGAGCTGGAGATAGGCGAGTGGTACAACCACGGAGGCGACGAGGGCACGGTTTGCGCCAGCATCAAGGAGACGAGGATGGGAGGCAACTGGAAGAAAGGTGTCATCGTGCAGGGCCTTGAGATAAGGCCCAAGAACATATAGGGTTGATTTGAAGCCACTACTGCTTGAGAAATACTCCATAGCAATTCTTTCTTCATGCATTGTGCTATGCTGTTGCGAAAATTGTTTGCGTCCAGTGACAAACAGGTTGGAACAAGTATTAAATTTGTACATCAAGCACCACATTTTATTCCGTTGTGCATGGTACCGCCTGTGTGTTAGCTTTTGATCCTATTATCCCAATGTCGTACATCCAAATTGCGCTATACTAAATCGATCTTGGATCACAACTTAACAGTAGAAATGATTTAGCTCGGTGAAGCTGCAGCTTAAACTAATTCATGTCGGTCTTAGTTAAGGGAATTTTTACGGTGAATTACGACGAATGAGTCATTTATATATACACAAGGTCTAATGGATTGGATTAATTCATATCACATTGTCTCAAAATGTATATATGTGGTTTGACTTAGCATGATCTACAATATTAAATTTTGGTTGTCAATTTCTTCTAAAACATAATATTATTCATAGTGAAACCGAGATCATATGAAAATACATTCAAATACGAACCTAACAGCCGACGACACAATTTTTATATCCCTAAACTTATAAAATATTGTCGGACTAATTATCAGTCAAAATTTATAAAGTTTGAACCTTAAAATGCATGCACACCTTATATTTTGGGACAAAGGAAGTACAATACAATATACTCTCTCCAATAAAAAATACTTGTCATTTTGGACATCTACACGGTCTTCAAAAAGAAATTTTCACTACTACAAAAACACTCTGTACTGACGGTTCAAATTTGTACAATACTAGCGTTTCTGGTTTTGCCAGGGCGTAAATCATTTGTACCCTTAGTTGAACGCAAAGAAATGAAGGTGTGAATCATGGGCTATAAGGACTGTTGGCACAAACCTTATTAGTACTCACTGTTCCCCTAGGCGGCGCTAGGCGGTGGCCTCCCACCCTGCCTAGGGACTAGGCGGTGATCTAGGCGGTCAGCAACATTGGTGATCCCTGCATAACAAATAGAAAGTTTATGATGGCCCTAGGAGATGTCTTGATGATGATTTGGTGGTTTTAAATGATGATTAATAATTATGATATGATTATGTTGAAGTTTTTGTTTGAAATGATATAATTATCCTCTAGTATCTTATATATGTCACATATCAGTTTAACAGCTTAGGCGGCGCCTAGCGCCTCCCCTAGACCGTCTAGGCGCTAGGCGGCCTCTCTCCGCCCACCTAGCACCTAGCTTCTTGGATAACATTGTTAGTACGTTGGTTTAAAACAAACACTACCAGCACAAATGTGCCAGATTATTACCTATGGTTCTTTGCTAAAACCGTCGGTACTAATTTAGTTTGTACCGTGGATTAATGCTTACAACCGTAGGTAATAATCAGCTTAAAAAAGTCTTCCTCTTCAAATCGACGTGCTACAAAAACTTAGGGGCATAGCAAGTCCAACAGACTCCCTAAAATCCACTCTCTACTCTCCATCTTGGGAACCATCCCAATAATCCTTCCCAATATTTGTTAATTCTCCAACATAGTTCATATATCTCAATCAATATATTCCTACAACTATATATATTCTAATAGCAATATTTCAAACTGCTATATTTTATATCTTAATTCTATATATTTGCTCCTTCAGGTAATTATTCACCGATTTTGGCTACTTGTTGAGCCAATGTTGGGAGTAACTACTTTTTGGGAATGGGATTGGGACTCTGTTGGAGTACACATTTTGCCCCCATCAACTTGCTCCCATCGTCATCGACTGGTCAAAGCACAGAGCAGGAGCTAGGGTTGCCCGTGAGCCCGACCATGATGCGTTAGTAGGTGTACTTAGGCTGGGGTGGAGAAGTAGTCCGTGGATGGTAATTGGACTGGGCCATCCAGTCTAGACATGGGAGTGGCCTAAGCTAGAAGCTTTTGGGCGCCATATAGAATATTCAGGTACTGAATTTTTTTACCGATCAGGTATATGAAACCAATCCGTATTCGTCAAGTTGCATCCCATGTTTCCAAACAATTCGATTAGTACCCAAATCCAAACGGAGGGTACCCAAAAGCTGTACCCGTTTCATAAACCATGTACTGGATATTGTACCTATCAGGGTCTACCCGACCCGTTTTCACCCCTGCTACTAGGGGAACCCAACGCTGCCGGCTCACTGATTCGCTCTTGTTGACCCGCCCTACTCTTGCTGCTGCTTCGCTCCCTTCACGGCAACGTTGCCGGCTCGCTGGTTCCCTCTCGCTGACCCGCCTTGCTCATGCTCCTGATCCTGCTGCGCTCCCCTCACGGCCTCACGTGCAACCACTGTAGGCCAACGTCTAGCCATAGCTACCCCCTGGAGACCGCCGCTACACTGCCTTCTTCTACGACCTGCGGTTCTCTCCTTCCCCAGCCTCATCTCCCTTCCTCCCTCTTTTCGGTATGCATTTCCCTATTTTGCAAGTTTGGATTTGATCCAAATTCGAGCTAATTGTTTGTTTTTTTTCAAAAAATTATCCTCTATATCAACGTTTAAAAAACATCAGTATTATTTTCAGGATTTTCTTTGTGAATTTTCTCCTAATTTTGGGCTTGAAATCCTAAATCATCCGCGGGAGCCCAGGCAGCTGTCCTCCCACGGGGCTGGGGCATCCAACGCGCGATGGACAGCGCCCTATCCAGCGCGCTTGTGGCCTTACACATGTACGAAACTACACCGTTGGATTCAGCGAGCCGTATTCTCTCCCACCGGCTCCACCTCCATCTAGCTTGGCTCGGCTATGCACCACTTTCGGCTCGCTCGACTCAACGCTTCCCCATCCAACCCGCATCTTCCTCTCGCCGCTCGTCCCCAAATCACATGCCATTATAAAATTCATTTTTTTTTCAAATTGGCCATTACAAAATGCATATTGTTTTATATGCCATTATTCTTGCAACTGTCTATCACATATGCCATTGTGATCCTTTTCAGAGGATTTACGACGTATACAAAACTAAAATACGATCAAAATATGATTATGACGTGTGGCCCTGACTGTCATCCTCTCATCTTCTTCCTCCATCTTCTTCTTCCTCTCGTCATGTCGCTGTTCGCGAGGTTGCCGGCTGCCGCCCCCGCGCAACTCGCCGGAGCTCCGAACCGAGCCTCCATCTGCCGCTGTGAACTCGCCGCCAACCGCCTCCGCGAGCTCCGTCATGCGCGCGCTATGCCACCGCCACTGCAAGCTCGCCGCCGGCCGCCGCTGCGAGCTCCGCCATGTGCCGTGCGCGACCTCCGTCGCCGTTACCATTGCTGCTGCCTTGCCCGAGCTCCGCCGCCGGCTGCCGTCGAGAGCTCCGCCATGTGCCGTGCGCGACCTCCGTCGCCGCCAGGAGCTTTTCATTCACGAGCTCCGCCGCCACCACCATCGATGTCGCCTTGCCCGAGCTCCACCGCCACCGCTATCGCCGTCGTGCGTGAGCTCCGCCGTTGCCTCCACGAGCTCTACCGCCACCGTCGCTGTGCGTGAGCTCCGCCGCCGCCGTGCGTGCGAGCTCGCCGACGCCGCCACTGTGCGTGATCTCCGCCGCAGCCGCTGTGCACGCCGAGAAGGGGGTTGACGGGAAGGCCACCGGTTGGGGGTGATAGGCAGGGGAGGGAAGAAGAGGAGGCGGAAGAAGGGGTAGAGGATGACATGTGGGCCCCACATGTAGGGGTGAAAACGGGTCGGATAGTTCCCGGACCGGACCGATCGGATTCGGATTCGGATATCTTCGGATCGGATATTGTCGGATATTTTCGGATACGGATCGGTACTCGGATATTTTTTATCGGATACGGATACGGATACGGGACGGCGATATCCGTCGGTACCGGATTCGAATTCGGATATCCGAAGTTTTAGATATTCGGATATCCGATACCTAAGTAAATGTTTAATCCCCATTTCTTCCGGCCCAACTGCCCAAGGCCCAAACTGCTATAGGCTTGCTGGCTGCTAGGGCACGGTCCGCACTCCGCACCCGCACCCTCTCCACGTTCCACCCGCCGCCGCACGCCCGTGTGCGCCGCCGCCGCCCTCGTGCGCCGTCGCGTCCCCGTGAGCCGCCGCCGCCCCCGTGCGCCGCCTCCCCGAGCGCACCCCCGTTTGTTGAATTGTTCTTCCTATTTTATGATATAAATTAATCGTAATAACTTCGTATAGCATACATTATACGCAGTTATACGAGGGATTTGTTAATTTCTTAACAGTTTATCCATGTATATCTGCCGGCGCCTAACATTATCTAATTATCTAGATTAAGATTCATAGACTTTTTTAAAAAATGGAGATGGTCCTATGGATAGCTCTTTGGGAAGAATATATTTCTTGCATTTGTAGGAGCAAAAGGATATGGATGACACTGAGGATGATGGGCCGGATGACATGGAGGAATGACATGCCAAATTGTCTTGGTAACTATGGTGGTATGAAGTTGTCTTGGTGTATCCGTGGACCGTGTATGTGTAACTATGTTAATGTGAACCTTGAACTATGTTGCTTTGTTAGATTATCATGTTGTGAAAGATTTTTCTTTACAATATATTTTCTATACATGTTATAAATGCTATGATAAATTTAATTGCAATACTGCTTTATTCGATTCTGGACGTACAATTTGTGAGGTTTCTATGTTCCGACAAATTTCCGTGACCGTATTCGATTCGACCCGAATCCGCTCCGTATTCGTGTCCGACATTTCCCGCATCCGTATCCGTAACCGACCTATCCGTATCCGTATCCGGTTCCGAGAAAAACCGCAAAGTTAGGATATGGTTTAGCCATTATCCGATCCGATCCGACCCGTTTTCACCCCTACCCACATGTCATATGCGTATTTTCACAGTATTTGCATCTCGTATATGCTGAAAAGACCTAAAAATTTCAGAGAATGGTATGGGTGAAGTATTGTTGCAAAAAGAATGGTATGTAAAATAATATGCGTTTTGTAATGATAAAACCAAAGAATTCGTCCCTTGTTGTTCCCGGCAGCGAGGACCTCCACAAGTTGCGCCTCCTCCATCGTCAATCACGCCGCCGGCTCCCACCCCAGGAGTGCCCCCTTCCTTCCTGGCTGCGCCATAGGCACTCACCCCGAGAACGCACCATCCATCGACCCTCTTCCTCCCTGGCCGCGTCATAGGTGCTCACCCTGAGAGCGCCTCCTTCCTGTCTGCACCGCGTGCTGGTCCCGTCATTGATGAAGAGCCCCCCCTGTGGTGGCGTGTTCCGTGTTTTTCCACAAGCTGTTCATGATGGTTTAGTAGTTTTGATTTATGTGCTAAGCATGGAGGTTTCAGCATATGTCTGAAGCACGGGTATTAGATGAACTGAGTAGTTTTATTCCCAGCTCGTTGTGTATATTTGTACTTTTGGTTTGTAGTAGTATGCCCTTTGTCATGGTAGCCTACTGATTGTTGGTTTGTAACAATACTTGTAATTTTGTTTCTTTGATGAATGGAGTTGGGCCTGTAACCTCTTCTGCAAAATCATGTTTTTTCTTTCATGCAAAAAAACCTGTGAAAAAAAGAAAGAACAGAATGCCAAATGAGTAAAGTGCTAGACCAAAATGGTCATGTTGGTTTGGTAATGTAACTGGATGTGTTGTGTTGAAACAATATACCAGTTTGGAGCTGGATGTGTCTCTTAATAGAGGCAACACTTGATTTCTATTGTATGTGCTCCTTACCAGGATTTTCACCTAAAAACAAGCAACCGTTGTAAAAGCACAAAAAAATTCAAACAATATTGATGTATTAGATCATGTATATATTGTATGCATGATAAACTCATTTTGCATAGGTATGTGGATTACATGACACCATCCTTAGAAAATTAGCCATGAAGGCTTACATGAACAAAGCACGAAACCAAAACTCAATTCACGGAGCACATGACTAAATTTGAACCATGAAATGGGCAGCGATTTGTACTCCCTCCGTTTTTTTCACCTTTGACTTTTTGGCACGTCTTTAACCATTCGTCTTATTCAAAAATTTAGTGCAAAGATGAAAAAATACATTCAAAGTACCTCTATTGATAAAAAAAAATCACAACAAAATAAATGATATTTACAAAAAATAATTTGAATAAGACGAATGGTCAAAAGCGTATCGAAAAGTTAAAGACGTCAAACAAAAAAAACGGAGGTAGTACAATACAAAAATTCTGATCTAGGAGCACCATTTTATGAGACGCAACACTTACTTCATTAATTCACAATGTCAGCGATACAATATGTTCAGATTGCATCATACGAAAAATCAGGCGGAGTATGTACAATTCCATTCTTGGGACAAGCACTCCTTTGAAGCTACATTTGCCAACGGATGATTCGAAGCTCCTTTGTAATGACAGGAATGGTATTGGCTCCCTTTTGATCAACCAATTAAAGGCGAGAAGCATGGTCTGAACCTCGACTGCTCAGCGTTATGGGAGTATCCGAGCATCGTCTCGTAGGCCATGAGCGACGGCAACGGCAGTTGGGGTGTCTCCGAGGCCATGGCCAGGTCTGCAATGCTGGGGTGGCCCGGATGGAGCAAAGCGACCCTATGGAAGCTGTGGACTCGCTGCAGTGTGTACCAACGATGGCCGAAGGCCGGCGAGCCAGTCGTCAGTCGAGCCAGGTGGTCGCCGGCGCGCCGCCGTGAGCAGCAGGAGACGGAGTTGGGGATAGCAAAGTCGTCAGTCGATGATGAAAGGAATTGCGTCTTGGCCAATTTGGGAGGCGTGGGGAAGGCAGATACAAAACCAAGCCAAATAATGCATGAGCGAGCCAAGCAATCAATCCAACGGCCGGACGGGGTGGCATCGAGCAGCCAGCATAGCAAATTAGCCATGCGTTGGACGCCCCCCGACCCGTGTCCTCCCTGTCCGGGTGGTGTATCCGACTTGGCGTCTCCTCGGGTCGGGGTCGGGGGCTCGGGGCGGCGGAGGCGGAGGAGGGTGCGCGCCGGCTTCTCTTCGGCCTGAAGTCGGTATCTCACTACAAATACTGATCCTATTCTTTGCTATCCCTGTAAAGAAATTCCTTTTAAGATAAAGGAGATAGGTTTGCCGTCGGCGGCGAGATCCTCGGGTTTAGGGCATTGACGGCGACGCCGCCGCTGATCCGTCGATTTGGCCGGCCGTCCCTCGTCGTCTCCAGCTCCAATCCAGCCGCAGGTACCGCCAGCCATGGCCCATGCTCCTGTTCCTGTTCCTGCCGCTTGCTCTTCTTCTAATGCAATGCCGTCACTCACTAAAGACTGTCAAAGTTGGCGGTTTAGGCAGTAGCCAGTAGGCCTTATCCTTCACCCAGCCGCGCAACTCAGCAACCTCATTTTTTATATGTTAAGATTAAGAATGAATTTAACTTTGATAGCTTTCTTGATTTGTTTTGCCAGGAATTGTCTGGGTTAGCTATCAGGAAAAATGGCAGATGAGCCCAAACTGTTTAATCACATCTGCAAATTCCTGCGATCCTTGCCGGATGTGCAGCCTGCCAGCAAGCTGATTCCTTTTCATCAAAAGGTGATATACACAGCAGTTTCTCTTTTCATCTTCTTGGCTGGCAGCCAGCTTCCACTATACGGGATCCGACCAGCTACAGGGACTGATCCATTGTATTGGGTTCGTCTGGCTTTCGCATCAAACCGAGATACTCTCATGACGCTTGGGATCACTCCCATCCTGGTATCAGAGATTATCATGCAGCTCTTGATGCGATTAAAGGTTGTTGATGTCAACAACAGCACGCCTAAGGCTCATATGCTCCTGTAAGTTCTATTTTTGCTCAACTGCAATTAATCTAGCTGAAATTATTGTTCTTTTCGGTTTAATCTAGCGGTAGATTATAATCTGGAAGAGTTGTGGACTCTCGATTGCGGACTTGGAGAACTCAAAAAATGTAAAAAAAAAAGGATTTCTGAGCTTTAAGAAGAACCACTAAAGCCTTATGAAAACGGCTAAAAAGTGCTGCCACTGTTGACTTGTACAAAAATGTCGAATTTCTTGCTTTAGCTTTTTGTTTAATTTAAGTTGTTGGTGCCCACTCAAAAACTTTAAAGTTAATGATGCATGGGGGTGGTTATATAATGTGGCCAAGTAGGACATCCGATTATGCCTCTGTTTCTAGGAAAGCTAAAATGGAAGCACCATCATCTTCCTAGATATATCTTGCTGCTTTCAAAAGGAAAATAGAACATTTGCCATTGTTTTCTAGATCTATTTACTTATCATTCACAGATGGTACCCCTAGATCTGGTTTTTTCAATATTGAGGCACTGCACATTGTGTTTCTAGTTCTTTTGTCTAGTGCATTTTTTTATTCAATTGACAATTAAGTGATGTTTGTTTCTGACTCTAAATGTTATTTTGCCATTCAGGAATAAGGCACAAAAGTTACTGGGAGTATTGGTTACCATCTTGCAAGCTATTATCTATGTGCTATGCAGTCCTGGCAGTGGCAATGCAGTTCTAATCATGTTGCAGATTTTGTTTTCTGGCATTGTTGTCATTTATCTTGATGACGTCCTAAAAAAGGGATATGGATTGTTATCGAGTATCTCTTTGTTCACTGCCTCCAATATTTGGTTAGTATACAAAACAATAAAGGCAGCACGATTAAGTTGTTTTACACCAAGGTAACACCTTTTTTTTTTGTGCAGTGGAAATGTTTTGTGGAAGGCCTTTAGCCCCAATTATGTTATATATCATGAACAAGATGCTGAATTTGAGGGAGCTGTCATTGCCTGGATCCATCTTCTGATAACTAGAACAGATAAATTATCTGCACTGCATAAAGCTTTTTGCCGTCGAAACCTCCCTAATGTTATCGACTTGCTAGTTACTTGCCTATTTTTTCTAATTGCCATACTCTTCCATGGCATTTCTGTCGTGCTGCCGGTTAGGACAATTGACCATCCTGAGTTTCAAGTCAACTGTTCCATCAAGCTCTCTAATATCTCCTACGCGCCTGCCATCTTTTGCCATGCACTGATTTCATGTCTGTATATCATCTCAGAGGTACGTACCTGCTTACATTATAGCTAGTTATTATGTTGTACCGACTCTAGTGATGCTTCCTGTGTAAGCATGCATTCTTTAATTTCTCTCTCTCTTTTTTGCAGTTGATGTCCGTGAAGTATGGTGTGAATTTGCTCGGCAAATGGAAGAGATCTAAGCATTTCGGACAATTTATTCCAGTTGGTGGGATTGTGCACTACAAAAAAGTACCACCAACGTGAGTGCATATACTTGTGGAAATTATATTATTCGTGGTGATTCCAATTGAAATTACTACTTTATTCCAGAATTGATGATGTCTTTAATCTTGCCTGACTCATGTTATTTCCCTGCAGTTTGGCTGATCTTCACAGAGACCCTATCACTGCATCTCTTTATATTATCTTGGTGCTGAGTGCATGTGCCTATCTCTGTAAGGCTTGGTTTAGAGCCTTTGCTTCTTCAAGAAGATTATTGGTCGGATTGGTGGGGGAAAATGTATGCGTAAAAACCTGTGCTCTCTTTCTACCCTCTTTTTATGTACTTATTATTACCAAGTTGCCGATTCAGATTTTTTACTTTGTCATTGATTTGATGCAGGACCAAGAATTGATGCTTGCCCAGCCTGACTCCTTGTCTCCGCACAATTTTAAGTCTCATGTTGCCAAGATAGCTTGTTTTAGTGGTTTTTGTGTGGGCGCCTTGATAATTTGGGCAGATCTCATTGGTGTGATTGGTTCTGGTACTGGAATAATGGTTGCCGTGTCCGTCGTCTATCCCTACTTTGCAGGGAGAGGTAGCGAGGTCGGTGTCTTTGGCTTGTGATGGATTGCAGTCTCCTCATGATTGAGGAGAAATAAGACCAGGATGTAAATACGTGTTAGCTAGTGTTCGCTGACTTCGCTCTAGTGTAGTCTGTAGTCTTTGCTACAGATGGTCTGTTAATTTTCTCATGTACATAGACGCTGTACTGCAAACATTTATGTGTAATCGCTTTATTATTTAGTTGCCCCAGTTTGTTCATATCTACGGTTTGGATGCTTTGATATCAGAATTCGGATGCATGTTCGTAGTCCGCTACATGAGTGGCTCGCACTGCTATGTTCTTTTCGACGCATGGCTTATGGCTTATGGTCGTTTAGAAAGCCAAACGCTTCAATTTCTCATAACCATTTCATTAGAAGCCGCTTCAAGATGAAATCGATCATTAACTAAAGCTTTGATATCAGAATTCGGATGCATGTTCCTAGTCCTCTACATGAGTAATTAGCACTGTCGCCGATGGATTGAGATCTATGTTTTTTTCAATGCATGGCTTATGGCTTATGATCGTTGAGCATGTTTAATGGTACTATATTCGTAGGCTCATAGATTAACAAGTGCAGGATGGATGACTGAACAGGGTCCCAAGAAATTTTTGTAAGTACTAATATGTATTATATACTTGGGTACAAAACTAAATGTATTTGATGAGAGAGCAGTCAAAGTAGTCAATTTAACATCCTACCTCTCCACCTCTTCTCACTTTTTCTATCTCACGCACAGCTCAACACATATCCCTAATTCTCCATTGCTTTCTTGCTGCTTGCAACTCGTCGGTTCTCACCGGAAAATCAATTCGTCTCCTAATTCTCCTCAAATCAAATCAGCATGCAATTTTATTGCCCAAAAAATGGCAGTATGTTGGTTGGTTGCAATGGACTTGCCTCCTTACCCTTCTCATCTGTTTATTAGTACATGTTTATGTTTACTTGTGTGCTCACTTCTTCACAGGCAGCCCAGATTCACAGATCGGGGTCCTGGGGTGTGCAGGGTGCGGCACAAGTTATTTCCAGTCTCGTAACATAGTTACTTATGAACATATGTTTGAGGATTTCATTTCAAGGAATATACTAGGCATATGATGCTTTTCAGCAGAAGTTATGATGTATGTTTAGTGTTTGAATACTATGTTTACTTGTTTGATATGAATGCCTAATATAATTCTTAAAACTATATAAAAATAGAGTAAATTACATCATAGTTCCCTAAACTTATCTCGCGATCTAGCTTGGGTCCGTAATTTATAAAACCAGATATTTAGATACACAAACTTGTGTTGCTATTCCAAAAGTGCTTTAAAGAAGGTGGTTCAATGACATGGATACTCATATCATCACACGTGTCCTCTGTTATCTGTTTTTTTAATGTGGATCCATATATCATCTTTCTTCTCCTCATGAGGCAACACTATGCGGGTGATTGATGGGCGGGAGATTCAAATACGAACAACTGCGTAGGCGGTAGATTCAAATTAAGGTTATTACTGTAGCAACAATAAAATGTGGAGTGTGCTAGGATGCTCTTACCTCTCTCTTCATATCTCATTCTCTCACTTCCTTGCTTCACAGATAGGAGTGGCATTTGGTTAATACAATAAATTATAGGTTTATTTGTGCTTTTTATATTTTGGTATCTGCATTTAACAAACTAAACTTTTATATAAAAAATAAAAAAACTGAATTAAGCATATTAATTCCATTTCGTTAGTTCGGTTTTTAACTGAATTCATGTCGACGGTGCAATCTCAACCAAATCCATGAAATTCTCACAACCAATTAAAGGCAAATTGCTAACAAATCTAAACCAAATCAAGGACTAGTTTAGTGCAGCGAGCACAATTCAAGGACCATTTTTTATAGTTTTCTCTAACTACAGATTAATACAACACTGTACGGCCACATCATGAGCTTCTCCAGTCTCAAAGTAAAATTGACAACATATAGTAAAATCCAAGAAGTTCTTTTTTGTACAACAAACCGTCACTGACCGCGCGCGTGCGTGCGCAGTCGCCTGGGCGGCAGCCACTCTAAACCAAATCAAGGACTAGTTTAGTGCAGCAAGCACAATTCAAGGACCATTTTTTATAGTTTTCTCTAACTACAGATTAATACAACACCGTACGGCTACACCATGAGCTTCTCCAGTCTCAAAGAAAAATTGCACAACATATAGTAAAGCATCCAAGAAGTTCTTTTTTGTACGACAAACCGTCACTGACTGCAGGCAGCTAATTGGTCTATACAAAAATGCAGTGCTCCTAATGCATTTTTTAGTTAAAGGAGAAGTGCTTCTAATGCATGCATATACACAACGTGAAATACTCCACAAGCAAGTCAGGTACAACGCCACACGTACTACAAGTTAACGAGAGCCTGTTTAGAACACAGGGATTTTAATTTCGCTGGTCTTCACTTCGCTGCCCCTGAACCTGATCTGGCCTTGCTATGTGCGGGGACCACCGCCATCCTTCACAATGGCTTCTCCCTTTTCTTTTGGGAAGACCACTGGCTTTCAGGATACGCCCCAAAGCATCTTGCCACTGGTCTTTTCGCAGCAACAGCCAGGAAAAACAGAACAGTCGCGGATGCCATCACCAATAGTAACTGGGTTGCGGACCTACGGAGAAACTTGGCTCTAGATATGATTCCTGGCCTGATCTTGCTTCTTCGCCAAATTGCTCAGGTGACACTTAACCCCCGGGAGGCTGACCCGCTGCTTTGGGGGTTCACTGCTGATGGAGTTTTCTCGGTCATGTCAGCCTATTTACTGCAGTTCGAAGGCCGTGTTGCAATGTCGACTCTACAAAAAAAAATTGGAAGCTCTGGGCCTCCTCGAAGTACAAGTTCTTCCTCTGGCTACTTCTTCACAAACGAGTCATGACAGAATACACCCTTCTTCGACACTAATTTCCAAATGACTACTTGTGCCTCTTTGCAGGCGAACCTCGAAACACTAGAGCACCTTTTTCTTTTGTGCAATTTCAGTTCCTTCATCTGGGCCCGGCTAGCGGAGTTGACCAACACTCCCCTAATCAATCCTTCGAACTGGTCACTCCAAAATAATCTCTCGAGCTGGTGGGCAGAGGACATCCTTTGAAGAGGCTGGTCCAGTGATGCCCTATCTATTATCTCCACCGTCATCTGGTACCTCTGGCTGGAGAGAAATAACCGCATTTTTAGGCAAGTTGATAGGGCCCGACCAGTACTGTTCCTCCTTTTTTTTTTCCCTAGATGTGGTGCGACTGGTCAGTCATAGGAGCGTTTTCTATTGTAATTGGTTAGCGTGTGCTTTTGGCTGGCCCAAGGGGGGAGGGAGCGATATCTCCCTCCATCCTGTAATCATTCCGCCCTTTTGATCAATGTAAGGCAGCTCTCATGTCCTTTTGTTCATAAAAATTTTTTCAAGGACCATTTTTTATAGTTTTCTCTAACTACAGATTAATACAACACTGTATGGCCACACCATGAGCTTCTCCAGTCTCAAAGAAAAATTGCACAACATACAGTAAAGCATCCAAGAAGTTCTTTTTTGTACAACAAACCGTCACTGACTGCAGGTAGCTAATTGGTCTATACAAAAATGCAGTGCTCCTAATGCATTTTTTAGATAAAGGAGAAGTGCTCCTAATGCATGCATATACACAACGTGAAATACTCCAAAAGCAAGTCAGGTACAACGCCACACGTACTACAAGTTAATGAGAGCCTGTTTAGAACACAGGGGTTTTAATTTCCGGCCGGGACTAAATACTGCATACTGCGAAATTAATTCATGCGAAAACTCCTGCGCTCCTAGCAGGCCAGCTCCTGATGATCTGCATAATTTACAGGTAAGATGAGTCAGTGGAGATCTCCATGATCCTCCCCAGCTCGTCCCAGCAGCTGCTGCTCCCGTCGACTCTCAGGCTCGTCGTCTCGCTCCACCCCGGCGGCGCCGGATCGCCCATCCCCGACGTTGGCGCGGCGGCCGGCGGCGCGCCATGGAAACCGGCCAGCATGAATGGCTGCTGGTACGCAGCAGCATGGGACCTCCCCCCGGCGTACAGCTCAAAGCCGCGGGTCGCCATGGGAGGAGCACTGCAGGTGGTGGCGTACTGGTGGCGATGATGGTGGTGGTGGTGGTACTGGTAGTACTCCACCTCCTGGTACTGATGGCTTCGCTGGTTGCCTTGCTGATCTTGCTGCTGCTGCTGCTTCTGTTGACACCTCTTGTTGTAGGACAAGCTCCTCTTGAAGATTCGGCATATCGTCCATATCTCCTGCAAATAATCATCCGCCGCATGCAACAGCGTTAATCTGAAACGATCACCAATTAATTGTGCAGAGATTGATCAATCTGAAGCACTGACTGCATCTTGGGAGGAAGCGGAGGCGGGGAGGCGGAACTCGTGCATCATCCAGTCGGTCTTGGTGCCCTTGCCGGCGGCGCCGCGGTAGTAGACGAGGGACTTCTTGAGGCCAGTGCAGGCGCCGGCGCCGGCGTTGGGGGAGGAGGAGGGGTGGATGGGCTTGTCGATGCCGGTGGCCTTCCAGAAGCCGGAGCCGGTGACGCGGTTGGGCCGGATGCTGTTCCTGTACTTCCTCCCGCGCAGGCAGAAGAAGTACCACTCCTTCACCTCCCCACCACCCAACCCCAACCCTCCCTGCTGCTGCGCGTGGCTCCACTCTGCATGCATGCATGCTTCCACCATTACTAATACACACACATATGGATAATTGGATGTAGTACTTAGCTAGCTACCTCCTTAATTGATCATTATGCATGCATGCAACCATGCATCTACATCTGTATACAAATGCAAATGGTATCAATCTGTGTCTTTTTCTCATGTTCTGACTCTTATGAGTACTTCTGACTTGGCCGATTTTGGTGCTATTTGGTTCTTTTCAGAAAGGAAGGAATAGTCAAGAGTGGTGTACTTGCTAATTACGGATAATTGATTAGTCCGCTGGCATTGATCCGTTTGCTGACTTGTTTTTGAAAACATAATTAGTGGAGAGATCAAATGCGTGTATATATATTGAACATGATTTTATGCAATTTAATTTTCATGACTACTTGGTTTCTATCGATATGCATAGTACGCTATATGTCCATCTGTGAAACGCATGTGTGACAAACAATTTTGCAACTATATATTTTGATTCTTGAACTACATGCTTCATAATCTTGGTATCTCCCTGGGAAAGAAATTGAAGGAAAAAAAAATGAAGAGCAAATATGAAGGGAACCATGCATTAACATGCATGTGGCTTAATTAGATTTACATCATCTGATAGCTTAGTAGGGATTATCATAAAGAATAAGATTGTCTCTTAATTTCCAAAAAAAAACGAGCGCGAAATCATTTGAACTCTGAACATGCACGACGCATGTATCAATTGCAACGTTTTGTGTCACGCTGAGTTCCTATCTCGAGCAATTAGTCAACAAATCAAACCATGCACACACATGTATGAATTAGATGGGACTTACTTGGAAGATCCCAGGGGTCATGCTTGTAGATGTCGATCTCCTTGATGATCTCAATACTGAAAGCCTTCTTCTCCACCTTCCTTGTCAGATAGAACTCGACGAGCTCCTGATCTGTCGGATGAAACCGAAAACCAGGGAAGACCAGATCATCCTCCGTCTCATTCCCTGGTGCTCCTCCTGGCCTGCAGGGGCTGCCACTCTCCTTGATCCTCTCCAAGTACTTCTCCTCCTCCCCCATGGCTTGACCCTGCTCTATGATAATCCTGTGTGTGGCATGCAGTGAGAAGGTTCGACTTCTAGGGTAGCGGCTCCTTGTCGCATGGTGATGGAAGCAAATGATGGCTAGCTGCTGTCCATGCTAACCCTTGGCTGATTTGTATTAATAGTGTCTTTGATGGCCTCTTAGAAGTTTTACTTATACATGGCACAAGGTCAGGTCAACGGAGTTGATCTCTCTTCCGATGGTTTTACAGATAAATGGTGCCTTCGATGGCTCGCTCCAGACAAAATATCAATATGATTTTCAGTCAGCAAAGCAAAAAAAAAAAAGAGAGGGCGTGAGCCACAGCTCGTACGCTGGGTCCATCGGACATACTAGCATCATGGTGAAAACTTAAAAATTATCTGCTTAAACTCAGAAAAAAAATATCAATAAAACTTAACGATATACAAAGGAACAGATATGGCACCGATGAGTTTTCAATAATTTCTGCTTAAATCTAGGGTTCTGCAGATAAAACTTAACAATATATCGATGAAACATGGACGAAAAATAACGAAAACTTAGTATGCACCTTCTCTTAGTGTATGACTTTAGTTTTATGGCAAAAATAGGTATGCACCTTCTCCTAGCCTTCTTCTTCTCCAAATCCGATGAGCCACCACGCGGTGCTCACTAGATCCGCGCGCCGGCCAAATGCTTACCAAGTTCACTTTTTACCGGATGGAGAAGAGATGAGGAGTAAAGGAATGGAGATGGTAAAAAGGGTATATGGGAAAGAGTTGAGATGTAGCAGCGGTGCCGAAGGCTGCTGAGCACTAACGAGCAACGGCGGTTGCCTAATTATGTTAGTGTTTCTCAAAAAACAATGATCCCTCTATAAGGAATAGCAATGATGGGAGTCTCTTCTAACTCATTGTTAGTTATTAAGATGGCTACCCATGTGTGCTGTGAGGATGATGTGGCACCAGCAGGGCGTGCCACGCTAGGTTCCTTCTTCCTCATCGGTAAGGAGAGAGATTGAGAGAGATAGGGCATAGATCAACATTTCTTCTTCCTCCTCGACAGGGAGAGAAATAAGAGGTACAAGATGATGACGTGGCGCATGCGTGGGTGTCCCATCACTAATTGGTGTTTGTATATCTAGGCAACCACTTTAGCAATTTAGGAATATTGAATTATTTGTTTCGGGTTGTGGTGCAAATATATACAAGTTTAAAGTGCTGAAACAACAAATTCCATTCCTGACTATTAAGTCGCACATATATTATCATTCCAGCCAGTTAAGATAGAAAGATTGTCATACTCTTTGACATGAGATATTTTGCAAATTTTTTTAGTGCTTTGTTTTTTAATCCTCTTTGAGTCACATGATAGAAACTCTCAAATTAGGCTTTGATCAGTTTCGACTTCTCGATCCTATTTTTCAAAACTCTCAGAGTTTAATTTTATTCCACGATCAAATAATTTCAGCTTTTGGCGGCTTATGAAACAAATTTCCATTCAGGACCTATTTAGACCGCAAGAAGTTTCCAAAGAACTTGGTGAAGTTTGTATTTGTCAAACACAATATTGAACCATGGAAAATATAAATTTTAACATCAAGGTTATGTTCTTTTGAGCTGATCTGAACGGCTGAACAGCTGAAATAACTGAATTTCGAGAGCTTCTCGAGGTAGTCTCGAAATTCAGATCCATTTCGTTTGACTCACTTTTAAAAGCGTTAGGATCTACCTTAAAGACAACGAAAAAAGGATTAAAAAACGCAAAACATATGTCATTTCAAAGCGAAGATAAGTGGTTAAGCTGTTAAGCCCAGAAGAACAGAGCCTAAATGTATACCGTATGGAAAATATAAATATTAACACTAAATGTGTTCTCTGCGGTTTAGAGATGTGCCCATTATCTTACCCCTGGGAGTTTAAGTTTTCTACACCATCAGATAAATTAATGGTTTACAAAAATTTTGTTGTGTCTTTAAAAAAAATCCCAAATTGCAAAATCGATGCTATTGCTCATGTTGGAAATTCAAAAGTAAAATGAAAATATACAATCCCCCCGAGGCATGTAAAGAATTAACTTTTCATTTATTAGGGGACTAGCTTTAGGGTATTCATACTAAACAAAAAAAAATTGGTTTGCGTAGCAGCTTTATGTTGAGCTATTTAGTTTTATCGAAATAATATTGTGTTTGACAAATACAAAGGTTTCTCCTTTATATAGGTCATCTTAAGATAAGCCTATTTGTTGTGCCACTAGTCCTTGTTACATAAGGAGAATGAAGAGGACACAATTATGAATGATTGCTTTTTGTTGGAGTTGATGGTGATTTTTTCTTAACAAACATGGATGGCTGATCAATAATCGCATTGGTGATGGTTAAATTGTTTATTTTTACTAATTCATATCGTTTCGATGTAAGTTGACTAGAGTTTGTTTCACGTGGTTGTAATGGAGCCGTATACATCTACGTTGTAGAGACCGGAATATATTTCCAATATTTCCAAAAAATGAAATTAGTTTTTGAATTAGTCAAATAGAGTCAATTACTTAACTTTCAAAAATCATATGCATGAATACGTACGGAAGTACATTAGGAAGGACAAAACTAAATTTAGACAAGCTTCTGATTAGACTAGACACTGTACTTGTACGAGTAGTTAAAGCCAAAGAATCTGAGACCATTCATACGGAACAAACTGCAGCCACAGGGATAGGGATGCTGCACATAAAAAAATTCAAGTAAGTAACCCAAAGACACTCGATGAGGTCATGAAAATATTTATTGGTGAAAACAAAAGAGAAGAAACTTTTGAAGATTTTTCAAAAGTTTGGAAAAGTGTGGACATCAAATCCATCATTTTCATGCTGAACAAAGCTAAGTTGAACTACGTGGGAAAAAAAGCAGTCAACAGCTGTAGATTTGTAAAGAGAAAGGAATTTATAAAGGTGGCTCATACATTTATGTTGATATGCAAATCCTGTGAAAATGGTTAGCACGGAGAAGAATTCTTCTTTCCTGCATTTGTTTCTAATGGTCAGAATCATACGTAGGGCCCCATAATAACACCTAATTCGAAACCATATCGTTGCATGTACAATTGGTAGTTCACTTTAGTGACATTTCTCCTGGTTCTCTCGTACTCCTGCTTGATCTGTTCAGGTTACATGGCTTTCAATTTTTTTTTAGCTTATTAGTCTAAATATATGCGATATACGTACAAGTAAAGTTTTAAAACTTAAAAGGGGCTTCGACCACTTCAGATCTGAGTTGCTCCTTATAGATCTGACGGTCCAGATATGAGTACTGAATATGTTGACTTTTTTAAAATATTTAGATCACATGATAAAAATTATGCTTGTGCGCATATATTTATTTCAAAAAACAGTATTATTATTTTGTTGTTGTTATAGTAATTAAATATTATAGTTGCATTTTATAGACTTGTGTCCATGTCCAAAATATTAGTTATTTATGACCAAAGATAGTACTCCACTTTTTTTTATATATAAGGCATATAGTTTGAATGGTCTTTTTTTGAAATATAAGATGTGCATGCGAATTTTTTTATGTTATCTCTTAGAGCATCTCCAATTGTGTTAGCTATAAGAAATTGAAATGTCATCCAGATATAGCAAATATAAAACCTCTCTAAATGATGCTAGCCCATAGTATTGTCTCTAAAATTAATTTTGACCTATATGTAATAGTGCACATGCATGTACCTTCTAATCTATTGTAGATTGTCTCTAAAATTAATTTTGACCCATATGTAATAGTGCACATAAGCAAAAAGCTAATTTGGCAACCTTATAGCCAGCTGATTTGTCACTTTTAGAGTGTCCTTATCTATATTTATTTATTACACAATTCTCTCTCTTAAATTTATAAACAGCTCACACATAATGTTCTCTTTCATATTTTCGAGGTATTCATAACTTTTTCTCTTGCATTTCTCTTGATTCCATAACTTTCTTAATCTATATATCCATTCAATGTGTCTTATATAAAAATGGAGAGGGTAATAAATTAATCCAGCTTGTGTTGTGCCCATAGCCTCCATTACCTCCATGGCAAATGCAGCCATCTTCTTCTGGTGCGACTGCTTAATTTGTGAAATAGCAACATCAAAATCTTTCTCCCATGATTTGTAATATTTGTCAGCAATGGCCTGGATGTTGGGTGGTAACTGCTCAAAAAGGACGAAACAACTAGTGACTTGAGTGAAACGAGAAAATACTATCAATACTAGAACAATATACCAAAAAAGCACTGCTTGAACAACTTATGTGCACTACTGTAACGACATATAAGCACTGATGGAACAACTTATAAGAACTGTTTAAACAATCTAAAAAGAGCTGCTGGAACAACTTGTAAAGATACTACTGAAGCAAGAAAAAAAGATACACTAATGGTGAAACAGTTATGTATATCATGTGCAACGGTTATGGAACAACTTATAAGATGCTACTAAAACAATACACTAAAGCATACGGAACAAAAAAATAATGGTGGAGCAGTTCTATATGTGGACGGCATGGTATACAAACTACAGAGCTGGAACAAAAAATACAGAACACCGTGTGGACAAAACAGAAACAATAAAAAAACATGCAAATAAACACAAATAATAGTGGAGGGGAATTTACCTGGGTGGTCTGACTGCCTTGCTGGGAGGCCAGCCTATTCCATTCCTCGAAGGTGGCCGAATCAATTGTCTCAGCAGCAGCTGGCTGTTCGGCGTACGGCGTGTTTTCAATACCTCGAAACTGCAAACAAAAAACATATAATAGAACAAGAAAAAAATGATTATGCTATCGCGACATCATCGCATGAGATGTAAACACACAAAAAAAAGATGGATGTTGAAAAAGGGAAAACAAACCTTTAACTCGCCAAACAAATTCTTCTTCATGGATAGCCTTCTTTTGTCCTCTTTTTCAAGATTTTTGAAGTTCTCAGATGTCACATGGCACAACCTGGGTGTGCGGTAGTCCATCTTGGCCATGGACGCAGCCGACAGCTGGACATGATCCATATACACGATCTGCGAGGGGTCCCCATGAAAGAAGAAAAAGAATACATGTAATCAGCCGCTGGAACAATTAAGTTTGCCGCTGGAACAATTAAGTTTGCCTACATGAACAATATGGTTTGCCTACTGGAACAATAAATTTGCCTACTGGAACAACAAGGTTCGACTAGTTCGACAATAATGTTTTGCCTACTGGAACAATTAAATTTGCCTACTGGAACAATTAACTTTGCCTACAGGAACAATATAGTTTGCCTACTGGAACAAATATGGTTCACCTACAGGAACACATCAACATGCAGTAAAAAGGGTATTAAAAAGCAAAGAGAGAAGACGGCACGTACGGCAAGAATGGGTAGGCATGCCCCGGCGTTGAAGGATGTGTCTGGTTTATCTCTAATGACTTTACGAATCCTTCTAACCTCGTCCATGGTCTTGCTAAGCACATGGCCGGCCCAATCCAACTCTGCAAAGGCATCCATGTTGCCAAAGGTGTGCAGGTACTCAATGGCGATGCTGAAATTTGTCTTCGGAACAATAACATTGGCCAGCGCAACCAGCAGGAAAGCCCTCATGAAATCAAGCTCATCGGTGCTGTCTTTGGCTACTTGTGCTGCCCTATTGATCGGGTACCTACACCCTACCCTGAACTGCTCCTTGACATGCTCAATGGCATCGTCGTCGCCAGTCAACAAGAAGGGCTTGTCCCCTGAAGGTATGCCAAGCACCTTGCTTACCATGTCCCTTGTGAATATGATCGCCTTGTTCTTGAAACGAAACTGACAGAGGTTAGGATCGATGTTCTTGATCATCCACTCGATCAACCGGCTAGGAGGTGTGAATGATGAGATAGTCAACAAACACTCGAATCCATGCTTCCGAACAAACTCCTTCTGGTATTCTTGAAGCTCAGACACAAACCGATTCAGACCCTTTGAGCTGAACCTGAACTTCAGATTGGGCGTATCGTCGTCGTTTGCCATTTCTTCAGAGGCAATGTGTACCACCTGAAACAAAAAAACGAACAGCTGGATCAGAAACACAAAAATCTGAAAAGCACGGCTGGAACAACTTAATTGAACCACTGGAACAGCATGTGAACCCTATTGGAACAACTTGTAAGAACTGCTGAAACAATATGAAAATAACTACTTATCACCACAACACACAATCTGGTCTCCAAATCAGCAATTCATCTCAAATTTCTCAATTCAGCACAAAAGCCAAACCCACAAGTTACGAGTACGAGTAGAACCAATCAACAGAACACCCCAAGCAGCCAAACCAAGCCCACAACTATATAAAAACAGAAACCAACAGAATGCTGAAACAATCTGAAAAGCAATCTGAAACAACAGAATGCTGAAACATTATACATTGTTCAATTGTGATCAGGCAACGCACTGTCGAAAACAAAAAATACATTATACATTCAATTACACTATATCACTGAAATCCCATATCACTGTATCCCATAGCAATTGGAACTGTATCACTGAAATCTCATATCACTATATCCCATAGCAATTGAAACAATTACACTACACATTCACATTCACAATCAACATATACATTTCGTATTCACATTCAACATATACATTTCGTACTCATATTCATATTTTCAGCGAGCTAAAATGAAATGGGGGGAGAGGAATGGAAGTGGATGAGCATGAAGGGGGCACCGGTGATATACCTCGCAGGGAATTGCCAATCAGCAACCCAACGGACTGGGGGATCACTTCAATTGCCACCAATCAATCCCCGGAACAACCGCCTCCAGGCCGAGAACATCAGCGACGGCTCGACGGTGGCTGTAACGTCGGTTCCTCGACTGCACGGGGGAGACGGCCTCTAGGGTTTCTCAACGGCGCGGGGAGGCGGCGTCGACGACGAGGGAGAGGCGGCGTCCACGCCGATGTGGAGGCGGTCTCAACGGCGCGTGGGAGGCGGCCTCATCGGCGCGAGGAAGCGGTGTCCACGGCAAGGGAGAGGCGGCGTCCACGGCGCGTGGGAAGCGGCCTCAACGGCGCGGGGAGGCGGCGTCGACGGCGAGGGAGAGGCGGCGTCCACGGCGCGTGGGAGGCGGCCTCTACGGCGGCGGGGAGGCGGCGTCGACGGCGAGGGAGAGGCGGCCTCAACGGCTCGGGGGAGGCGGCGTCGACGGCGAGGGACAGACGGCGTCGACGGCGTGGGGGAGGCAGCGTCGACGGCGAGGGAGAGGAGGCGTCGACGGCGCGGGGAGGCGGCCTCAACCGCGCGGGGGAGGCGGCGTCGGTAGCGAGGTAGAACAGTGACGACGAGGGATTTTGGGGGGAGGAGCGCGAGGCGGTCGGGCATTTGGGGGAGTACCGCGAGGCGGTTGGGGAATCGGCGTGTTGGGCCGAGAAGTTGGGCCACGAGCGTCCGCCCCGTCCGGACGTCCAAGTATAAGCATTTTCGTAAATTTTATAATACAACTTATGTATTATCTAGCATGATTGCAAGATGACTAGGTTAGATAAATTTAATCGCGTTGTCAAAAGCGTTGATGTCACCACATATGTCCAGTGGATCAGATCTTATTTGCAAGAAAAAAAAAATCACTATGGGATTGAAACTGAGACTGACCACTCATGTTGACCAAAAAACTGTTTGCCACTTTGCTTCCTTTTTCTTCCTGCTCATTTTGTCAAAAGTATTCTGCCGCTCGAGCAGAATAGATTCATAGCAAAGTGGACGAGTTCCAACTTCCAATCCAAATCTTCTAGACTCAATCGAACGGTCATACACTAGCAACAAATCGATCAGATCATGTGCTTTACATAGACAAATGCCACTGCTATACTGCTTCTTTGGTTCTGATCAGTTCAGAAAGATGAATGACTGTAATATGTCGCTGCAGCCTGTCAACCTTCAATTTTAACTTACCTTGAGAGTCGGGATCCCATGCATTAGCCCCTGGATCGGTATACTAGTACGGAAGATCACATAGCCGATACAAGCATACTTCGATTAAATAGAATCCCTGAATATTACATAACATGTTACGCCCTTAGGCGGGATTAGTAAGGCGGACAATACACACCTCAATATACAAAACAATGTCAGAGTTGCGCCGGCTCGAAGCGTATACGCCGAAAGCGTATTTTCTAGGTACGCTTCCACGCAGAGCTCGCGTCGCGCCCACAAGCGTCTCCACTAAACCGGACAGGTGGGGCCAGGGCCTATGCGACAGCGACACTGAGCCACTGCTTAACCCAGCGCGCAAGGGGATATCTGACTAGTGGGACCCGCACGTCAGCGACTGAACGGATTTGTTACTGCATGAATCTTGGCGCATGATCCGACGGCTCCCGGTCGTCGTCTTCCTCCAGCGTGACGACGTGGCCCGGCGGCGACGGCTCGCGTCGCGGCGGCGCTACGGTCACGCTCCTGTCGAGAGCGTTCATGCCCGATGCCTACGGCACCCTAGCAACTCTATGACACACATGACGGGACCGGAGAGATCCGGACACGGTGGCGCGATGGCGGCGGCGGAGCCGAGGGCTCGCCAAAGCGGCTTTGCTAATCCACGGTTCTACTGCCTACGAGCATGAACGGCGGACAAGAGGGGTCGGGGGCGTGCTTACCACGGTTGGTGACGAAGGTGGAAGGGCTCGGAGGCGGCTGACGGCGAGGTACCCGGTGGTGGCCAGAACAGGGGCGAAGGCGGCACGACGGCTCCGAGCGCCTCCGCTGAAGTTGAGAGGAGGAAAGGCTTAGGAGGGGTTCCAAGAAGCTCCAGGTGAGAGGAATCGGAGAATGGCTCACAGATTTGATGAAATTGCTTAGGCGCCGGCGAGAAGCGATTTTGGGGAAAAAGGGAAACCGGTGCCGGCGGGGGAGCTCATAGCTTTATAGGCGCGGGCCGGTGCTTCGGGCCCGAAGGTGCACTCATAGCGGTTCGGGAAGAGGGCGGCGCAGCGACGGGACCGGCGCAGCGCGGCAGAGAGCGGGGCAACGCGGCGCGGCGCGGCACGACGATGCGACTGCTACGGCACGGCAATGATGGGGGGCGCGACGGGCCCAGAGCCGAGCAGAGCAAAGCAGGGTGGCAGCACGGGCTGGCTGAGCGACGGGCTGGGCCATCGGGCAGAGAGGAGAAGGGGGAAGGGGGAGAGAGAGAGAGAGAGAGAGAGAGAGAGAGAGAGAAGAGGAGAAATGGGGCCCACGTGTCAGCGCGAATTTGAGTGAATTTGAAATTCAAAAAATTTTGAAATCTGCCCTAAATTTGTGGTGTTACAAATCCCTCCCCCCTAAAAGAAAATCTCGACCTCGAGATTGCGTACCTAGTCGGTGAATAGATCGGGCTAATTTTGCTGAAGCAGCTCTTCGAGCTCCCAGGTAGACTGGTTGCCGGTTTGATTGCTCCACTGGGCCTTGCACATCTTGATGACCTTGTTCCTCATTTGCTTCTCCATTGTGTCCATGATTCGAATCGGTCGTACTTCGTAGGTGAGATTGTTGTCCACGGTTTTCTTTGGAAGATCAACCAACTCATTTTCCGGAACTTGAAGACATTTCTTGAGCTGAGAAACATGGAAAACATTGTGGGCGTCTCCTTGTTCTACCGGTAGGTCCAACTGGTAGGCTACTTGCCCTCTTCTAGTAGTGATACGGTACGGCCCCACATAACGTGGTGCCAGTTTTGCTTTCTGATGGAACCTCTGATTTCCTTTCCATGGCGCAACCTTGAGGTAAACCGAGTCTTCCACTTGGAAAGAGAGGTCTCTTCGTCGATTGTCCGCATAGCTTTTCTATCTTGATTGGGCGGCCAGTAATCTTTCTCTTATAATTTGGACATTATCCTCAGCGTCCTTTAGGGTTTCCGAGCCGAAAACTTGGTTTTCTCTTGTTTCAGACCAATGGAGAGGAGTTCTGCACTTGCGTCCGTACAAGGCCTCGAACGGTGACATCTTGAGACTAGATTGATAGCTGCTGTTATAAGCAAATTCCGCATAGGGCAGCCACTTTTCCTAGTTCGCGGAGAACTCTAGGGCACAAGCTCTCAGCATATCTTCCAAAATCTGATTAAGACGTTCAGTTTGCCCATCTGTCTAGGGGTGGAAGGCAGTGCTGAAAGACAGGTTGGTCCCCAATGCGTAGTGCAGATTTTCCAAAATTGCGAAGTGAACTGTGTCCATCGATCCGACACAATTCGCTTGGGAACTCCGTGAAGGCTCACTATCCTAACCATATCTAGTTCAACCAACTTTCCTCCCTTGTAGGTCGTTTTTACCGGTATGAAGTGAGCGACCTTAGTTAATCGATCCACTACAAACCCAAATGGAATCATATCCCACCTTGGTCTTGGGGAGTCCGAGTATGAAATCCATGGCAATTTCTTCCACTTCCATTCCGGTATCTTCAGAGGTTGGAGCAGTCCAGCTGGTCGCTGATGTTCAGCCTTGACTTGCTGGCATACGTGGCATTGCGCCACATATTCCGCTATATCCCTTTTCATTCTCGGCCACCAGAATCTCAACTTCATGTCTTGGTACATTTTGGTGCTCCCCGGGTGTAGGGTGTAAGGGGAATTATGCGACTCAGACAGAATAAGATCTCTCAGAGTCGGATCTTGTGGAACAAAAATCCGCTTCCCCAACCACAGCACGCCCCGATTCATCCTTGGAAACCTTGTAATTCTTGTCTTGGGCGATTTTTCTCTCGATTCTTTGGGTACTCGGATGATCCCTTTGCTTCTCCTTGATCTGATCGAGCAGATCCGGCTTAACTTCCAAGGTGGCTAGGTACCCTCGGTTAACCACTTTGATCCTAAGTCGACTCAAATCTTCGATTATTTGCTCAGGAACCGAATCGATCTCCATGTGATTGCATTGGGACTTGCGGTTAAGAGCATCGGCTACGACATTGGCCTTTCCAGGGTGGTACTGAATGTTCAAGTCGTAGTCGTTGATCAACTCTAGCCATCTCCTTTGCCTCATGTTAAGGGTGCTTTGGATGAACACATACTTCAGGCTCTTATGGTCGGTAAATATGTCACAGGGCCAACCTACCAAATAGTGCCTCCAGATCTTCAGTGCATGCACTACCGCAGCCAGCTCCAGGTCATGCGTGGGGTAGTTGATCTCGTGCTTCCTTAGTTGGCGTGATGCATAAGCAACCACTCTTCCTTCTTGCATCAGGACACACCCCAAACCATACTTGGAGGCGTCGCAGTATACCTTGAACTTCTTGCTACTGTCCGGCATCACTAATACTAGGGCGGAGGTAAGTCGTTGCTTGAGCTCCTGAAAGCTCTTTTCACAGGCATCCGTCCATTCAAACTTCCTATCCTTTTTCAGGAGCTGTGTCATCGGTCGGGCCATTTTCGAGAAATTCTCGATGAAATGCTGATAGTATCCGGCCATCCCAAGGAAACTCCTTACTTCGGTAACAGACGTAGGCGCTGCCCACTCCATTACCGTAGTCACCTTAGCAGGGTCCACCTTGATTCCATCGGCGGATACGATGTGTCCTAAGAAGCTGACGTTATCTATCCGAAATTCACATTTGCTAAACTTCGCGTAGAGTTGATATTCTCTGAGCTTATCCACGACCAGGCGTAGGTGCTTCTTGTGTTCCACATCATCCTTGGAATACATCAGGATGTCATCAATGAAAACCACTACAAACTGATCCAGAAACTCCATCAAAATCTTGTTCATCATATTCATGAAATGGGCGGGGGCATTGGCCAGACCAAATGACATCACTAGGTACTCGTACAGTCCGTATCTGGTGGTGAAGGCTGTCTTGGGTATGTCTGCCTCCCTAACTTGGACTTGGTGATATCCCGACCGAAGATCGATTTTTGAGAAGCGCTTGGCACCCCTCAGTTGGTCAAACAAATCATCAATCCGGGGAAGGGGGTACTTATTCTTGATGGTAACAGCATTCAGGGCTCGATAATCCACGACCATCTGCCGGGTCTTGTCCTTTTTATCCACGAACATGGCCTGGGAACCCCAAGAGGAGGAACTAGGACGAATCAATCCTTGACTCTGCATCTCGTCCATTTGTTTCTTCAGTTCGGCCAGCTCTACCGGATTCATCTTGTAGTTTGGCTTATATATTGGGGCGATTCCCGGAATCAAGTCGATGGGAAACTCCATGCCACGATCCGGTGGTAGACCTGGTAATTCTTCGGGGAAGACATCGAGGTACTTCTTTACCACGGTCACCAACGCGGGATCATCCTTCTTAAGGAACCAGATTGCTCGGCCCCATCTAAAAGGGGTGTCCACCTTCTAAATGGTCTCATAACATCCACTTCGAAGCAGCTTGATCTCCCTACGGGCACAGTCTATTACTCCTTTATAGCGTACGTTGGAGCCAGTCCATCCCGATGATCACATCAATCCCTTGGCAGGGTATGACCATAAGGTCAAAGTGGAAGCTATTATTTTACTGCCTTATTTATACATACGGAGTACGGACACGCCCTGGTGGTGGTCAGCATATCTCCCGGAGACTTTATTACCAGAGTCTTACTTAGTGGGAAGGTCTGCAGCTCATACTTATCCACACAGTGTTGTGCAATGAATGAATGCGATGCGCCGGAATTGAAAAGTACTAGGACTGGGTTGTTGAGTAACACGAATGTACACATCAGCACGCCTGGTGCTTCCTCAGCTTCCTCAACGGTGACATGGTTGAGTCTCCCGCGGCCAGCATTGGTGGCTAATACGGCCACGGATCCTTGTCCCATTGCTCTTCCCGGCGGTGCTTGTCCTCTGACCGAGGTGTTCATCGTATTGAAAGACGCAGGAACCCTTCTCTTTTCGGGGCACACCGTAGCAAAGTGCCCAGGCTTGTGGCAAAGAAAGCAAGCTCCAGCGACCCTATTAACAGAAGCAGCGGGGTTGTAGGTCTGGGGAGGAGCAGATGGCCTCCCCGTGGTCTGGTAGCCTTGGTTTCCGAGGCCCTGGTAGGTCGGTCCCGGACGATAAGGCGGTTGCATCCTTTGATATTGGGTCACAGGGCGAGGCAAGTTGGTTGCACTCACCCTGCCTAGGATCGAACTCGACCCAACTCGAGCAGCCATCTTCCTATTATGAGTGACCTCCATGCCCTTCATCTCGTTTTCCAGGATCAGGGCCTTGTTTACCATGTGTTGGAAGTCATGTTAATCTAGCAAAATCAGGCGGGAACACTGGCTAGGGAGCATACCCTCCAGGAACTTGTCGATCTTCTCATCTTCATCTTCGACATCACCCGGAGCATACCGTGTTAGCTGATTAAACCGAGTCAGGTAGTCGTTGATTGAGGAGTTCCCTTGCTTCAACTGACAGAACTCCTGCTTTTTCATGCGAATGACTCCATGGGGCACGTAGAACGATCGGAAGGCAGTCTCGAACTCATCCCAAGGGATGTCCTTTTCGTGGTTCATGATGGGCGGAAGGTCTTTGCCCAGGCCATCCTCATCTATCTCTTCTTCTTCGTTTCCACCTTGCCCTTCTTGAGCCTCCTGCTCTGCTGGTCCCTCCTCGGCACCATCGCCATCTTCGACGTCACCATGATGGGCTGTGACGTAGTTTTCGCACCAATCGGCAGCAGCTCCATCCAGCTGGTGGGTGGCGAGAAGCACCTTATCTTCTTTGGGCCATCGGATCAGGGCTAGCTTCCGCTTGATCGTCTAGAGCCAGTCTTCCGCTTCCATGGGCTCTTTAGCGTGGATGAACATCGGAGGTTTAGCTCGCAAAAAATCCTCAAGATTCATTCCTCGACGATTCTTGACTTGCCTTCGCTCGCGGAGCACTTCGCCGAGCATTTGGGCTTGATAGGCCATGACTTGCCCTAGTGTCGGATCTCCCGGTGGCGGTGCCGGAATGTCATCGAGACCGCGGCCACGTCCTCGGCCTCGGCCTTGACCTCGGCCTCTACTAGCATTGGCAGCAGCACCACGAGCCCGACCAGCTCCTCTACCTCCTGCCATCTATAATAGATGCTTATGTATAAATATGCATGAAGTTTGAACAAAATAAATTAAATGCAACACAGAAGCAGAGTCAACCAAGTCATGGAAGTAAGGCAGAACAAATTTCACAGCAAAATAAACATGTCTCGATAGCCCTTGCCCCATGAGGGCAAGCAAAATAAGGTACAGACCAAAAGTTTTTGCCCAACCACTAATAGGGCTCGACAAATCACCATACATAACACATGTCCATCATCTACTAGGACATCAGCCATCCATCTAAGAACATAGCTAAGGCCCATCATCTATTAGGGCGGACGACTCTAAGGCTCACGGAGAGAGACTACAAGCTCTAGCCACGACGACGGCGGGAGTAGACGAATCGGGGGGGCTGTGGCGCGGCGATGATGGCGGGCGCGGCGCGGAGCAGAGCAGAGCAGGGTGGCAGCGCAGGCTGGCTGTGAGGCGGGCTGGGCCACCAGGCAGAGAGAGAGAGAGAAGAGGAGAAATGGGGCCCACGTGCCAGCGCGAATTTGAGTGAATTTGAAATTTAGAAAATTTTGAAATCCGCCCCAAATTTGGGGTGTTACACAGCCTTTGTACCACTGATCACACTCCAGAATCATTCGGTCACACACAGTATAAGCAGTTTTGTTAGCCAAATACAGTGGAAGCATTCATGCTGACATTTCAGCTCATCCTTTCTTTCTGAATATTGCATAATGGCAGTTGAATTGTCAGAGTGCAGCGCTCCCTTCTTCACCTCATATGTGAAGCCAATTTTGTCAGCGAACCTCAGCATCGTGCCATCGGTTTACCTCAGGCCTGCAGACTAGTAAAACCACTTGGTGTGAAACTGCCCGATGCTTCCAAATCTCATCGCTGGCGATTGCATCTACCATGTCGCCTTGTCTCCTTGATTTTGAGAGTAAAGACCGACATGCTGGTTTCTTTCTATTCTTGAACAGTGGAACTAGGTTGGAAGAGTAGAATGGACGCATGTGTCGTGGAATGACCTCATAGACTCGGTTGACATCTTTCATTTTGTTGACAACCTTCTCCAGAATTGACTATACTTGCATATTTCTGAACAATCTTGATCTTACAACTATGGTTTAATTATTAATTATGAAACAGGGAATCCCATTGTTTTCATACTAGTTAAGACGTACGTGAATCCACTGAGAAATGACATGGTTACTGGATCAAAATGTTTCTCGTCCTTTTCACAAAGTTACATGCATGCATCCATAGCCTTGTGTTTCCAAAAAAGTGCGACGAACTCTCGAAAACAATGAAAAGGGTGAAAACGATGAGGGATTTTGATTGTAGGCTGAACAGCCACGTAAAAAGAGATTAGCAAATTTGTTAACCAGCTCTTGTGGCTAAAGGAGTGCAGGCGTAAGAAATCTTTTTGACACTAGCTTATCAGTGTGCTTTTCCTAAAGAGATGCCTGACTTTTGGAAACGAAAAGCTTAGGACAACGAGATCAAAGCTTATGCAGGAAAAACAAATGGCACAGGCCAGAGGTTAGTTTTCTTCCTCCTTTGAACTTAAGCTCGGTAGAAATCAAAAAATTTACACGACCAAATCGACAAGATTTACGGTTGGTGGGTACCATGGGCTATCTGGAGCGTCGTCCATTGGTCTGCCTGATGTGCAAGGACCTTGGCCCTATCGTTTACTTATCTGACGAACGGCTTGAAGTATTCTGAGTAAACTATGAACAAGGGGTGAAAACGAGATTGAGTATTGCTTTAGAGGCAAAAGAATAGCATCCATTGTCGTCTAGTCCGGTTAGGATACCTGGCTTTCACCCAGGCGACCCGGGTTCAAATCCCGGCAATGGAAAAGGGTTTCCTTTTTGTTTACAGTCCTTTTTTTTTGTTGTTATTCTTGATAAAAAAAAGTTTTTTTTGTCCAGCAAAAAGTAAAAGAAGTTTTTTTTGTTACACCCAGGAAGAAAATCTGATCAAAAGGGAGAAACATTGTTGGGTTATGAGTTTATCCATTTTATTACACCTATGAAGAAAATCTGATCGAAAGGGAGAACACAGCAAAAAGTAAAAGAAGTTTTTTTTATTACACCTAGGAAGAAAATCTGATCGAAAGGGAGGAACAATGTTGGGTTATGAGTTTATCCATTTTACTTTTTTGAGCAAAGAGCAGGAGAGCTACCATCTATTGATCAAAGGATAAGTAGTTTACAGAGTTGGGGGTTTTAAAGCCCTCCCCCAAGAGGACGCACAAAAAATTAAGAGATTACAAAATGCGCTCCTGTGGTTGCCCACAGCCGTAGATCATCTAGAAGTTGTCGAAGGATAACGTCCGCTGGTCGTTCGGACGAGCGAAAAAACACGGTTATTTCGCTCAAGCCAGAGATGCCAAATGGTGCGGATGGCAATGGAGAGTGTCGCTTTTGGGTTGGCACCCTAAGCGACATCGATTTCCCACCAAAGCAGCAGCTCGGATTTCCATTACCAGTGTGACGGGTCCAGCGAGGAAAGTCGAAGCGAAGTGGCAAGGCGCGTCCAGATGAAGGAGCAGAAGTTTAAGGAAGAGGTGCTCTGGAGTTTCCAGATTCCTCAGGCAGAGGGGGCAGAAGTAAGCGTTGGGCAGTTGTCTCCCTAAGAGTGTATCAGCTGTTCATATCCTTCTCGCCAGAAGTAACCAGACAAAAAACTTGCACTTGGATGGGGCCCAGATCTGCCAGACCCAGCGTTGCAGGGAGATCGCGCAACGGCCAATGAACTACATGTTGTAGGCAGTTTTCACGGAGAAGCGACCGTCCGTGGAGAAATGCTAGGTGATTAGGTCATCTTCGAGTGGCGTCAACGACGCCTGAGCGAGGCGAAGGAGAAGCTAGACAAGTTCAGTCACGAGGGAGGGATCTATATTGCGCCTCAGGTCGATTAGCCAATTGTTATTCTCAAGCGCCTCCATGACGCTTCGGCCTTTCTAGTGGATGCCAGGAAGAGCCGCGACACTAATTCGTTTGGCGACGAGCCGTCAAGCTAACTGCCCTCCCAGAATGATAGCGAGGCTCCATTTTGAAGTAGAGCTGCATCAACCTCTATGGGAGGGTCTAGCGAGCCCACCCAAGGCCGAGAGGGCGACGTCTTGTTTAGCCACAGCCAGTGCAGCCGAATAGCCCGACCGAAGCTGGATAAGTCCAACACCCCAAGGCTCCCGAGCTTGGTAGGCGAGCAGACTAAGCCCCAGTTGACCTTGGGTGGAGCCCCTAGGGTAGCGGATTCGCTCCAAAGCCATGCTTTTCTTATCTGGTCAAGGCAGAAAATCTGATCGAAAGGGAGGAACATTGTTGGGTTATGAATTTATCCATTTTATTACACCCAAGAAGAAAATCTAATCGAAAGAGAGTGGATTGTTGGGTTATAAGTTTATCCATACCATAAGCCACCTTCACAGGGTCTCTTAACAGGCTAACATTGCTTAGAATCTCTCATTTCTTAAACTAAATAGGTATCAATTTTTATTTTGAAATTGGATGCTTATTAGCATCAGTGAAGCACTTCGCCCCTCCAAACATTGCATTTGCTAGGTGTTCCCTTCCGTGTGATTCTTACATATTATGGCCACGATGGATCAATGAAAAGATGAGTTTGTCCTGATTATTACTATAGTAAAAAGGGATAAATTCTTAAAAATACAAAAACAAATACTAAATTTATGTTAAAAAAATTGCGAGCTTAGAAAACTACATGCTACTCAATATGTAATTTATATTGAAATTTTATATTTGGTGTTTTATTCAAAATAGATGGTACCAAGTCTTAGAAATCGAGAGCATATACATAACAAAAAGAGAAAATTGCACAATTAGTCCCTAAACTTGTTACGCATGTGCACATAAATCCATAACTTTCGAAACCATTTATTTTAGCGCGTAAACTTGTTGAATTGTTGCAATTAAGTCCAATTCATGGGTTTGGGTGGTTTTGAGGGTAGTTTGGTGACATAGCGGTCAAAGTCAAAGATGAAATGACTAGTTGTTTGCATTTTGCACCCCCACATTTGGTTTTCTTCCTCCTCACAGCTCCAACCCATGCTATCTTCCTCCTATCAGCTTCCAGCTCTGCTGCAGACAGCACCTCGCCTCCTCCTCCCGCTCCTTCTCCGACGACTTCGGCGTCGGTCTCGTCTCCAGGAGCTCTAGCCTGAGCAGGTCGTGGTGCCAACCATCCCCGAGCTTGCCCTTGCAGGCAACTCCCATCTCGAGCTCGCCACGGAACCTCCCATCGGTGCGGCCGGCGACAGAGCTGGGAGCTGAGAGGAGGAAGATGTGTGGATTGGAGCTGGAAGGAAGAAGAAAACTAAACGTGGGGGCACCTCAAATTTGACTTTGACCGCCATGTCGTCAAACCACTCTCAAAACCACCCAAACCCACGGTTTGGAAGTGATTGCAACAACTAAACAAGTTTAGGCTCAAAAATAAATTGTTTCCATAGTTATGTTTTTATGTGAACAGACGGGACAAGTTTGGTGATTAATTGTGTAATTTTCTCTAACAAAAAAAACTTAACACATAAATTTCTAGAAAATTTAATCACTCAATTTGAAGCTAAAACATAAATGCACACTTTTTGAAGTTTTTAGTCACATAAATGTAGAAAGGGCAGTTTGGATATTATAGGATGCTTTCTAACGGTGATGCCATAAAGGAAAACCACCGGGAAATGCAATACTAGCATGGAGGGATGCAATGCTAACTTGCTAAGTTGGTGACACGATGGGGACTGCATTTAATTATGTAGTGACATGGGGACAAATAGCCCAAAGAAATACAAAGTCACACCTAATGGGCCAGTCGAACTTTTAACTGGGCCTTAAACTTACATGAAGACCACCTGCGAACACGAGAGATAAATGGGCCACACGAAGAACTCTGGAGTGGTTTCAATTGTATATATTCGTCCACAGCCGAAAGGTGAATGAAAACACCGAGGATTAACGCACCGGTTACAGAGAAATTACTCTCACTAGGATATTTTTGTTACAAGTTGTTACAGTGTTACAACGTATAACATTATAATAACACAGCGAGTCACAAATATTCGAGACTCGAGAGCATTCATAATTTATACTTCATCCTTAAATCTACCCCTCTATCCTTCTCAAAATTTCTTTCACATTTTATATTATATACTTATAAAACAAATTCTCTTCATTAGCTACTCTATTCAAACCTGCCAATGCCCTAAGAAATAAGAAATTTCCCAACAAACCAATCATTTCAACCAATAAAGAAAATTAAACGTGCAGTATTAATCCCCAGCCGGTATCATGTGGTTGCTACTGTGATGTGTTAATGATTTTGAACAGGCGGAAGTGACACAAAATAATTAATCTGGCTAAAATCATTCCTTCAGATGAATGGCAGTGCAGAGGTAATTAACTAGCAGTATAGTTCACTCCATAATCAATTGCCGTGTGTTGAACGCGCCCGGGCAGCCTCTGATTGACCGACTAGCTTGCGTCAAGACTTGAACAGTTCATGTCTAAATTTTGTTTACCATTTGCTGCCTTGACCTCCTCAATTTTCCGTTTTTGAAAAGATCAATTATACGTGGAGACTTCATATAACAACATCATGCATAATAAGGCTTCCAAGATGATGTATAGAGGAAAAATACTTTAACCTGACCTTTGACATCGACATGGTATGCTTGCTGAGTTGCTGAGTTCTTGTGGTCAGAACATAGAACCTCTTTTTTGAGCGACTACAGAACAGACAGCTAGCCTGTCCATACAGTGGTTTGGTAATCATCTCTATTAAATCTTACGGTAAGTGATAAATATGAGGTTTATTGCCGATTTTGGCCATCACCCCCATGCATCCAAAGGTCCACACATCGTAACAAAATAAGAATGCTTTCAATTTATTTACATTTTCTTATTTTAGATCTTGTTCTTTTCAACTAAGATCAGCTAAAAATTATAATCTAACAAAGTTACGTGCCCAGCTTTGGAAAGCCAAACAAATTATTTTAGACCATCTTCATCCATTTCCTTCCCCATTCTCTTCCCACATTCTTTTCCTTCATTCCCCACCATTTCCAACATCATCCAATCGAAAAAATTCATGAAGAGAATAGATAAAATTTCTTTTTAAAGTGAATGTACAAAAAAATTTCTTTTAAAGACAATCAAGAAGAGAATCAGTTGTATCATCTTAAGAAATCAGAATCTCTTTGCGAATGGAACATGACCATCGACGAAATATCGTTGAAAATGGTCTTAGAAACTCTGAGAAGAACCACTTAAAACCTCACAACTATGTCTACAAAGTATTATATCGTTTGACTTGTAAAAAACGATCAATTTGCAACGATAAATTTAATTTTTATTTTAGTTGTAAAGGACAGAATCTTAGTGCGTTTCAGAAACTTTGATAAGTAAAAATGTTTCTATTTTATCATGTGTATTATAACTAATTTGCACCATGAACAAAATAGTCAGGTTAACGGTGTATGGATGCGACACAATTCAACATCAAAACGTACCCAAATTATTGAGCAATAGAAATAGTTGAACATAAAAGTCTGTAGCTACAACGCATTTGAGTAGTAAGAGCATCCCCAAGAGCCCATATATCTCACCCCCTAAAACACTATTTATGTGAGACATGAACAATATTTTAAGGGTGTCGTGATATAGGGATAGAAGGGCTATTGGGATGCTCTAAGCTTAGCTCAATACATGAGCCATACATACCGATCACAAATTGATAGAGCATCGGTTGATATCTTCTTTAATATGTAGCAAAGCACGAGCACTTGGTTAATCATGATATACATGACACTAGCAGTTGCATGTTCGATTATTGACTACCTAGGAGTGCTTAATTAGCCATTGGACTGAGTTATAACGTTGTAGTTAACTAGGCCATTGTCTGTGACCGTCTTCAAAAGGGAACTTTTATTAAAACGTGAGCATAATTAATATATCCATACTGCACATGTACCCCCTCAAAGTTTAATGGTATTAAACACCTCCACTAGGACCTCACAAAATTTTGCATGGTTTATCACCTTTTAGAGCAAGACTTCCATTTTTTCCCTTTCTATTTTCTATTTTATTGATCTCAAAAAATCCAAAAAATTAAAGTTCATAAAAATGGAACCATGAATACAAAAAGAACATCCACAAAAAAGTTTAGATATTTTTTGAAGAAAACCAAAACTAGCTCCACCACCTCCATCCAGTCATCATCGTGACGTTGCTTCCACGCCGACGTGATATAAATTCGCAGAAGCGAACCCCACATGTTCTATGCTGTGAGCATGTATCCAAGAACCCAATCCATAATACCGCAGCACACCGGCTAACCTGGTCATGACCACATGCCGGCCGCTGACCTCCTCGTGCCTATGCTACTATTATGAAGTCGTTCGCTTGGTTACACCAGGGCTGCCTCCCTTTATATAGTAGAGCCTGCATAGAGTCCGACTTTAACACTAACCAACCCTGCCTATTACAACACAGAGTCCATGTAACCTACTCGTACACATATTCGACACAAATACCTAACAAACTCCACCTTGGAGAATATGGTCTCTCTATCTTGAAGTCGTTCCAGCGTCTTGCACGAACCTTTTGTACCCGGCCTCTGGTTGCTTTCTCCTTTGGATATTGTTTGACTCCCCTTGAATCTGCACCTCTAGATCAATCTTTGAGTCCTCGAGCAGGCTTCCTGACCCGCCACCGCACACCACGTCATCCGTGCACGACAAAACATATCGCTCCCTGACTATCCGCATCCACAACACAGCTTTGCCCTCGGTGTCGTGATGCAGCGTCTCCTGTGCAACATCTGGTAGCATCACTGCTCCCGCCGTTCCGATCTATCCGGCATCCATCCGCGCTTGCCGGTTTGATCGCGAACGCCGTTCCGATCTATCCGGCATCCATCCGAACTTACCGGTTTGATCGCGAACGCCGAGGTCGTCGCCATCGCCTGCCGACCTCGTCGGCTACTTTGTTAGCCTGATTGCCACGTCTGATCAATCCCTGCCAATGGTAGCCCATCAAACGGTTCGAGCCTCCTGCCCGAAGTGTCCGACACCACCGATCGAATCATCGATCGCCGTCATGCTCCACCTTGCGCCGATAGAGCATTTTCTGCGGCACCCGTGTATGCATAAACCTCGTGTCTCCCCCTAGATCTTCCATATGGCCAACCTAGCCAACCAAGCTTTGATACCACTTGTAGGAGCCCGCTGCGATCCTGCCATCTCATGGCCCGCCAGCGATCTGGCTCTCCCGAGACTAACACCTGGTCTCGGGCTCAGGTCCCCACATCTATTGACCCAACTAGAAGCACAACCTAGGTCCTGGCCCAACTCAGCCCAAAAGACCAGTCTGCTGGGAGAGGGGTGCCTCCACCTTTCAAGTTGTACTCCCCCATCACCAATAACCGATGTGGGATTAAACCCAACAATAGTCCCCAGGGTGCCTCCACTTTTTAAGTTGTACTCCCCCATCACCAATAACCGATGTGAGATTAAACCAAACATTTTAGAGCAAGACTTTCATTTTTTCCCTTTCTATTTTCTATTTTATTGGTTTCAAAAAATCCAAAAAATTAAAAGTTGAACCATGACTATAAAAAGAACATCCATAAAAAGTTTAGATATTTTTTGAAGAAAAACCAAAACTAGCTCCACCACCTCCATCCAAGGCATCATCGTGACGTTGCTTCCACGCCGACGTGATATAAATTCGCAGAAGCGAACCCCACATGTTCTATGCTGTGAGCATGTATCCAAGAATTTTATCAACAAAAAAAGAGGAAGCAGATGGGAAGGGGACTTGGGGTGTCATGACACCTTATCTAATTAGAGCGCAAAACAAAAAATAAAAGTAAAAGAGATGCTATCACTTATTATATATGACTTATGCGCGCACACCCTTTCCTCTCAGTTCCCAGTGTAAAGATGATTATCTGCACGGGAAAAAGAAGTGCATACATAAAGACGCTGGATTGCTGCTGGACGCTGATGATCAAACACTGATTCATTCTTAAGTAATCTAATAAGTCGTTTTGCTTTGAGCAAACTAATAATCCTCTTGGCTAAAAGACAGATTGCATTGTTAATGCACCCTACAACAAGGACAAGATTGTCTTGTGCGAACATGAGAAAAAGAAATGCGTGGTCCATGAGATGATGAGAGAGAGGCCGGAGCATTCTAGAAAACTCTAGTCATAGCAGCCTGCAATATTGTGAAAGCTCAATTGACGACCTGCTACCTTTTTGGAAGGTGCACCCTGTTCAGCAGAAGCCATATTCTCCACTGTCCATCCTGGCGGATCTGCTCGCAGACTTTGGTCCGGTCCTTGGGCCTCACTCCACGGCGTCCTTGCTCCCAAACTGTGTTTTTCAGCTGTGGCGCCTGGTCTCGCAAACTCAGCTGACGCCGAACATCACTAGATCAAATGACTTGGTGTTTTTCAGCATAAATCATATACACCACTTGGACCATACCTGACAAAACCGGGCTGTGAAACCGCTGCGAGTGTCAAGTACGTCGGTTTATGAATTTACTGATAGAATACCTGGTTTTAAGTTCAGGAGATATACCCGACTAATTTTTCAAAAAAAAACTTGGCTACTACTAATATCTTGTGCACAACTTTTTCACTATTTTTATAATTATACAATAGCAAAAGTCATTGAAATTGTATGATAGAGATATAATTTCTAACAAATTTCTTCCAGAGAGGAGCTCCCTGTTCAGCACAAACTATGCAGTCGTTGAACTTTTCTTTCGCTTCGATTACGCAATGGTCAACAAAAGTAAACAAACTCCAAATACTCCTGGTTCCGAGCTAGCCACCTTCGAGGGTTATAGTTGGCACATTTTTAGAGAACGCCCAAACATTATAGATAGGGGGGACTGGGCGACGGGATCCCGTTGGGATACGACCCGGATGGGACATATCAGCTCGCTCTAGTCTAGTTTTTTCTATCCCCGCACACGGAGCTCGTGTGCCAGCGACCGCCTCCTCGCCCCTTCGCCGCCTCCGTGCCAGCGACCGCCCCCGTCGCTGCGCGCGGAGCGCGCGTGCGAGGCTCCGCCTCCTCGCCCCACGTACTTCTGCCTTCTCCGCTCCAATCCCCACCTCGGCCTCCTCGCAATCAAAGCCTCCCGGCTCCGTCTCTGCGACACCGGTGACCTCAGAGCACGTCCAACGAGTGCTCCCGGGGACGCCATGGTACCATGTTTGAAATGAAATATATCTTGTATCGTTTTTGGAGTATCAAGGTTGTAGGTATCATTTGTATGTTTAAAACATATTTGGACTATCAAATCGAACTTGTGGTGGTGTGGTGTGGGACATAGATTTGTTAAGTGTCATTTGTATGTTTTTGTCATATCATGTTTAAACAGGTATCAGCTCTGCTCCATTAGAAAACCTGATTTGTAAAAATATTTTCATTTTCCTTTTTGGTGGTATCATATTTGCAATATGATACTATCATAGTATCATATAGTATCCATGTGTGGGTGTGGGGAGGGGTGCAGTATGTATCATTTTTTTGCCGTGTCATATTTGCAAAAAAAAAAAGAGGTATCAGATCTGCAGTATCAAAAAAAATGATGATTAATGGTATCAGAGCAACAAGCATTATGATTGTATCCATGTGTTAGTGGGGAGGGGTGCAGTTTGTATCAATTTTTTTTGCACTATCATATTTGCAAAAAATAGGTATCAAATCTGCAGTCTAAAAAAAAGGATGATTAATAGTATCAGAGCAACAACATCATAATTATATCCATGTGTGGGTGGAGAAGGGGTATGTATCATTGTAAGTGCAAGTGACCTTGTGTGATTTTGGTGATTAATGACAAACACATTTAATGACAATGTTTGGTTTAATGCTTATTTAATGACTTTCTCAAATATGCTTATTACTATTAGACTAATATGTTTATTGTCAAGATTGCTTTAGTCTTATCCTATTTAGAGGAAAATCATATATGTCAAGTGGACAAGTTATTTATTATAAAAGGTACATCTTATACTAATCATTTGAATGAGACTAACACACTCGAGTGTTAATCTTCCGTAGTCTCATTTATGCAAATAAAGGATTGCTAATTGAGGTATGAAATGGATGATTAATGGTATCAGAGCAACATCATGATTATATCCATGTGTGGATGGGGAGGGGTGCAGTATGTATCATTTTCCGAATGAGGTATCAGACCTGCAATATCAAAAAGAAAAATGATGATTAATGGCATCAGAGCAACAATATCATCATTATATTCATGTGTGGGTGGGGAAGGATGTAGTATGTATCACTTTTTCTGCAGTATGATATTTGCAATATCATTTTTCAAAAAAGAGGTATTAGATCCGTAGTATAGGGACTACCCAACGGGATCCCATCACAAAGGGCCCCGTGTAACATCCCAAATTTTAAAACCAATTTGGCACGTTAATAATTTCCTAAATTGCATAATTTTAAAATCGCAAGATAATCATTTCATATTGCATCATGGCATCATCAATGCATGCATTGTATTTAAATTGAAAAATTGATTTAAACCTTTTCTAGCATGCTCCCTTGGTGGAAAAATTCAATAATTTGTTTAATGCATTTATTATATTTCAGTAAAGCCAAATCTCTTGTTTAATTATTTGGAAATATATTAATAAGTTTTGGAAAATCAAAATTATAATTTCCTAAGGTATTAATATATTCAAAAAGAGTATTTGAAATGAGAGTTCATTAGAAAACCAGGAAAATTCAAAAGGAGTTTTACCTCTCTCGGCCCAAGTCTCGGCCCACTCCTCCTCTCCTCTTCTTTTTCTTCTCCCTCTCCTTCCGTTTTTCTCCCTGGCTGGGCCAGAGCCAAGCCGGCCCATCTCGCCGCAGCCACCTCCCTCGCTTGCGCAGCATGGTGCCGAGCCGCTGGCAAGTGGGTCCCATCTGTCAGCCTCTTCCTCCTTCTCCTCCCCTGTTCTTCTCTCCTCTGTTCGCCGGCCGTCGCCGTGTGGTTCGTGAGTCGCCGCCTCCGTTCGCCTCTATTTCGCAGCCTCGTGGGCTCATCCCTCCAGGCGGTCGTTCATCTCTATCTCCTCCGTACTCTCTTTACTCCCTCTGCCTCTCCCGTCTTGTCGCCAGCCGATTCCGAGGCACGCGTCGCCGGTCTTGGCAACGCCGAGACGCCAAGTCGCCGCCGCTCTGCACCGCGAGACTTTGCGTCCTCTCTTCGCCCTGTGCCAGCTGCCAACTCCCTCCATTGAAGCCGCCTTGCCACGACGCCTATAAATACCCCGCCACGGCATCTCTCCCGCCGGAGCCAAGCACGACGACCCGCTGTTTCGCCAAATCCACCGCCCTCAAGTCTCGCAAGTTTCCCATTAGCACCGCCCCGTTCACCGCTGGTTTTTCCGCCGTGGGTGTGAGAACTCTCGCTTGTGAGGGAACTCGCCTCCGTGTGAAGGTTTGGAGCTCGCCTACCATGTGTTGGTGAAGAGCTACCACGAGTGGATTGAGGGCTAGGGACGAAAGAGTCCCGACTTCTCTGTGTGAGAAGTTTCCTCAACGGAGACGTAGGTGCTCATGTGTTGAGCACCGAACTTCGGTAAACAACTCGGTTTGCGTCTCCCCGTCTCACCAATTTACTTCCGCACTTTGAATTAATCGCTTGCGTGTGAGTGCCATCGAGCCTCCTAGTAGTCGCTTGTGCATTATTGTGATCACATCCGCAACTAGTCTCTAGATCAATTGATATCTTGGGTTCTTAATTTGACTAAGTAAATCAAGCGAATCGAGAGAAGTAAAATTTGAAAAGAGCCGATTCACCCCCCCTCTCGGCCTAGGATCCTTACACCGAGCCTACCTCAACGGAGACGTAGGATCCCCTCAAGGAACCGAACTTCGAAAACAAATCTTCGAGTCTCCACTTCACTCTCGATTCCCCCTTGCCTTCTAACTTGATTTATTTTGATTCGTGGTTATACTTGTTGTTGGCTAACACCGTCGTGTGCTATTACTCTCTCTTGTGTTGTGTATTTGATTTTGGTGCAGGTATCCATATCGGACTGTCCGATATCAACATCGGAACATCCGATTTTATTTTTCGCTGTGCTTTAAAGGGTTGAAAATTTTGTAACGCCTATTCACCCCCTCGAGGCGACATCCCGATCCTTCAATCATTTTTTTTGTAGTATCATATTTGCAGTATTATTTTTCAAAAGAGGCATCAGATATGCAATATCAAAAAATGGATGATTAAATGGTATGAGAACAACAACATCATGATTGTATCCATGTGTGGGGTGGGGAGGGGGTGCAGTATGAATCACTTTTCTACAATGTCATATTTGCAAAAGAGGTATCAGATCTGTAGTATCAAAAAATGGATGATTAATGGTATCAGAGCAACAGCATCATGATCATATCCATGTGTGGGTGGGGAGGGGGTGCAGTATGTATCATTTTCCAAATGAGGTATCAGACCTGCAGTATCAAAAAGAAAAATGAAGATTAATGGCATCAGAGCAACAGTATCATGATTATATCCATGTGTGGGTGGGGAAGGATGCAATATGTATCATTTTTTCTGCAGTATGATATTTGCAATATCATTTTTAAAAAAAGAGGTATTAGATCCGTAGTATAGGACTACCCAACGGGATTCCGTCACAAGGGACCCCGACAGGATCCCTCCCCTCCTCTCGAGCACTATGCCTCCCCACAACTCCCCTCGTGCACTCTGCCTCCCCACTCCTTTCCCTATGTGCTCGCTCCTGCGCCCCCGCCCCGCTGCCTTCTTCCCCGTCTCCGGCGACAGGGCACCGCTGGATCCATCGTCCCCCTCCTCCTGCAACCATCGCGGCCGCCATCATCTTCTCCGTTGCCACCAGTGCTCCGCGCACCTCCGCCACCCTTGCCGTCTCCTTTCTCCGCCCCGACTGGCGGCGCCCTCGCTGCCGGCCGCTCCGCCGCCTCGGCCTCCCGTCGCCGCGTCGTCGCAGCCCACCCTAACCCGAGGTGGTGAGGTGCGGTCCCCCTCCACCGCCGGCAGAACGCCTTTACCCCCTCCCTCGGCTTCGGCGGCGCCACCACTGCCTCCACCGCCGCCTCGACGAACCCCACCCACCGCTGTGTCGTTGCCTTCCCGGCCCAAATCTATACCCGGCGATGATGGCAGCGACCCCCACCCCGAACCCTAACCCGAACGGCCGGCGGCGAGCTCGACGGCGGCGACGACGAGATTGGCTCCTCTTTGTTCCTCCTTCCTCCTCCTCTACGGCGCGCGCAGGGAAGGGGGAGCTGGATGTGGGAGCTGGATGTGGGGTAGACACATGGCGCATAGGGAGTGATCCTGTCCGGATCCCGCCCTGAGAGGACCCCGTTCCCTTGAATTTCTCTTATAGATAAATCTTTATTTTAGTGTTTGTCCTTCACTTTTTAATGATGTAAAGTAGATAAAAAGAAAGGGAAAAAACTCTGCTACTACAATCTCTTCCCATAACGTAGAAAAATGTAATAATATATATCTTGTGCACGTCTGTATCATTATCTTTCTAATTATACAATAGCAAAATTCATTAAAATTGTATGACGTTGATATAATTTCTGGAAAAAAAATCTTCCTGAGAGGTGTTCCCTATTTAGCACAAACTACACGTTGTTCTTTCGCTTTGATTGCTCAATACTCAATAGTAAAGAAACTCTAAATCCTTCCGGCGTCGGCCTAGCCATCATTGAGGGTTAGCTGGCACACTTTTCAGGAACACCTAATGTTACATAAATCTTTATTTTGATGTTTACCCTTTACCTTTTAACGTCCCATTAATCATGTAAAGTAGATAAAAGGAAAGAGAAAAAAAAACTTTTTTACTAGTATATCTCTTCTCATGACAAAAAAAAAATTATAATATCTTATGCATAGCTCTATCCCTATCTTTCTAATTACACAATAGCAAAAGTTATTAAAATTGTTTGACATAGATATAATTTCTTACAAATTTCTTCTATATCATTTTCATGTGTATATTATTGGCTGAGTCATCCAAAAACAAGTGTCAACATGAGTACATATTGAGCCATCCAAAAACAAGTCATGCCGAAGCTAAACAGAAGGAGGGTCATCAGATGAAGAGAAGAGAACACAAATATATCTCTAGGGGCGGAAGAAAAGGGGTCATCCCACAACAATAAGATGCGGAGGCAACCTTGAAAGAAACCTATAACTTATAGGGAGGCCCAACACACAAAATGGGAAACGCGAAAGGCAAGCTCATTGAGATCCAAAAGAGGCGGCAAGAACCATCACATTGTAATAGATAAATCTAGTATAGATTCAGCATGATTCATCAAATAAAAAGCATTGGACGTAGGATCATTATCCTCATCAGGGGTCCCGAACCATTGTAAAATAACTTGACTCTATGCCCAGGCTATCACGATTGGAGGGAGGTATGACGAGAACCACTTTCGGGGACCATAAGAAGACAAATTTGTTGCTAGAGTTCGAGAAGCCAATTCCGAGTAATTATACTTACAGTGCAACCATCGTGCAACCGAACTATCGAAAACTATGAAAAATTCTAAAAAAATTGTAGATGTACTCTTTAACTTATTCTACCTTTGTATAAAATTTCAAGTTCAAATTTATTCTATATTGAAAGTTACAGAAAAGATAAAAATTTATCAATTTTGAACTGGTCAAAGCTGTCAGCTTTTTTTATAACTCTTAATATAAAATAAATTTTTCTTTGAAACTTCGTTCATAGGTAGAGTAAACAATGAACATCTACATATTTTTTAAAAAAAAATTCAGGACTTTTGTTATTTCGATTGCACGATAATTGCACTGTAAGCTTAATTGCGTAGGATATATGTTCCCTATAAACTTAGTTACACGTATAGGCTTGTGTACTTGGTACAAGTCAATGCTACTCTATATATTATTACTAGCCGCGTAGGCGTGGGAAGGCACGTGCGCGCCGAGCGGGACGCTGCGCGCGGGAAGGCGGCGCCCTGCTGTGACCACACGCACCCGGAGAAAAAAGCAGGGAAAAAGAGGGTACCCGAGAATCGAACCGTGGTCTCCCAGATGACGGACTTGCTCAACTAGCCAACCCACCGAATCACCCACCTTGTTGCTATTTTCGCCAAAAAAATCAGTCATTTTATACGTTAAAAAATAATGGACGGCCAGATCTAGCTACTGCGCACAATCGGACGGCTACGAAAGAACGGGGCGACGTGGGTGCAGGGTGGCACGAATGGTCGGCTTTGTACCATTAGATGATGATGATGATGATTATTATTATTTTAGAATTATTATAAAAAATATTAAACTCTGGTATATTTTAAATTCGACACTAAGTCCATGTTTCATTGAGCTAAAACTCTAATTAAAAGTTAAGATCTCTCGAAGAGGCTAAAAAATATATTATTTTTTTGAGATATTCAAGAAAAACCAGTAAAAGTCTCGAAAAATGATTATAGAGTATTGCTTCGTATGGTTTGTACACAAAACAAATTTCCAGCAATAGAATTTAATTTTCATTGAAGGTGAATCAGACAGGGCCTATGTTTTCAAGGGGAAAGTTAAGAGCGCTCGAAAAGAGATTTGAAAAGGCTAAAAAAATATATTAGAATGCTTTTAGAATATATAAAAAACCATTAAAAGTCTTGAAAAAATTATTACAAACTGTTGTTTGGTATGATTTAGCTTATAAAGTAGTTATTAATTTTAATTTAAGTCGAATCTAGCGGAGGACTGGGTCTTCTTTTCTGACCCGTATGTATTCAAGACCGAATCTACTATTTGATAACCGTATTTACGTAGCTCACGGCTTAGCCGACGACTGCATTATTTGATACCTGAGGGCGTGGAGTACAAAAACAGCCTCTGCTCAGCAGTGTTTACCTTAAACTTAAGCCTAAAGAAAACGAACACGATTTTTCCCTGAAACACCTAGAAGAGGAGGAGTTGTTCTTCCCCAATTCTTTTATCGCCCGCGATTCATTTCCATCCCCACCCAATCTTCGCCGGCGGGTTCCTCCGAGCTGAGCCCCCTTGATTCCATGGCGGCCAACGCCGGGAACAAGATCCGTAACGCCAAGCTGGTGAGGAATCCGCAGCCCGGAATTTTTAGATTCGATTTCGTTTCTCGATCTCGGTGCTGATGGCCCGCCGCGTGGAGTTGCGCGGTGTGGATCGATGGTCAACGATTTGAGGGTGCTGCGGGTCACTTGCCTTGCCGGTCAGAATCGTTGAGCCGATTGTGCGTGTAGTTAGGATTTTTTTTTCATCAGATAAGATGAACGATCTATATGTGATCGTAAAAAAAGAACACTTCCGGAAAAATATGTTCTTTTTAGGTTGCTTGAAGGCTTAATTGTAGGACAGATTCTGTGTTATGTATCTGATGATGATATGTGTTTACTTGCCGTGTTGGATCGCCAGGTTCTTCTCGGAGATGTGGGCACTGGCAAGTCAAGCCTGGTTCTCCGGTTTGTAAAAGGCCAGTTTGTTGAATTCCAGGTGAGTTTTTTTGTAGGCATAGGTGAGCAGGTCTTTGTGGTGGGATGCTTAATTTTGTTGGTTCATTTTTCTGCAGGAATCGACCATTGGTGCGGCTTTCTTCTCACAAACCTTGGCAGTTAACGACGAGACGGTGAAGTTTGAAATATGGGATACGGCAGGGCAGGAGAGGTATCACAGCTTGGCTCCGATGTACTATCGAGGTGCTGCTGCTGCGATAGTTGTTTATGACATCACCAATGCGGTTAGTACAACACATAATTACTTCTACTAATCATGTAATGCTCTTGATTATATTTTCTCAAGGTTATGATTTATGGTTTACTGCATCGTGCTTGCGAATGACTTAAGATAGGAACTATGACATCATAGCCACAATTTGTAGAATTTACTTACATTTAATAGTTTCTCATGGGAATTTCCCGTGCCCTTCTGACCGGAACATCACACAATGTCCTCAAGAGTATCTTGCTCCCATACAATAAGACAAACATTCGTCTGTTGATGTAAATGGTTTGAGCTTCCATTGTAGTAGTGTTTCAATGAAAATGATATGCTTGTTTTTGTGGTTTCTGTACAATCATATGTTCCCAGAGTGATTTATTTGTTGGGTACATGAGGATGTTTTTTTAACAAAAAGCACTAAAATAAAATCTAGTTACATTTTAAAAAATGTTGCTTCATGAAGCATGCACGGTAAGTCGGTAGTACCTTATTCCTGAGAACTTTAGATGGGTTCTGTTGTACCAACCCCAGGTCCAGGTTCAGGTCCAGGTCCAAATATAGCAATATAGCCTCACTAATTGTAGTTTGTTAGATAAGCAGTTTGATTCTATCATTATTCTTTGTTCTGTTTGACTGGTCATGCCTGCTTGTCCTAACGACTATTATGTGCTTCTGTCTGAATGATCTGTTTGTAAATTGAACTTAATTGATGCTAAAAAATGGTTAGCGCAACAATGGTATTGCTGAGCTGTCATATCACAGTCCGGGTTTTGAAGGATGGTTCTACACTCATCTTCATGCGTGGGCTGTGGCTGCCGAGCTTCTATGTCTAAGTCGACTTTGATCCTGATTTCATGGGATGAGTATCTCTATGATGGTATAGGCATCATAGTGCTAGTAGGATTCAATAATCTGAGCTTTGAAGGAATTGTGCCATTCAAGTTACCTCTGCCTGTCCAGTTTGTCCATTTCGGGATCTAGGCTGTATACTAGCCCACTGGCCACTGCCTTTGGGTTACTACATGAGTCATCAGAACTGAAGTACTACCAAAGTTTGACCAACAAATCCTGTGCATTTTCTTTATTCCTTGCCTACGTCTTGTGAACAAGCCAATTGCTGAAAAGATAATGTGTTCTTTTATCATTTAGTCGTGTGCTCTTCCATGCATTGAATTTGTGATGACAAAATATGCTTAGTTTCAATTTTCTAGATCTTACATTTTGGTAGGGATCTCTTTACATACCCAATTTTATACACACACAATTTGAATTGCTGGTAAATCTTTACTTGGTTTGCTTGCACTACACACAAATTCATAGCCATACTGATTTGCATGGCCAATTTATGTGGATCCATTCTCATTTGCATCTTTTTATATTAAGGATGAACATATTATGTCCCCTGAAGGTAAGGGTGAAGATACTCATTATTATTTTCTACATTGCAGGCATCTTTCACACGTGCAAAAAAATGGGTTCAAGAACTTCAAGCACAAGGTAGTCAATTTACCCCAAAATCTTTTTTCCTGTGTGAGCCTAATAGAATTATTCACTTTTCTGTTTCGTTAAAAAGGAATTTTATTGATGTAGTTGATGAACTATTTGTACCATTATTATATAAGAATTTGATCAAATGGTTTTAATTTTTATGGCATTATTAGACGAGATGTCATTGGTGCATGTAAATGGGCTGGCTAATTTAGAAGTTATTAATTCATTATTGTTTCTATACAGGCAATCCAAACACCATAATGGCTCTTGCTGGGAACAAGGCTGATATGTTAGAGGCAAGGCAGGTGACAGCGGAAGTATGTAATTCACCTTCTTAAATCTATCTTTTGACATTATATATGTGCATTAGTGAAATTTTGTTTGGAGCAACTGTGTTGTTGAGATGAGATTTTTTATCAGCATCTAATAATGATCTTATCCCATCCCATTTGTATTCCACATTTAACAATCAACATAGTAGGGCCCTCGCAATTTCAAATACTTCATTTTCTCCACTTGCATTGAATAATTATGGTATTATATGTTAAAGAAGAGCAAAATAATTGCTCTTGGCTAATCCTTTGTTCTACCTTCATGAAGAAATAGGATCCAAATGAGAAGCTGAAGCTCTCAAACGGACCAGATATAATTTTATAATATGTCTTGTAAAATTGTAATGTTAGTTTTGAATGCATAAGTAAAATAAGAAAAGTGGGAACCTTGTGCCAGTTTGGTGGCTTCATGTAAGCAGAGTATGAAAAGTTATGATGGCTGGGCATGGAAGCAAAAATGTTTTGCATTCTGCCCGCAGTTTGTTTGCTTGCTAATTTGTGTGTCTGTGATATGATGCTATTGTTCATGGAAAGAAAAAAAATCAATAATATAGCCTTTTCGGCTACACTTAGTAAATCCTGAATTGTTTATGGCACAGGAAGCCAAGACTTATGCCCAAGAGAATGGTCTCTTCTTCATGGAAACCTCTGCTAAAACAGCAATCAACGTGAACGATGTGTTCTATGAGATTGGTGAGTGTACATTCTAATTAATTTTAGAGTCAGCTTTTTTCTGTCTATAAAAATTGTCCATTGCCTGCTACTTGTAGCTTCTAAGCGTTGTTCTGTTTGTACATCCAATTTCAGCAAAGAGATTGCTTCAGGGACAGCAGGCTCAAAACCCGCAGGGAGGAATGGTTCTCACCCAGAGACCAGCTGAGAGGATGGTCAGCAGTTCGTCATGCTGCTCGTAAAGCCAGCATGGATTATGGACCACATAAGCCATGGCCTGAAATCCAGGAGAAGTGTGTATGTATTGCACCAAAGATGCGGTGGAGGCTTGTAAAGTCGCTGCTGCCATCCCGGCTGCTATGCTCTAGCCTTTGTTACCTGTTTCTTATCCTGTCATGTTCTGTAAATGTGAATACTAGAGTTTGCCGCAGATATTCAGATTTCAGAGTGTCTCTACTGTGAATGCTTATCCTCGAGTATTATGAAGTCGTTAAGACAAATTCGTTTGATTTGATTCAGATCGTGCATTTATACTGTGATTTGCTCGTACATTTTAGCATGTGCCGCCATCGCTCAATGGAATTCTACGTATCCAGGGCACAGGCTGAATGTGAGGTCATCGCATAGAATAGTTGGTGCATCGATTTATTGGTGTTCTTTAACGGTCGAAACAAAGCAACCCGGCACAAAAACTTGGGCAAATGAGGATCTCTGCAATTTATCATGAATAATCTGGCAAAACGAGACATGCATCAGCAAAAGTCAACATTTGCTAATTTAGCTGATCCAATTCAACACTTGTAAGTTCTTAAAACCGAACTTACAACCCCCTAAGTTATGTAACTCGCTAATAAACCAGCATCTACACACTGTGACAAGAAAAAGGTAAGTAGAGAAATATCTCTTTGCTGATACACCGAAGCAAAAGGAGGAATACACTGCAGAAACCAGAAAACCCAGCAAAGGTATAGAAGCATATCATTTTTCCTGTGTCAATTTTCAACATGGGCATGGGAACATATTATTCCAAATGAAACCCAGTATGTGCCATTTTTCTTTAACGCTATCTATAATGTTTTTTCACTGGATGTAATCTTCGTTGTAGCTGTCGCTGATCACCGAGACAAATCGCTCAAGCCAGGGCAGCTGATGGAGGTCCTTCATAGTGTCAACGATGTATGAATCAGAGCATCGGGGTGGTGATTGGCATGGGTGGTCCCCCAGGCTGAAACCCCCTGCGAGGAACCTCTGAATGAGCGCCAGCTGAGCTCTCTCTTGCTCTGAGTACCCCTCAATGGCGTTGGACATGCAATCAAATGTGTCCCACGCCCATATCTCAGAAGCTTGACTGGAACTCGCCGCAGAGGGCTCAATGCTGTCATCCTCCCAGAACACACATTGGCATGACTGTACACCACTGTTGTATTCAGCACCACAGGAGTAGCAAAACTCATGCCCACACCTGCCAATGCGATGAAACAATCTTTAGCACGGCGATAGGAATTGAAGAACACATTGATGAATCAAGCCTTGTGCATGCATTTTCAGCACAATGGCGTATATGTGTGTCGCACCAGCAGAACAGAACATGCTTCACTAGTAAGGTTACTAGGGAGTTTGAATCAACCACAACTACACTAGAAAGGACGACCATGCCCATGCAAACGAAATCATCATGCAGAAAAACACTCATTTCCAGATTTTTACGCCAATGCATCTTAGGGCCCAAAGGAGTATTAGGTCACAACAAAAAATTGTATGAAGTTATTTCCTATATTATAGCATACTACTATTGTGGGAATCCAGAATCAATGAAGACCACCTGACCCTGGCCTGATAATATGGACTGGCATAAAATGACTAGCTACCACTTTTTTATTGATTTGGATAGCTTTGAGAATTGGATTCTTCAACAAAGTACTAGAAAAACTCAAAACATTACTCCAAAGCAAACTTAGAAGATCCGTCATAACATAATGCCATTTTGTTCACAAGCCATGAATCACCGGTATTTTGGATGGCCTCTTTTAATTGTCTAATTCTCTTTTCAAATTCCACACATATGAGGATGGATGAAATAGTACATTAAGCTCGGGTCTACAAATAACTGTATAGTTCTCAAATTCCACACATATGAGGATGGATGAAACAGTACACTAAGCTCGGGTCTACAAATAACTGTGTAGTTCTCTTTAGAAATTCCATGCATCTGAGGTGGGTGAAGATAAAAAAATTACCAAAAATATGTGGCAAATATGGAAATGAAATATGTAGAACATACCAGCAAGTCATATGAAAGCAGCCCTGTGTGAGTTCAATCATTCTTCGACATCGCTGACAGCGTCTCCACCTATTGTTTTGAGCAAGCCGATGTAAAGATAAGTCTCCAACATCTCTTTCCTCGACAGGCAAGTTCTGGTACTCATCACAGCCCATCATGATGTGCCATGGCACTCCACAGCTTATGCAGATGTCTCTATGGCATTCTGGGCACTCAACACAATTGAGATCTGATTGACTTGATGAACTTGCCCTAGAAAAGTGCTGGCTAAGATCTAATAAAACTGAACAATTTGGAAAGGGGCAATAAAATCTTTCCATGTCTGAGGTGCCAGCTTCTGCAAAAGCTCTCTCCAGGGAACCATAGCAGCTGAATGGAAGGAATGACTTACACTCGCTAGCTGAAATTAGATATTTACACCTTGATTGTGGGCATCTTATAGGAAGCTTTAAGGCTTGCATCTTTGCTTCAGCATATGCAATCAAGCAGCTATAGCAAAATGTATGGGAACAACCCATCTTGATCATCTGAGAACCTCGTTTTTCCTCGCAGCAAATTGGGCAGGTGCAAACCTCATAGGGGGATACATACATGATGCCTATTGCTTCCTTGGCCAACCGCAAGGGTCTCTCAAGTTCAAAGCTAGGAAGTAAAATTAAATCAAAGTCTTCCAACTTATCAACCAGTTCAAGAATCCTGTGTCCTAAAGCTACCAAAAGCTGGTCCTCGAGAATTTCTGCTTCTGCAATCTGTCCGTGAGAAAAAAAAAAAAAAAAAAAAAAAAGGGAAGAATTTTTAGTCGAATTGTCTAAAACAATATATTTCAGTTGCATACGGTGTAGAAAGACAGTCAACTAATTGAAATGAAATAGCATAACAGACTACCAAGCGCTCTACAGATTCTGGACAAAATATATTAAAGCTGTCAATGACAAAAAATGGCCGTCTGCAGCTATATCAACAGAAGCATACCCAGCGTCTGCATTAGTAGCATGTTGAGTATACGGATGTGTGTTACTGCACATTCACTGCATGTTGTTCATGTAAGACTTGATATAACACCATTGAGCCAGTAATAGGTGTATATTTCAAGGCTGTCGAGTCCTCCAGTAAAAAGGAAAATAGCTGTGATGACTGGCTGAATTGTTTAAATTTACTAATTAGGAAACAACCATGAGAGCAAGAAATCTAAATCAATTACCACGGGGCTATTCATTTGTGGTCACTAAAGATGTCTCATTTGTGAATTACCCAAACATGAAGCACATGATTCAGTGAATGCACCTCAAGAGGACAACAGCAGTATTCAGTTTGATTAAACTGGGGAGTCAATAATGTTGGTTTTAATTGTGGGAAACACAAAGACTAAATGAATATCAGTATAAATGGGAAAAAAGCAAAAACAGCAGTTCAGTGAGCTAGCTGCAACGAACTAGTGTATTCTAGCCTGTGACCAGGCATAAAACAAGCGTATGAGAAAACCATTTATTACAGAAATCAGAAACTCTTGCCTGAAAGTACAGCTTCTCTGAATTAGTGAAAGCAAAGATCTTCTGTATCCCATTCTGCAACGCCACAAGCAGGCCATCCATCAGTGCTAAGTGCTCAGCCACTAGCTCATCCACAAAGAAATCCAGCTTCTTCTGAACCTTAAGAACAGGCACCCCGGGTGCCCTCTCCATCACCACCCCGATCCCAGACAATTTCTTCCCCTCTTCCTCAGAGATCGACACACCCTTGAAGAACAACCGCACGGAGGTCTCGTCAAGCTCCCCCTTTGCAACACCAGCTGTGAAGGACTCCTCGGTGTCCTCCCACTCCTCCTCATCTCCGCAGCAGCTCCTGAAATCATCCTCGCCTCTCAAATTTCCAGCGAACCCGCCGCCAGCATCAGATAAACTCTCCTCCATCCTAAAATCCAATACAACAAAATCTGTATAACCCTTTCTCTCAACTCAATCAGAAGGTTCTTTCATCCCAATTTTAGCAATCCTCAATTCAATTGACAGACAGAGAAGCTATGCAGACAGCAAGCAACTCAAAAGGTTCCCACCAAACAAGCCCTTTTGAGCTCAACACTACACCTAATCCTTACTCGAAGAAGGTGCCCGGCTCCTTTTGCCGCAACTACTAGCACTAGTGTCTGCAGCTCCGGCGACCCCACAGATTGGGGCAAAAGAAAAAAAAATAGCACGAGATTCTGCCTCAGAAATTCATGGAGAAAATGGCCAGGAAGCACCAGACGGAGCTCCACATAGCGAATTCCAGGGCTGCAATGGCGAAATTGACTGGGACAGCGACCAAATTCACCCAAACGTTGGAGCTTTCTCCGATTCTCCAGTTCCTCATACGTGATGCTCAGGTAATTCGTCCTCCAAATTTGGACACGCAGTCACGCAGAGCGCAAAAGAATCCACCGCCACGAGCTCCAATCGCCCATCCTGCAGGAGAAAAATCACCATGAATTATGACCTCAAAAAAAAAATAGCAACCTGCAGCAAAGCACAAGCCTATAATCGAGAAGAATTTAGCTGAAGCCACGAACGCAGCATAAAAAAAACGCATGACTCCCCGTCGCGCGAAATCGCCAATTCTAAAAAAAAAACTCACACAAACAGATCTAGGAAAAATCGAGCATTCGGCCGGAGAAACAAATTCCAGCCCCCAAATTCAACGCAGACATGCACCGTCGCACACAAACAAACAAGAAAAACTGTAAAATTCGCGGGAAAAAAGGGGGATGAAAGCACAGACCGCATCTCGGAGTCCCAAACGTAGCAATCGAGGTGGCCCAAGAACACGGATTCGGCTGAGAAAAAAAAAAAGAAAGAAAGAGAGAAGCGGCAGCGCGGGGCAAGCACCTGGGGGAGAGTCACATCGAGCGAGTCCTCCGGGGCAAGAACCCAGAGGAATCGCGCGCAAATGGTGACAAAGATGGGGGCTTTCCGCGACGGGGAGGTGCCTTTCTTGCGGCGGTGGAGCAAGAATTTATTCCGGGGAGGAGAGAAAAGGAGAGAGAGGAGGAGGAGGAGTGGCATTAAAGCAAGAGCCCTAATTATTCCTTCACTTGCAGGCGTGGAAATAATTGCATTTCTTTTCTTTTAAGGGTTTTTTTTCGCCCTTTTGCGGTATCGTCCATACCAAGCATGAATACTGCAGTTTCAATTTATTATGCACTAATTATTCATTAGCAACTAAATAAACCACTAATATACACCCGGTGGCAGACATGAGGTGACGTGCACAGGGAAAGTTTCATTTTTTCCGCGCAGTCACATGCACGCAGTCAGGCACGCATTCCGGCGCGTGGGAATCCGAGGCGCGGCGGAGCCGAGGCGTGCACAGGGGCGGCCACATGTGCAGGGGGAGGTGGCTTCCGCCACCGGGAGCGGCCGAAGCGGGCTTCCTGCGCGCGGGGTGGCGGAAGCCACGATTCCTGCGCGCGGGATGGCGGAAGCGCTACTTCCGACGCGCGGGGTGGCGGAAGCCAGCTTCCTACGTGCAGCGTGGTGGAAACGGGTGCATTTCTATAATTCCCGTAATATGTCGCATACTTTGGCAATTTTCATTTAAATGTGTATTAATCAACCAATTTTTCCAAAAAAGACCATTATACGAAGATAAATATTCCTAGTATGTACAACATGTTGCTAATATATGCAGTGCTAATGTCCATTGGATACTAATATGTTCACATTAGGTCTGCAGCACCATCAGATTCATGAGAAACGGCTTCGGATATAAAGATGTGAAATTCCTTTTCCAACATAGAAAATCAGGGTTTTTATGAAAGTGTTTAAGTGCCAAAGGTGCTTTCCATCTCTCTGTATCAAAGTTGTTTCTTATAAGTTTAATGAATAGCATGTTAACATCTAATGAGCATTAGCATTAAATAGTTATCTAACATAATACTTTGAAAGAAAAGACAAGAAGACGAAGAACAATAATAGAAACTGAAAGTGTGTCAAAGAAAAAGGAGCCAAAAGCAATCCTACGCATACCTTAAAAATGTATCTTCATATCTTTTTAAATATAATATCCCTAAAATCTCACTCATATAGAAAAGAAGGTAGAATAGTAATAACTTGGATAGAAATTGGAAATTGATTCGCAAAACATTGTTCGTTTGAAATTTTAAGGTAGAGAAGCTGCTGAAAAAATAAATATTTGGATTATATAGTGGTAAGTGCGTAGAACTTTTTAAAATTGAGATAATATTAGGTATACGTGGATAATGTTATAGAGAATGTAATTGCAAAAAGTTTGATTAGATGTTCTAAAAATAGATCAATTTGGGTAGCCTATCCTCAAATATTAAAATAGAGGGATAGGGGGCTATGTTGGAGCTCCTACATTTTCAATTTTTCATCAAGTATGATAAAGAGTGAGGGTGAAGATTGGAGAAGATGAACATGCTGGTAGTGTACAACAATTTTTATTCTTGTCAACGTGAATGGACCATTGTCCACGGACGCACTAATCGTGATTATTGAGTTGATTCATAGGCAAAAACGCTTAAAACTCGTAATAACTATTCGCTGATTTCACTTGACGATCGGGAGGTATTTTGGTTTTCTAGATCGTAGATCGAACATCTTCGTAAAACATAATAAAAGATGCAATAGAAGCATCAGGTATGCGATAGAATCGAGCAAGATTTATCTAAAAACAGTCGTACGGCGATCGGTAAAAACGTTTTTTTTTTTTTGTTAACGATGGAAAGAACAGTCATCATGAACGAACAAGGAAAAGAATTTGCAGGAGGCGGGAGGGGCAAGCCGCAAAAGGGGGCGGGCGAAGAAGCTGCAGCATGACAGCAGGTGGCGGATTGATTGGGGGGAGGGGAGGGGGCGGGTCCCGAGTGTGAGAGCGAGGAAGCGGAGGAGAGTAGCAGTTAATGGCAGGCGGGGCCCACGCGTCCCGGGATGGAATGGATCCCTTCTTCTTTTTCTTCCGTTTTATTCCTCCCTCTCCCTCTCCCTCTCCCTCTCCCTCTCTCTGTGGAGCATCTGCGTGGGTTGGGCGGTGCCGGTGGGCCCCACGGGCGACGCCCCAACCACCGCCGCCATCAGCGTCACAATCATGCATGCATGCCCTTGTGTATCGGCAGTGATACACCGATGTGTACACGGCCATGGGTACTCTGTTTGACCGGGCGGCTTTCCGACTGCTCCTTATCCCGCCAACTTGTTGATGCATACATATGCTACTGCTCAATACATATATGCATCGGAGCTTGCTTCACCCAACTGCAAATTTTCTGCGGATTACATATCTTTTTACTAGCTACGACTAGGAGAGTAGTACAATGCATGACAAGGATTAGGGAGGATTGATTGGCCACAGATTGGTTAGTATTGACCAGTAATTAGTAATTACCCGGTGCCGTTGTGCAGTGCGACTTGGGACTCGGGAGTCGGGACTGGTGATTGCCTGCAGGGACGACCGGACTGACTCCACGTGGCATGTATCGGAGTCGGAGCCGGAGTCGCGCAACAAGCGTTTAGAGCAACGTTGACCATGCACTCGGACACCCCTATCAAGTGATGTAGAAGTTTGCATTTTTAAAAAAAAAGTGTGTACAAGTTGATTGCACCCAGTCACATTAAACTACTCCTTTTATTATTATATTTAAAAATCAGAAAAACATGAATGGCTACAAGTAAAGTTGTTTCTTTTATTCCGACTAAGTTAAACTGATATGCAACAAACGATTAGTTCATGAGTAACAGCTACCATATATCCCACCAACGGGTGTGACCTCCCTTTTCAAGGAGAGTTGGTGTTAGTGCTGCGAGTTTGGGTCGGCCGTTTGGGCTGACTCAGGCATGGTCCAAAAAAGGCAACCCAAACCATGCCACGGTACGGTGACCCGAGTGGCATGTCGTACCGAGCTTGAAAACCATGCATGACGGGCCGTCCGGCCTGTTCGGACCGTGCTTCAACTGGCCCGGCTCAAAATAAGGGACGAGTTAGTAGTTTACATTTTTCGTATTCTTCCATTGCTCGGATGAATTTTTGTTCCACGAAAGTTACAGATAATTTCGAGACGCATCTTTTTCATGCAAACAACCTTTTCATTTGAGCAACATGTGAATTTATGAAAAATATTTTCTTTGCTGCTTGCTTTAGGGCCGATGACACCATCCTCGGCAATTCATCATTTTTGAAGTCTTTTGTTGCTTGTTTCTTGGATGAATTTCGATTGAATACGAAGGTTGTACATAATTTTGAGACTCATCTTTTTCATGTAGACAACTTTTTTATTTGAACAACGTACGAATTTCTAAAAAATCATTTTTCCTGCTGTTTTGTCACTCGTGTCGTGCTCGGGCCGAAGACGGCACAATGCTTTAGGTCGTGCTGGGCCTAGATTTTGGAACTTCGAGCCGGCCCGGCACAACCCGAAGTGCTGATCAGGCTGTGCCGACCTGTTTTGCATCGGTCCGAGGCACGATGGGCCCGGCCCGGCTCGGCACGACCTAATTCCCACCACTAGTCTATGTGTTGCGCTAGTCCATGATTTGACTTGCCATCACTGTATTATTATAATCAAGTCAGAAACATCTCATTTAATTTCCTGTATGCCATTGAAACAATTTACAATTCCCTATTTGCCACTCAAAATACTCTCTTCCCTTACATGCCACTAGTTCAACTTTTGTCTTTCCTCAATGCCACTGCCGTTAAGTCCGTTAGTTTTAGCCGTTTAAAAATTTCATTAATGTCTAAAATGCCCCTTCGGTTTAAAACTTTTTTAAAAATCATATCTCCTTATTTAAACTCCAAGTTGAGTAATTCAAATTCTTAAATTTATATAAAATCATGCTCTACTTGATATTCAAATATTTGTAATATTTGGTATTTTTAACTTTTGTTCTTTTTTTATGAGGCATGGTAGGTTTGATTAACTTTTAAATAAAATTTACAAGCAGGAAGTTTTAAATTTTACATTTAAATTTGGCTATACATAATTTTATGAATCTATAGAATTTTTCTCATGTTTTTATGAATTTTTTACTATTTTTATGCATTGTTTCTATTTTGTAACGTATTAAAAAGGTAGGGGCATAATAGTTGTTTTGTAACTCCGTTATATTCTTTACCGCTTTAGTGGCAATGAGGGAAGAAGAAACTTAATCGGTGGCATGTAGGAAAGAGATAATTTTCAATGGCAGATAAGGAATTTAAAATTTTCTAGTGGCATATGGAGAATTCTCTCCAAATACATAGTGGTTTAGTTCATCTACGTACCTATACCGACTAGGGTTTGAAAAATAGCTCGCGGCTCGCCTCGAGCTTGGCTTGGCTCGGACAGGCTTGGCTCGGAGGTGTTATCGAGCTCGAGCCGAGCCCACTTTGGGGGCTCGCCAAAATGGCGAGCCGAGGCTCGGTTCGGTTCGATTTGTTTGTAGAATTTGAACCTGAAAATGCCTTTGACTCATGGCTCGGCTCGGCTCAGACAGGTTCGGCTCGGAGGTGTTACCAAGCTTGAGATGAGCCTGGCTTGGCTCATTTTTTATAGAGCTCAACCGAGTCAGTCTTGGCTCGACTCGTTTCCACCCCTATATCGCCCAAATATTACAATATCAAAACGAATCTCTTATCACAGTCCAGTAGCGTAGAAACAGAAATAGAAAAAGGTCTTTAGGGTTACGAGGGCTATGACATCCACCAAATATGCAACCGGCTGAAGTCCCACGATCATCGGCATCCTTAGCTTCTCCACGTATGGTTTCATCTTCTCCATCAAAATCGAAAAGAGTGATTGTGGCCTATCTAATGCAAATAGTGATATAGGATTTTTGGTGGTGATGGGTTATTTTATTTGCATAAAACCAGTTTTGCAATACCATAATTAAAAGCCTATTACTTAGTCAGTTTAACGAATCAAAGACATATTATACTATTATATGCAAATTAATCATAATCGAGGTTTTCTCATAAGAACATTTAACCTATTCTTTAGGACTATCCTTCTAGACATGTTTCACACTATCCTACGCTTATTACTCCTTATTCTAAAATTCAGTCCTTTGCGGTAGGGCACCACTTGGCACAATGTGCTTTGGAAAGAAGAAACTTAATCGGTGGCATGTAAGGAAAGAGAGAATTTTCAATGGCAGATAAGGAATTTAAAATTTTATAGTGGCATATAGGGAATTCTCTCCAAATACATAGTGGTTTAGTTCATCTACCTATACCGACTAGGGTTGGAAAAATAGCTCGCGGCTCGCCTCGAACTTGGCTCGGCTCGGACAGGCTTGGCTCGGAGGTGTTATCGAGCTCGAGCCGAGCCCACTTTGGGGGCTCGCCAAAATGGCGAGCCAACGTGAAAACGTCTTTGGCTTGTGACTTGGCTCGGGCTCGGCTCGGCTCGGCTCGGAGGTGTTACCAAGCTCGAGCCGAGCCCAGGCTCGAAGGTGTTACCGAGCTCGAGCCGAGCCTGGCTTGGCTCGTTTTTGACCGAGCTCAACCGAGTCAGGCTTGGCTCGGCTCGTTTCCACCCCTAATATCACCCAAAAATTACTGGCTCGGTTACGAGTGCTATGACATCCACCAAATATGAAACCGGCTGAAGTCCCACCTAATATCCCTTGACCATCGGCATCCTTTGCTTCTCCACGTATGGTTTCATCTTCTTCATCAAAATCGAAAAGGGTGATTGTGGCCTGTCTAATGCAAATAGTGATATAGGATTTTTGGTGGTGATGGGTTATTTTATTTGCATAAAACCAGTTTTGCAATACCATAATTAAAAGCCTATTACTTAGTTTAACGAATCAAAGAAATATTATACTATTATATTCAAATTAATCATAATCGAGGTTTTCTCATAATAACATTTAACCTATTCTTTAGGACAATCCTTCTAGGCATGTTTCACACTATCCTACGCTTATTACTCCTTATTAGCAGGACATGTTTCACGCTAAAATTCAGTCCTTTGCGGTAGGGCACCACTTGGCATGTTTCCATCATGCAACCATTACTTTCACATGCGCTTTTTTCTTTCAGTCGAGCTCCTGTCCTCGAGGCATTTCAGTCGATGCATTTTCTGCCATTCATTCTATACTAATAGCATGCGTGTGAGCGTGTCCGTTTGGGCTAGCAACCTAGCAGCCAGCTCAGCGACCTTGGCTCTGCAATTGCTACAAATTTTGATACGGATGGAAATTATTATGTCAAGGCCTCATTTGGGAGCACGGGGATCAACCAGGATCCCTGTTTAAACCCGAGGACAAATCCCACATGGGCTGCTTTCTCTTAGAAAGTTTGGAACGCATTTGGGAGGCACATGGAACAGAAAAATTCCATCCCAATCCGGCGAAATCCCAGAAAAGAAAATAATTGTCTCCTCCCTCGTTGAAAATTTCCGCGTCTCCTCGCTCTCAAATCTTCTTCTCTCTCCATCCAACCCCCAGCACAAGAAAAAGGCCAGATGAGGAATCCACACACCTCGGAGAAGAAGGTGACGACAGCGACGACGCGCGCTCGTCGGAGGAGGAGGCGGAGCCGACGGAGCGCGGTCCTCGGAGGCGGCTACGGCGGCGTCCCGGTCAAACTTATAAATTTGATTCCGGAGGCTATTCCGGTTTTTCTATTGGAATGGAATACGCCGGTGCTAACTCATTCCGGCGTACCATTCCGGATTTTTAATATAACAATACAAATAGTTAAAATATATTTATATTTACCAAAATACACATCGAAATACCAAAATACCCGGCCCTTTTCCATGCTGCGGCTTTGTGGCATGCTACCTGCTGCATGAGCCATGCCACCTCTTTGCATGCAATTCCAAGTCAACTGCCCAACCAGCCATTAAATGACCTTTGCATGCGCATGGGCTCGAGATGCTTGCCCTGCGTGCACACTAACAAAGGTACCGAAATGGGCCGAATCATGCCCCGCCTGGAATATGCAAATCCGGCCGGAACAGCTATATAAAATCAAGCAAAGCTAACCCGCCGCCGGCAATTTTACGTGGGGCCGAAACTTGCTGCCCTCAGATTTTTTACTGTACTAACTTTAATTTAATTCAAAAATAAAAAAATAATTTTCCGTTTAATAAAATTAAAAAAATAGCCGCCAGACGCTCGTTGACCGGGCGGTATTTATGAAACACCCGCTGGACGGGGGCATACTGATAAAACGCCCGGCCAATGGGCGCTTTATATGAATCGCCCGGCCAACGGACGCTTTATATAAAACGCCCGTCCAGTGAACGCTATTTAAATAGCGCCCGACCAATAGGCGTTCTTTGGTCCTGTCAAGTTGTTTTTTCCATCCTGCCTGCCATGTGCTTTCACTTCGGATTCCTAATGAACTGTTGCACCATCACTTTCTGCCTGCTGTCACTTCGGATTCCTGCTACATGCTCACACTACTGCGGCTTCACTTCCTGCCTGCTATATATTAACTCTCATTTTGGATTCCTACAGGTGCTCGCACTGCCGCACCATCACTTCTTGCCTGCCACACTCGCAAGTAGATATTTGTCGTAACGCGTTTTGATAATAAATTGCTCATTAGGGATGAATTAATTAGGTGATTTTTGATAATTTAATTGACACACGCTCGGCTATAAAAAGGAAAGCAGCAGGTAAAATGACACTTTGTTTTTTCTGACTTCGATCGGAATACAAGTACACGTGCATTTAAGACAGTTGATCTGAAAAATGACATGAACAAATGCACCACCGAGTACTGCATGAATGGTTTTGTACGAAGTCTGGGTCTTCGATGTGCCCGTACTCCCTCCGAAATTTATTTCTCCTGTAGCGCACTAGTTCGTTCGGACTGTCGGGGTAGTGACATCCACAAAGACATGTATAATTGGTGTATGGGGGTTCACCTTAAATTGTGGATCAAGAACTAATCGTCTTCGGTTCCACTCTGTCTCTTGTGCACGCAGTAGACCATTTACTCTGCGCTCTAACTGTTGTATTCTGCCGTGCAGATAGTTTATGTATGTCGATGCTGCCATTGGGTATAGACCATCCATCCATTTTATGAAGCCACAATCCTGTGCCTGCGAACATTCGAGTATATTCTCAATAACCTTTTTGTAACGTAATAAGATTATTTTTTAGGTATACGCACTTCAAACATTGCACATCTGTAGAACCTACGCCTTGTAAAACCATCTGCAACACGATCAAAAATCTGCACGATCGTGTCGACCCCGTGGAGGCACTTCGGCCATCCTCTATAGAACTCCGGATCTCTAAGCATCGTATGATTTGTGTTATAGTGAGCTCTCGATACGATCGGCAAATCTTCAGAGGGTGCGTGTGCTTGAACTCATGGGCCATATGAAAGCTACCATCTAGGTGGCACAAATGGACGAGTAGTAGTATGCACGTTATCCATGTACTACACATAAAGAGGACGATAAAACACATAGAACACATATATAAACAGGTTGAACATAATAAAATCAAAAAATATAGTCACAATTAAACGGATTGAAATAAGAGATCACCTTCGAAACGATTGAAGATACAGTTATTGTGCAAATGACAAGTGTTTCAAAACGAGATATGTGCTACGGGTGTTAGTGCGGTGCGAGATTCGTGGGCACCGGGTGAGCCATTTAAAGAAAATTGATATCGGATTCGTAGCAGGGCGTGGGCGAGGAGCTGTTTTTGAAACACTGTGTGCAAACACTGTGTGAGCAGATTTTGTCTCTTTGTGCTGTCACATCGCTTAGTGAAACAATACGATTCAAGCCCTGCTAACGTTCTCTCCGTGGGCCTAGATATCCCCAACATCACTGACTGGAACATAGATAAGTCTATCCCGTCTGGACCAAAACTGATATCCCCTTGTCCGTAATGAACATTAAAATATTTTCTGTCTACCATTCACCCTGTAAAAAAAGGCAATGAACTACTAATAAATTTTTAATTATTTCCGTACCGACAAAAACATCTTAAACATTTATCGCTTTTAATCCTTTGTACTATGCATTAAACCTACGTGTATTATGTTTCATATAAATCGAGCCTGCTACTACCCTAACAACAGGCCTACACATGTTCTTGAAATTTATAAACCCTAATCGTAAACTGTAAAATATAAATGTACGCACTAAATCAACGTATTGCCCTCCCTTATAACCCTAGTTATAACCCTAAATATAGTCTATAATATACCGTACATATTATAAAACATTAAATCCTAAAACTAATTTACATATGTCATACAAAAACCATATCGGAATATTATCCTAATTTAAACCTCTAAATCAAATGTACAGAAAAATTACAGAAAATACAGCTAATTTTTATCGGAACCTAATCGCTAAATTTAGGCTTTAAACGGAATATTCAATTTATCATGTGGCATATTGCTAACCTACCTTGTTTTCAAATATTACGAAATAAAAATACGAAAGGGTTTAAAAATTACCTTTTTTCTCTCCTCTTCTCCCTCTTCTCCCTCCCTTTCTCCTCTCCTCCTCCTCTTCTCCCTCTCTTTCTCCTCTCCTCTCTTTCTATGCCGCTGCGCTCGCTGGGTGCAAATGACTACTGTGGCGATGTAGCGTCGGCCGCGCGAGGGAAGAAGGGGATTTAGCGCCCGTCCACCGGGCGATCAATTCCCGTGCCGCTTTAAACGCCCGATGAACGGGCGGTTTTTATGCGACAGTGAATAAAACGCTCGACGAACGGGCGATTATTACCTCGACCATGCCCCAGGCCGTTGGAGCTATTAAACGCCCGTTGGTTCGGCGTTAATAACTGTGCGGTTTTATAAACGCTCGTTGAACGGGCGATTCATATATAGCGCCTGATGGACCGGCGCCGAAGGGCTATTTTTTTAATTTTATTAAACGAAAAATTATTTTTTTATTTTTGAATTAAATTAAAGTCAGAACAGTATTTAATTCTGCTGCCCTCACTAAGAGCGCCCTCACCCTTGCCACCCTCGGCGAACAGTGAAAATTTTCAAGGAGTAGGCAACGGCGGCCTAACGCTCCGCGGAGGAGGAGACGGCGCTCCAAATGGGAAGAGAGAAGGACGAGAGACGTAGGGGGCTAGGTGGGTGGGGAGTGGCCGAGTTGGTTGGAGGAGAGAGATAGGAGAGTGGGTTGGAGGAGAGAGATACGGGGAATGGATACAGTAATGAGATCCTCTGCAGTCACACCGCGAGTGACGACTGCACGGTGAAGTCGACTACAGAGGACTGCACGGTGAAGTCGACTACAGAGGAATCGTTCGCATGGGTACAGGGATTTGAAATGGCATAAAAATCCCTAGTGGTCTACTTATCCTACCATTTGCTACAATTGCTGGAAATTTCGGAACGGATGAAAATTCTGCCAAGCAGGCGGCATTTGTCACAAGGAAACTGACATTTTTCAATGACGATAAGCTTACAGCAGTTCATTGTTTTTGTCATCATGAATCCATCATGATGAGCAAGCATAACAACCAACCAACCATAATACCCATCCAAAAGAATTCATTTTCATACCATAACTGATGATAAAAACTACTAATCCAACCAGCAATAATACGCATCCAAAAGCTTCATGCCATAATACTTGCTACTAATCCTTCAGCTGCAATGCAATCTACCAGTAACTAGCTAGCACCGATCCAAGGACGCCTGCATCAGCGTCAGAACTCAGACGCCGGTGGAGCCGAACCCGCCGCCGCCCCTGGCGGTGGCGTCGAGGTCGTCCACCTCGGCGACCTCCGGCGTGGTGATCATCTCCAGGATCATCTGCGCGACCCGGTCCCCTGCCTTCACAGCGAAGTCGGCGTCCGAGTGGTTGAAGAGGATGACGCCGACGGGGCCGCGGTAGTCGGCGTCGATCACGCCGGCGCCGACGTCGATGGAGTGCTTCCACGCCAGCCCCGACCGCGGCGCTGCACCACAGAGACACACCAGGTCACCGACCCGAGCCACGCATTTCATCGAGCACGTCGAGGGCTCGCAGGAGCCAAGCGAGGGGGAGGAAGGAGATTGGGGTCAGGGCAGCTCACCGATCCGCGCGTAGGTGCCCTCGGGAACGGCGACGCTGAGGTCTGTGGGCACCAGCGCCTTCCCCCTCGCCGGCACCACCGTCTCCACCGCGCTGCGCGGCACATCAGAGCGGAGATCAATCGTGAGGCGCGCGCGCAGTGCCGATGGGGGAGGAGGGCTCTAGAGATGAGACGCGTACCTGGAGAGGTCGTAGCCGGCGGCGAGGGCGGAGCCGCGGGAGGGGAGGACGGCATTGGCGGAGAGCTTCTTGACCTTGAGCAGCAGCGGCGTCGGCGGCGAGAGCTTGGCCACCTTCCGAGCGGGCTCCTGGACGGAGTCGGTGCCATTGGCCGCGGCCATCGCTGCTGTGGCGAGGGCGCTTGGGAAGCGGCGGCGGCGGCGGGGAAGAGGTTGGAATTGAAGTGGGGGAAGTGGCGAGAGAGATAAATAGAGAGGAGGGGGAGAGGCGGGAACGGATGGCGCCAACTGGAGCATTCCCGCCATCGCGTCTCCTCCTTGGCTCCTTGCTTTTGTTTTTTCATTATTTGTTTTTAAAGATATTTCTTCCTCTCGTTTCGAAATCCCCTGAAGCAGGAGTGCAGGACCAATGCTAAACCTCTTTTATACTCATTGTTGCCTTTTTTTATACGAAAACACTTACTGCCGGACGTCCGACAGGTATCGGAGTATCGGACGCGCTCGCTTCCCGCAGCTGGCCCACGCGCAGCTTCCCGCGCGCGCATGACGTGCATGGCGTGAACTCCGCAAGTACTGCTACGTGCACACTCGGTGGCTACGTTGTCATTTATTTTTGCTACGCGCACACGATGCTACTCTTCATGCTGTAGAGATTAGCTTGCATGCAGTCACCGGCAAGTAGTGTTGTATACAACTACTGAAACTTTTTGTCATTGAAATTTGAATTCGAAAACACTTTCAGTCGGAAGGCCGGCGCGTCCGAACTCAGCGCGCGGCGCGCGAAACGTGCAGGGAACACTGTGCCGGCATGCAGGGTGGGTCCCACAACAATTTTTTCTTTTTGGTGACCATAATTTTTGACTGGGTGCTCTAATCAACAAATCGTTTGCACCAACGTGTTCCTCATATTTTAACGAACAAAACAAGATAGGAAAGGCTTGTGTCCGGGAGTTCGGCGCCTCCGGACTCCCGCGCGCTGCGTGCGAACTCACGGAGGCGCACTATGCTGCACTGTTCAGGTGGGCCCCACGGAATTTTATTCTTTTGGTGACCATAATTTTCGACTGGGTGCTCCAATCCACAAACCGTTTGCGCCAACGTGTTCCTCGTATTTTTTCGAACAAAATAAGATATATGTTGCCATATAACTCTTCAAAATTACCAGGTGAAACTTGGGTTTTGCCTACTGAAACTTGGGTTTCGCCCACGAAAATTTGGATTTCATATTCGTTAAACATGCCGAACTATCAAGTTTCATTAGGTTTAATGCAAGTTTCATCAAGTTTCAACAGGTTTCATCCAAGTTTCATCAGGTCAATTCAAGTTTCAACAGGTTTCATCCAAGTTTCATCAGGTTACATCGAAGTTTCATCCAAGTTTCATCAGATTTCATTAGCACACGGCCAAATTTCATCAGCATACGACCAAGTTTCGCTAGTATAGATGTAAGTTTCATAGGTGTCTTCTCCTAGTTTTACATAACAAAATAAAACATGAAAAAAACAAAAAAATTTAAAAAGTATTTAAAATGGGTTGCTCTCGATTTTATAAGAATTATGAAATTTATTCCTCGCATTTTTAACACTGTTTGAATTTTATACAAAAATCAGAAGTTTAAATGAAAAACGATCAACCGACTACTAGCTAGCTAGTCGCCTGAGAAAAGCACGGATGCGGGTGCACGACAGCGGTATGATTGGCGCAGTGCCAAGGATCGGACTACCGGGGCTGGTCCGGCCCATCCGACGCCTGGCGCTCGCCAACCAAGATATATGTTGCCATATAAATCTTCAAACTTACCTGGTGAAACTTGGGTTTCGCCTACTGAATCTTGGGTTTCGCCTAGTAAAACTTGGGTTTCATACTCGTTAAACTTTGCCGAACTGTCAAGTTTTATCAGGTTTCATCCAAGTTTTTTCAAGTTTCATCAAGTTTCATCAGGTCAATTCAAGTTTCATCAAGTTTCAACAGGTTTCATCCAAGTTTCATCAGGTTACATCGAAGTTTCATCAGATTTCATCAGCACACGGCCAAGTTTCGTTAGTATAGATGTAAGTTTTATAAGTGCCTTCTCATAGTTTCACATCAAAAAATTTAAAAAAAAAAAATTAAAAGTATTTAAAATGGGTTGCTCTTGATTTTAGAAGAATTATGAAATTTATTCCACATATTTTGAACACTGTTTGAATTTTATACAAAAATCAGAAGTTTAATTGAAAATTTAATCAACTGATCGACTAACAACTACGCGGTGTCATCTATGCACACGGGAGCACGGGGATGCGTCGGATGTGTGCGGTGCCGGACGATCCGACGGATGGTGCTGGTCCAATCCAGCTCCTCGCGCCGGACGTCCGGACCTTTTTTCTGACCCTGAGCGATTTGCAAACAACTCCACATAAGATCCCATTGTGCATGCATGCAAATTGGGGCCACCGTCCCAAAAAAAGGCTGAGCGCGCAACGCATGTGGGAATCTGTGCTTGTGGGAATCTGTGTGTTTCTCTCGTCTTTGCGCGGTTTCTCCCCGCCCGTACGCGTTTTTTTCGCGCCATCTCGTGGGAACTTCCGCGTGACCGAGGCGCGTGAGGGGGCTGCTCAGAGCGCTCCGATGTGTGATCAATGGCTGAGACGGGTCCGATCCGGATGGCTCGCGCCGGACGTCCGGGGCCTAGTGCTCGCCTTTTTTATACTACGAGCGGAGCTCACGCGCTTCGCGCGTGGGTGAAGCCCCGTGCGGCTCTGCAATTGAGAGAACTGTATTGGCAATGCAAAAATATCAACCTGTTTAAAAGAAATTATCACACAAAGCCATGTTTCGTACGTCATCTTCAGAATATTATACAATCAATATTGTAGTTTGCTGAACGGATAGAGCTAACATGCTTTTGACCATAAACAAAGACAACAGAGTACATGATGTAGAAAAACAAATAGATCAAGTTAATATTTTGTCTGAAGCTGCAATCCTTCCCAACAGACTAAATTGAGTGATGTAAATGATATCATAGGTTTTGAGAAACCGAAGAAACTTGTCTTATTAGCAATCAAACGCTAATTTTGTAGAACATGGAGACTCAGCTAATTTTGCAGGATCTGTTGCTGTCTCGGTGGCGGTTGCTGCATCGTTTGGAGGTGGGTTTAAATGTTCTTCTCAAACTCTTCTGATGGCGTTTATTCACAACTTTTGTTTTTTCATGTTGTATTGCTTTGTCACAAATGACTGGTTTGGAGTACAAGAAGATTTAGACCAGCAGATTGCTCTGCTACAGGGTTGCTGCATAAGAAGATTACATTAGGTACTTTGATAGAAAAAAAATAAACCTGAGGTACACAAAGGTTATAGGTCAAGATCTGTCCTAATTGTGTAATTGGTATGTTACTAATTATGTCTTGCCATCAAAAGAAATAATACCATGCTAGGAATCAATCTAAGTATATGCAACAGGTGAGAAGCCAAGAATTGATATAATGTACCCATTTACGTGGATGAAGCCAACATGGAGCAAATGGAAATAGATTTAGGTGACTATGAATCTGAATAAATTGGAAGAAAATGACACAATAGTGCTGAACTTAAAACTGAGCACTATCATGGATGGACAACCACAAAATTGACCGACATACATACAAAGTGCGTAGAACACATACAACACTATGATGCTCTGTTTCAGAACCAAACGACTCACTACAACATGATGTAAAAAATTGATGTGAAAAATAACTCACTAAAAAAGATGAAGAACATCACACAAATCCTCTTCTTTTTTCTGCAAAACATAGAAAAACATAAGGGAGACCAGTCTTTCTTGTTTAATATGTCAACTAAGAACATAACCTTTACTGAATTTTTTGAATACCATACTTTGTTCAAGAAATGATGCCCTACTGTGGTGAGAACAAACAGGTGAGTCACTAAACAAAGAAGTAAATGGAATGATAGAAAAGCTGACTCAACCCATGCAGAAGGAAAAAACATTCAAGCTATTAACGAAATATAAGATAAACGGTTAAGTAAATACTCTAAAAAAACCGCATTGCCATAATATAGATTAACCAACAAAGAAATATTTCCTACCCCTAGAAATGGTTGAGCAGTTAACTTGATGTTCCGGCACTCGGTGTCCTACATATAAGCAGGCTAGTTATCTTAATGGCAGAGACTAATTTCAAAGCAACTGCAAAAGGAAGATCCTAGACTAAATCATTTTTTAAAAATATAATCTTTGTTTACTTGTATAACAGGAGTAGCCAAACAGCAACACATCATTTAGTTGAGACCATTTGAAGCATCCACGCATGGAGTTTTCTGCAGGACATTTAAAGAATTCGGAAGAGCTATGAAAACCGGTAAATTAGCTTTGCCCTGTCGTAAGAGAAACGATGCACATTACAACAATTCAACTAAAAGAAAAGAGGAACTACATATAATATTGTGCAAGATACGTGAATGACATCATGCAATGATCATGCTTTGAGGAATACAAAGACATACAGAGATAAGATAGCATGGCATACAGGAACACATCCTGCGAAAGTCAAAAACAGCATGTAGGAGACCAAAAAATGTAAATGACACATACCACCTGTTTGTCGAACTAAATTAGTAATCTACCTCATAAACTAAGAAGGGTCAACTCTGAAGTTGCTCAACATCTTTTATTAGCAGAGGCAGTAAGTGATTAGACTACATAATACAAAGGAAACACTAAATTGAACGGTCCTCAGAAAAGAACATGTACTGCATAGATGGAATATATAGATGGAATATCTCTGTAGAAGAAACAATCTGGCCAATATCATTTAGATCCTTGCCATTAGAATTTCGTAAATAAAAACTTCAGTCCATGAATAAGTAAAATGCATCCCGAGAAAATAACAACACACAGGCACTGACCTGCAAAGAGATGACTTGTAGAACCTGAAAAATTGAAAAAAAAAACACATATAACTACAATTGAGCTCAAAAGAAAATATATAAAACCAGAGAAGCTTAATATAAAGCATCAAATGTCAAACCATCGGAAGTGCTAGTGTGAGTAAAAATGAACTTTGTAGTTCTCTTCCAAGCCAGATGTACTGCATCTGACCTGAAAGAAAAAAAGAATTTTAGGAGGCTTTAATGTTTGTTGTATGGAGCAAAAGGCCAAGAAGAGATTATACCAAGGTTGTATAACAGGACCAACAAAGGTAAACCTAAAGAAAATACTTCACTTCTTTTAGTGCATTAAAGAAAACAAATACAACAAAACAAAGTGGAATATTATCACAGCAAGTATGAACCAAATTACGTGTGTACATGCTACAATAGATGAATATCAAACTTGAGCCGACACACGGCTCCGACCCCCGACACACGGAGGGTTTTGAACACAACCATGAACGGATGAAGGCGACGCACCTCCGACACACGGAAGTGACCCCCGACACACGAAGGATTTCGGTGATGTAGTCGAACGGTTGATGAAGCCCGTGGCGTGACGACGATCTCTCCGGCGGCGAAGTCCCAAGAGCACAAGATCGGAGACCGTCTCTCACCACTACCCCTTCTCTCCCACCATGGAAACTAGGGCAAGAACACCATGGGAGAAGGGGTAACACTTGGGGATGGATGAGAGGAGGTAGGGGGCACCTTCTTCTTCCTCTTCCTCTCTTCTTCTCCCTCAATCTCTCAAGCACATGGAACCCTAGGAGGAGGTGGGATCCATGGGAGGAGCTCTCATGGGTGGCTAGGACAAGGGGTGGCTGCTAATGGTGGCTCTCTCAAGTTTCTCCCGTACTCCAAGTCCCTATTTATAGGCACAAAACGAAAACCTAGAAATGGACGGCTCAGATTTAATCCCGAGTTCCGGATCGGTCCATCGGACGCCGTCCGATGGGCAAACCTGGTGGATTTTCACTTCATCGGACGTCGTCCGGTAGATTCATCGGACGCGTCTGATGGGGTGCTGGTGCGCGCGTAAGAAGTGCCCGCCAGGTGTTCGGTCGCTCGCCTAGCCGCCGTCGGACGCGGTCCGGTGCTGGTCGGACGCCGTCCGACAGTGAGCATTGTCATCCCTCTGGTTGCTCAGACGCCGTCCTAAAACCGTCGGACGCTGTCTTGTGACTAGTTTTGAACTTCGTCGGACGCCGTCCGATAATCTCCGGACCCCGTCCGACAGAGACGATGTCGGTTGGGACTTAGCCGTTTTCGACCTCTCTCGTTGGGAATCAGCACTGTCGGACCCCGTCCGAAGAGCGTCGGACGCCGTCCGACAGTGTGTGTGTTTTCGGGACTTAGCCAAATTTTGGCTTGGGCTCATCGGATGCCGTCCGACGGTGATCGTACGCCGTCCGATGGGGCTGAAATTTTGCCTCACTTGGATATTGACTCTACCGATTTCGCCCGACGTCACACCTAGGATTGTGGGCCTACCTTGTCGACTTGTGAAGTCGACGGAAGGTTTAGATCACTTGGGCGGGAGGTTTCGCGCCTAAAACAAAATATCTGGTTTGGGTTGCTTAGAGGCTACGAAACCACGACAGCTGTCGCTCCCCCGGACTATCTCGAACCTAGACAGGTGGCCTTACTCCGGAACCCTCTCGAACTCACTCAGACGAACTGGAACTTGTGCTCAGTGGGACCCTGCAAACAGAGAGATGTAGTGGAGCCAAAGACGCACACAAGGAAATCAGAAGAACTATAAAACAAAAGGTCCTTATCCTTGACGTTCCAGCTGTAAAGCCTAGTTGCCATCAATTATCAAAATCAATCAGCTCATGGGAGGCTTGATCTTACACAGTGAATCCAATACAACGATCAACATAGACACCTAGCAGTATGTATTGACCCCCGAATGCAAAGAATTAATATTCGGCTGAATCTTGATACACTCACATACCGATCCATTTGCCACACGATACCGAAGGCGAGATTCGCGTCACCTTTGTTGATAGCTCAACCACTTCACTTGACAGTGTAATGGATACAAACCATGATTAACTCCTTAGTCATATTAGCACGCACGTGCCCTATCCATCCACATGAGGGGCCTAGAGGTATCTATGCACACTCTCTCCCCTCCACGTCATCAATTAGCTGACATGACACTGTCTAGAGATGGTTTAGAAACTGCTGAGATGGACTTTTGTATATTCTTTATTGAAAAAGCGAGAAGCGACTTCAACATAGGCTTATGTTGCCCTTGTGCGTTTAGTAGGGGCTAGCCGTCGGCGCTTGCGTAAGCAAGTGCAATGATTGTGTTAGGGCTTAGCATCCCCAATGGCCTTCTGTCCCACTCCGTAAAATGCTATATGTGTGTGTATAAATAATGTTTTAGGGTGTGAGATAGAGGGGCCGTTGGGATAGAACAAAAGGCAAAAAAGAAGAAGAAGGTAATCCTTCAATCCATGTTGTCCTAATGGAAAAGTAAAGACACAATACTCTAATTTGCATTGCCGGGTAAAGAATAAAGCCAATTCAATTTGCTTTTGTTTAATGGGAAAAAAAAACTGTGCTGGCGAGTTTAGGTGATTACGTTGGATCAATGAAAAGCAGAAAAGGTTATACTTCAATTTACGTTGCCGTAATGAAAAAGTGAAAATACTCTTGTTAGCCGGAGAAAAGAATAAAGAAAAAATTTGCTTTTGCATATTGCAAAAAAACAAGCTCGCACACATCGCGCCAGGTAGGGGTCGAACCTACGGCCTTCCGCTTAGGAAACAGACGCTCTATCCACTGAGCTACAGGCGCTGTTTTTACCACTTCCAACAAAATATTATATAGTTTCTCGGATCAAACTTGAAATACTCGGCACACAAGCGGACCGAGCTATGGAAGAACTGCACAATGGAGCGTGCCCGCCCGCGTTCGAGCTCGCTCCACGCGGGATGTCATGCTAATTACTCGGAACTAAAATCCAGCGCAGGGGCGGATCCAGGGGGGATCAGGGGGGTGCCCGGTATGCACGGACACCCTCTCAATTTTTTTAGAAAATTTTAACCCCATATATGCTTATTAGGTCTTATATTAAAAGAAAATGACTATTTCATAAGATATTCTGGCCATTTCATCTTGAGCAGCCCACTAAAATGACCCAAGAGCATTTTCAACTAGCCACCCGCCCACCCCCTGGCTCATTTGGCCCATCGCAACCAAATTTGGGGGAAAATCCCCCAAATTTCCCATTCCCCAACCCTAGCTCTCCCTCACGGCCTCACCTCACCCGCTCACCTCATACTCATACACTGCCGGCGCCGCCTCCCGCCCGTTCGCCGGTCGTCGCCGCCTGGCCCGCCTCTCACCCGTTCGCCGGCCTCCCGTCGTCCGCCGCCCGCCGCCTCCACCCCAGGCTCCAGCACGCGGCAGCACCGGCAGGTCCGGGGCACGGGCTGCGCCCCCGCCCCCCGTCCAGCCGGCCACGGGCCGCCCCGCCGCGGCGCCGCCCCGGCCTGCTCCGCCTCCACCGCCAGCCGCCGCCGGCCGGCCGCCTCCTCCGACCTGCGTCGCTGCGCGCCTGTGCCCAGGACTAGTAAGTGTGCACCCCAACTTAAAATCCTGGATCCGCCCCTGAATCCAGGGACACATGCATGCGCAAGGGTCTCTCATCTTAGTAAGGCCATGCGTGTCTGCATGAGGAGGGTTTAGGTCTCTCATCTGATTTAGGTTGTGCATCAGACGCACATATGAGTGCGTCTGATTTAAGGTGTGCTTGTTATGTGAGTGGTGTGAGTCCATTTGAGTCATCAAAAATTAAAATACTCAGTACATAGATGTGCAAAAAGTTGTGTAGGGTATAGTGCTTTGTGCGGTGGCGGATCCATGATTTCAAAATTAGCGGCGCTCCTGGAGCCATGCCACAATGGTCGTCTACCGTTTGTTGCTCCTCTCTTATGATGATAGTTGCACCATTACAATGTTGATTTGATGGCTTAGAGTTTTAGGGTTCTTGAAGTGCAACAACTAGGTATTTTTTAAAAATAAAATAATTATGAAGCACAGCTAGAGCTTTAGTAATTTTAGAGAGCCATTGAAGTACAAAAACTATATTATTTTAAAAAATACAATAACTAAAAATAAACTAAAAAAAGTTTGCTTCGTGGCTAGAGTTGTAGAGTCCTTCCAATGAAACAACTAGATTATCTTCTAAAAATACAAGAACTAAGAAGCAGACTAAAAAGATGGTTTTCCGGCTAGTTTTAGAGAGTTCTTGAAGTGGAACACTAGTTTTTTTAAAAGTAGAAGAATTATGAAGAAAACAAAAAAAGGAAAGAAAGAAGCTAGGTATGCAATCTAAAAAAGAAAAAAGTGTATTCACAGCCAAAGTTTTAGAAAGTATTTGAAGTGTAACACTTTTTTTAAAAACAAATGATATAGGAATTAAGAAGCAAACTAGAAAGAAAGAAACAAGCGAAGTGTGTAAATAAAAAAGAAAAATGGAAAGTAAAATAAAGAGGTGGTGTTTTTTTTTCAAAACAAAAGGTATAAGAATTAAGAAGCAAATTAAAAAGAAAGAAAATAAACCAGTGCACAAACTAAAAAGAGAAAAAGCGAAAAGAAAATAAAGAGGTGGTGGAATTTGTACTCATGATTTTGTGTTTGACAATAAAACCTTACCCAACCAAGCTATCGCACCCAACATATCTAATTAACATTCAATTACGTAAAATATTGTGTCGGTGCCTAATACTTGATATAATGTTGCCGAAAAATTATGGGGGTGCTCCAGCGTATCGGACAACTCCCTAGATCTGCCCGCACTGTGCCAAACAGTTGGAAGGGCAATTTATGCCGTTTTTCTTGCCATTTCTCAGAAATTTTAAAGGGTGTGTTTGGTATGAGGCTGTCGGCGCGTTTCAGCCGGCGGATTCTCCGGAACCTAATCCGATTGTTCGGCAGTGGGGGGGTATGCGTATCCAGCTCACTCCTCTCCTCTCCCTTCGGCGCAAGAACACAAGAACAGACACTTAGTTTTACTCAGGTTCAGATCCCCTGATTGGGTAATAGCCCTAATCCTGGTCAAACTTCTTGCAACATATGAACTCGCTAGTCTTTGGAGGGTCCGATCTTAGGATCGATCCGGGAACTCTTTTACAGATGCACCCCCAACCCTTATTGATGTGATCACACCCATCATGGGTATGACAGACACTACGTCAACATGTTGGTCATGGCCGAGCTTTTCTTCAGCATGGTCGTTGACGAGATTTCAAGCCACTGCTTCATCTTCGACCACTACATCTACTACAAGTTGGCAACACTTTGCAACATATTTTAATATATCTCCGGACGTACAAACCAACAGCATGTACATGGTCGTCGTCATTGTCGCCAGCAATTCGGCCTCCACCGTGGTCACCTTCCCAAGCTCAAGACGTATTGAAGAAAGGCGCATCTTGACTATTTCGATGTCCTCTGGTTCCACAAGCCACGTCGTTACAAGGCCGGCCCAAGAAAGAGCACAATTTATCCACGAGTCAGGTTCGGCCATCTCCGCACAGTCAACTTCAAACGGATGCCTCTGATGCATACGAACTCCGTTTTGGACGTTCTTGGTATGCAGGACATGCTCTCGGTGAGATCTTTCCAACGGATCCAGACCTAGCTCGAAATTCCTTACGGATCAACGAAAATCGTCGAAATAAAATTGCGATCAGAATCTGCTAAGCGCTGTGATGCTCCACTTTAGGCCCATGGCCCATGTACCTCCTAGGGCTGCATCCCAAATCCTAGCCGTCACTATATATTTCATAGCCGTCGTTGTTTAGACTCAGGTTTGGTTGTGTGTTGGTAGACCACGTGTGCGTCCCCCCTCGAATTTGCTTGTGTCGGCTAGACCACCCGAGTCGAGTTATCGAACCTCAAATTTATCTAAGTGCTTCATCCATATTTGTAATTTTAGATTGTGTTTATCTTGTTTCTTGCTTGTTCTTCGATCGCTTGCAGAAAACGATCTTCGTGGTCAGGTCAATCACGTTCTTGGCGTGGTTGATAACGAGCAGGTTTGGTGGTTTAGCGATTGCCGGGTTGTCATCCTTGCGAGGTTGGTAGCCGGATCGTCAAGGTCGTCTCTCCGACCAGATCGAAATTATCCTCTTGAGTCTCACCAGAAGATCGGGCCTCCCCGTGTCCCATCACTTATATACCCAGGCTGCGCGTGGTTGCACCATGCTATATAGTGCGCATTAAATGATCCTAATGTTGTAGCCATCATTCGTCCGGTGCTAGTCTTCGCCGCCACCTCTCCTGCCCCTGCCCTGACAATGTGACAGGTTAGATGAGACAGATCGGCCCGCCTACCCCTAGCGCCTTTCTTGTCACACCGTAGCTGGCGCAAACGGGACGGCTGAGGAGACGACCACAGTGTAGTTGATATCACTTAGCGGGGCGAGGGAAATCATATTGTCAGAGCCCCGCCCACTCCGTCAGAGCGGTTCCGTCATATTAAATGCTCCAGATTCTGTGTATCCTGAAGAAATTGTTAGCAAGGAAGCTTCCTTGCAGCTTCGTCAAGTGTCCCTGACAGTGGGGTCCATGCATCCACTGATGCCCCAGCGTGCTCGCCCGATGCCTGCTCGTCGGACGCTACTCGTCTTGGACGACGACGCATGGGGACTGATCGCCCGCCTGTGCGTCGGACACCACGTGTCCTAGTCGCTCAGCGCCTAGGGCCTGATCGTCCGCCTGTGCGCCGGACGCCTCGTGTCCTAGTCGCTCGGCGCCTGGGGCCTGATCGCCCGCCTGTTCGCCAGACGCCACGTGTCCTTATCACACGGCTTGAACTTCACTTTGTCTGAAACCAGACATTGATATGTTTGAGCCTGGTATTTCCAAGTATGGCACACTTCCTGATTGGACGCTGGTCCCACCTGGCAGCGATGCGGGGGCACACCCCGATGTAGAATTCATGACCTTTGAAAGTTTAATAAATTCTTAGCCAATGAATTGACCAACTATTGGTAAGAAAAGGACTAGGATAGCAAAAGTTTTCAATGGGAGAAAGAAATCTTCCGGTTCAATTATTACAATCCAAACACAAGCCAAATTAGTCAAACTTACCAATATTTGATAAAACATGACTATTAACCAAACACATCCAAAACAATTTGCCAATGCTCCAAAGCCTATTAGACTAACCATCTCCCTTCTTTTTAAAGTTCTCAAAAGATCAGCAGCGCAGCCATTTCAACGATTTATCCAAGCTAAGAGGAAGCGCTGAAGCCTCTTGGCGCAGAGAAGCCAGGCTTCTTTTCACGATTCTATACAGTTCTGATTTAATTTATAAAATTTATTATTTTTATATAGATCATTCACAGTAACATTTTATAGTAATTTTTAAAGCTTTGTGGAGTTTTTCTTAAAGACCTCAAAAACATTTTAATAAAATTTTAGCCTTTTCGAGTCTCTTTTTAAAGGCTCTTAATTTTTTCAACTAAAAACAAAACCAAATCACAACCGCGAAACAAAACCATATCACAACCGCGAATCAAACGGGGCCAATATCTAAACCGATCCTACCAATTCATCCATGAGTTCTCTTTCATTTCTCTTGCCTTGTACTCATTTTGATTTCTCTCTGTTCATTATAAAATTTTTTAATTTAATACCATGTGGCATGCTCCCCTCTTTGGATCCCTCTAGCTTCTTCCACCTTTATTATGCATCCACAGGAAATTCTCTTCCATTGTTCAGTTTGACTTTTTAGGGGAAGGTTCCGGAGGCACGCCACACAAAGATCGGCGACTCACCGGCGACACCTAGCCGTCTAGGAGCCCTTCAAGCCTCCAAGAGTAACAAATGTGATGAAGAAATTAGAAATCGCTAAGTGCTCAAAATTGGACAACTCTAATTTGTGGAGCACTTGGGTTGCCTTGATCTCTCTAGATCTAGATCTCACAAGATGAACAAGAGAGAGATAAAGGCTAGTGTTCTTGAGAGGTGATGAACAGGAAGAATTAGGTTCAAATCAAGGTGTAATCAGAGTGAGTAAACAGTGTCAGCAACGTTTGGAAGGTATTAGAGACGGCTTTAAATAGGGAATCCCGAAAACTAGCCGTTGTGCAGTTAATCCCGCATCGGATGTTCTTATCCCCCGTCGGATGTTTCGACCCGCGTCGGATGTTCCGATGGAAGTTCCGATGAACCCTTTACTGGATAGCTCTGAAAACTGGCAGACTGGCTCACCATCGGATGTTCCGACCCTAATCGGATGTTCTGATGGCATAGGTTCTGTATGAAGTGTATTTTGAGTGGAAAACTCACACGAACTTAGAGATACCTATTTTGAGCACTTAGAAACCTTTATATGCTTCTCCATTGCATCCCTCTTGTTAGTACGGCATCCCTAGGACTCAATAAGTAAAGATTTACAAATAAATACTAGTCTTGATGCCTTCTTGCAATACATTCACATTTGAGGGGTACACCATCACATGTAAACATGTACCTTATGAATTTAACCTGTATAACATCTGTGTACAATTCTCCAATAGAAATATTAGCTCTATAATTGTAGCTCATTAATCACCAAAATCACTTATGGCCTAGATGCACTTTCACTTTGAAAGTTTAATAAATTCTTAGCCAATGAATTGACCAACTATCGGTAAGAAAAAGACTAGGATAGCGAAAATTTTCAATGGGAGAAAGAAATCTTCCCGTTCAATTATTACGATCCAAATACAAGCCAAATTAGTCAAAACTACCAATATTTGATAACATATGACTATTAACCAAACACATCCACAGCAATTTGCCAATGCTCCAAAGCCTATTAGACTAACCATCTCCCTTCTTTTTAAAGTTCTCAAAAGATCAGCAGCGCAGCCATTTCAACGATTTATCCAAGCTAAGAGGAAGCGCTGAAGCCTCTTGGCGTAGAGAAGCCAGGCTTCTTTTCACGATTCTGATATAGTTCTAATTTAATTTACAAAATTTATTATTTTTATATAGATTATTCACCGTAACATTTCATAGTAATTTTAAAGCTTTGTGGAGTTTTTCTTATAGACCTCAAAAACATTTTAATAAAATTTTAAAGCTTTCTGGAGTTTTTTTTTAAATGCTCTTAATTTTTCAACTAAAAACAAAACCAAATCACAACTGCGAATAGAGGTGGCAATGGGGACCCGTTCCCCGATCCCCGGTGGAGAATTCCTCTATTAGAGGATGGGTATGGGGAGAAGTTAACCCCCGCGGGGATATAAATGAGGAAAAACTATTCCCTATCAGGGATGGTGGGGATGGGGACGGGAAAAAATTTAATCTATTTGAACTGTTAGGTCGCAAACATGTCATCTAGCCCATTATATCCATATTTTCATATATGCATCAATCAAAATTTTAAAGCATACTTATTCTATTTTTCCTTCTCTCTTAACATGATTTTAGGGTAAAAATGATGATAAGTGTTTTCCTTTTGTGTGTAATTTTCGCGGGGATGGATCCCCAACAGACCCCGCCACCCGAACGGGGATGGGCATGGGGAATTTTTAATCCCCGTGACAGGGAACGGGGACAAGGATGGGGAAAATTTTAGGTCGCGGGGACGGGGGTGGGGAAGCACTCCCTGACGGGAAATGCCCCCGCTGCCACCCCTAACCGCGAATCAAACGAAGCCAATATCTAAACGGCTCCTACCTGTTCATCCACGAGTTCGCTTTCATTTCTCTTGCCTTGTACTCATTTTAATTTCTCTCTGTTCATTATAAAATTTTTTAATTTAATACCATGTGGCATGCTCCCCTCTTTGGATCCCTCTAGCTTCTTTCACCTTTATTATGCATCAATAGGGAATTCTCTTCCATTGTTCAGTTTGACTTTTTAGGGAAAGGTCAGTTGCTAAAGGAACGAATGCTTTGTCGCGACTGCTCTGCTCTCGCGACTGAGCGGCGAAGAGAAGCCGCGGGGCGCCGCCGCTGCCGGGCCCCAGCGTCCTCGCCGGAGATGAGAGAGGGGGGACCCCGGATCTCCTTCCTCCTCCCTCCCCCCCTCCTCCTCCAGGCGCTCGTCCTCTCTATCCCCTTCCCCTTTCCTCTTCTTCCCGCTACCTTTGTGTGTCTAGATCTGAAAGCCCCTCACCTCTGGCGGCTGTTGGTGGCGGATCTGGATCACTGGGGGCTGGGGGCGGTGGCTGGCCAGGGGTTGGTGGTGGGAGGACTGGTGCTAGTAATCTAGGGTTAGGGTTAGTAGGGTCTAGGTCTACCGCCGGGATTCGGCTATGGCGCCGTGTCCATGTGGTCTTTTGGTCTCCTGCTTTCTCCTCTGAGTTGGCGGTAGCGCCGGTGATTGAGGGGAGACGTCGGAGTTGGTCTTCTCCTTCGATTGGCCGAGCCGACCCTTCGGAGGTGAACGTTTGTGTGTCGGCAGTGGCGGCGGTGATGGTGGATGGCGGTTTTCCAGGGTGCGTGCCTGCAGAGGCCGCGTGGAGCCGTCCCTCCTTCCATGCCACCGGTGGTGGCTGTCTTAGGGCTTTTGCGCCGGGTTCTCTTCTGGATCCGGCGGCGGTAAAGTGCCTCGGTGTCTCTCTCTGTGCTCCGACGAGGTCGAAGCCGAAGGAGGGGGCCGGAGCCTTGCGTTCCCCACGGAGGTATCCCTCTGGTCCGGCGTGGTGGACCATGCTGCGGACATGGGGCGGAGACCCTAGCCGCTGTCTTTCTTTGCGGCTGTGCCAGTGCTAGGGGTGGCGACGACGACGGGGCTTTTATGACCCGGCTTACATCTTCCCCGGGATTGGTGGCGCTCGCAACCAGCTTCCTCCGGCCATCGGTGAGGCCTCCATGTGCTACAGTTCGTTGATAAAGGCAGCGAAGCAGTTGTCTGAGGTCCACGATGTCTCACCGTGTCTTCTAGACCTCCACGAGTGTCTCCCCCGTGAGGTGGTTTGGCCTTTGGAAGAGATGCTGCCGGCATGCCTGCCGGTTTGTCTTCGTGTATCTTCCCGTCGGTGGTGGCCGTCGTGAAGAGGGACAGCGAAATATTAATGCCAGATGGGCCTTGACTGAACTTCATTATACTCTTGCTTTTTTTGGAGGTCCACTCTGTAATCTGTTGGGTCTTTTACCCTAGTAATGAAATGCCCCTTCTCAAAAAAAAAAGGAGGAACGAATGCTTTGAATAATACAGCGTCAAAGAAACAGATATAACCTTTTAGAAAATATGGTAAATAGTGCTACAGAACCATTTAGAAATGCTCACAGATGATCCGTAAAACATACTCAATGCAAAAGGAGAACCACCGCCATTGGACAGGCGCTCTCGGCAGGATATAATTATGACAACACATTGCTGATAGTAATTCATGATGGAAGCACGCGTAACCCGTCGTGGAGGTTGATCATCGCAAACAGATTAAAAAGACAAGAAAACAATCATTCCATGGAAACGGCAGGATACACAACGAATAAAACAGATGTAACTATGTTCATGTCGAAAGAAATCTCATCTGAATATAAATGCCTCGTTATAGCCCTCTTATAAAACAGCCGGGCCCTCCCCTCTCATAATGGCTCATTCAGAAACATGAAAAAAGGTTAATACCAGAAGGCTAACAAGGTTCGCATGCTGATACTAGTGTTTACATTATCACAAAAGCTCTGCAGTACTTTGATCATTACCCTTTTCCGCCATTAGCTTTATATCTTCCAAAACAATGGAGGCAGCATTGCGGCCTGGCGCACCCATCACCCCACCGCCTGGATGTGCACCGCTGCCACAGAGGTACAGCCCCCTCACAGGGGTTCTGTAGTCAGACCTGTATGGTGCAAAGTGCAAACATGTTAGCCATGGCACAAAGTCAGGACATCCAAGTATTTAACCTCGAAGAGTTAAAGATTGCCAGGTAGAAGGGGAGTTAAAGCAGCTATGCATGTTAAGAGTCCCAGCCATACCATCCCTTGGCGGGCCTCATTAGGAAAAGAGATTGCAGGCCCATTGCACCGTGAAAGATGTTGCCCCCTGAAATGCAAATCATCTCCGATTACTGAAGTTTTCAGCTGGTACATCAAACAAAGCAAAAGGACGTCATCTGCACGTCTGGCGAAAAAAAAAGTGTAAAGAGATTGCCTGTTAGGCCAAATTCCCTTTCAAGATCAGGTGGAGTCAGCATATCATAGCCAACAACTGACGAGCTAAAACCAGGTGCATATTCATCAATCAGGGAAAAGCATCTTTCAGCAAAGGATTCCTGAAAGTTGGTGTAAAGCAAAATGGTCAATGGTCAGTACTCAGTAGGCAAGCCCAGATTCAGAAAAAATGATGCTAACAACAGAAAGTGAAGATCACAGTGCTTAAGGGCGTCATCATGAATTCATAACCATCTACTCTTTACAAGCCTAGGTAAACAATATATAAGATGGGAAAATATACAGTAGCAACCTGTGTGGGACGCAGTGAGGTGAAAGAGATAAACTGAGTACATAATCAAATCAATATATAAGAAGGGCTAACTTACCCTAACATTAGAATCCTGCCAGCTGCCATCTGAAAGTTTGTATGGTGTGTACTGAACAAAAAGATTAATAACATGCTGACCTATTTGCAGGATGAAATAAATGATGGAATTTGAGTCAGTCCATGACTCCATATAAAGCATATACACCATGTAATTTACATAGAAACATCCAAAATAACCTTGAACACATGAATTATAACTTGCAAATATAATTTACATAAAACAGACCTTAATACATTATATGTGTTTCTTGCTCTAAATGGATAATGAGATATGCCAAACTAACAGTCTCAAGAAGATACAGGACCAACGTTGTAACTTTTCTAATTATTGCAAGATTTTCACCTTCAACCAAGACCATCTATTAATATGATGACATTAATAAATTGATATTAGCGTGCCAGGAAACTGAGTTCCTAATAATACTTTGTTAAAGATGCTAAGCGAGGCTCAATTTCCCGTAATAGCAGGCTTACAAAACTGTGGATTTGCAGTGATCTGAAGGGGAACTAAAAAATTGGTGTACCTGGTGGAGAAATGGTCTTATCCAAGACAGAAGGAATTGTCATTTCTATGACAGGCCTTGTGGAGGAGACGCCACCTGCAGCTTCCTTGTAAGCTATATCAATTTCCTCCATGCTGAAGAGCAAGTAAAAGTAAAGTTCCGTGTTGAAAGATAATATGGATTAAATCTGAAAATAACAGGTCTTTTACAAAAAAAAAAGCTCCATATAATAAAATATGAGGCCAGATCATCTTGTTTTTTCCTTAAAGAATTAAGGAATACTTGAATAGTCTACAGTTGGAGATCCCATACAACATGATTACCATTAGCAAGCAAGATCAAAATATGCTGTTTATCATCATAAGATAATAATGATCAATGAAAAAGTTACTACTTCAACATACACACATATATAGGTCATCAAATTGGTTCACAGAATTATGACGAGAAGCACAGAGCACTGTACTAAAAACAACGGAGCAGTAATACACTCATACTGTTAAATTAAGAGACATGCTCATTTTGAAAAACCTAAGCTGTACTGTACATGAGCAGGATCAAGATTACAGATAGTGTCTTGCACATTCTTGCTGTCCACAATTACGCAGAGGAAAGATTTAAACATCTGAAATTCTCGGTATAATAATATGCAACATATAAGTTGTTGCTGAGGTAGGAAATGTTTGTTAGCATTAATTATCTACCTCTCTGACCCAATGTGTATGGTGCCCATGTGCTCTGGACCACCTTCAGGATTGATATCTTTGCAACAAATAAACTGTGGCAGCCTGTCAACAGCCACATTAATCTTTGTTGTTGCCTGCTCTCCACAGATTTATAGTGCATTGTTAGTGATCCATATTGCAACTCAGTCACTAACTTTTAAAAGCAGGCTTGAATACAAAATAATGACATGAATAGACTCTCTGATTACATTTCAAGGATCTAAAGCCGTAGTAGCACCATTCTTTACAACCTATATATGCAATTTTTAACTACAACAATAACCATGACGCATTTTCCCAAAATCATAACAAGTTTTACTCGAGAGAACTTTGACATCCATGCTAATTCAAATAAGGATGATGGACTAACTATAAATTGTAAAGTGAATAAGGACACCATTCATGTAGTTTCTCACTTTCTCGCTATGAGGGAGATAAAAAAAAAGCCTAGTGAACACCTCTTCATCAAATAAAAAAACTTGGGGTGAAAACAAAAAAAAAACAGGGGTATAATAGTGAATTTAATAAACTCGGTGGGCAGAAATATAATTAAAACAAGGGCTGATATGGGATAGCATATGGTGGGATGGGTAATTTTAGCGGCCATGGAGAAAGATTTTATGAGAAGGCGTATGGTAAAGTAATTTAGCAAAGTGTGACACCACTAATGTAGAGATGCTTGCAAGTTCTTACAGAGCTATAATCAGCTGTCTTAATAGCAGAGAGGAAGTCCTCTGGAAGAATGTTGGCAGGCACTAGGTCCTGCAAAATAAACCAGATATCAGTGAAGAAAAAAAATTGCTTAACCATGATGTGAAATTACTCGTAGATATTCTCAACATTACATATTCAAAGTAGTTTTTACCACAAATGTTTTATATGGAGTGGCATTTGATAAGACAATTGATGAGTTCACCTCTGATCCATCAGCCAAAGCTACCTACAAATTTCCAATATCTCAAGAGATTGAAAGCAATGAAATATGCACATATTTTTAAGTTAATTAAAGTGCTTACCCCTTGTACCTTTCCGGTACTTTCATCAATCATTACTTGGGAAACCTAGATGGGAATACTGGAGCACGTGAGGCAAGAAACTTAGAACAGAAAATTGGGCACAAGTTATATTACACCACTACATTGTAAATGAATTTTCCTGTAGAAAATCCAGTAAACCATTGTGAATAAATGAGCATGTATACTTTGTTCTTCTGATATTTGAATCATTTGCTCTGCCAAAAAAAAAAACAATGAATCAAGGCATATCATGGCATAGAGAAAAAATAACCTCTGCATTTGTTATAATTTGCACGCCTTCTTCAAGAGCTGCTTTGCTTATGGCTGATGACACCGAACCCATACCACCTTGGACATACCTGCATGTGTGATCTTTATCAAATATGCAAGTTTTGTTAAGAAATAAAAACAAAAATGAACTAAGAAACCGATTAATATAATAAACCCCAAGGTACTAAATCCACCCTATTTGGCTACAATGGGGCCCTTTACTATCGCATTAGCCCCTAAAACTTGCTTTTTTGGGCAATCCAAAACTTAATTGACTAGAGAGGTGGAGGTTGACACCATCTGGCTATCTGTTCAGTTTAAATGATGCTTAGGGTCACATATGTTCACACATGGTTTCAGGTGCAGATAAACAAAAGCTATTTTCTGTTGTGGAACAGGAAAACATGGACCATCATCCCCGGGTAAGAAGCATACGCCCAAACACCACGTTGACCACCAATTTCCCCCATGACATGGTGCAGGAGAACATATCCAGATCCTGGCGTGTGGACACCCGCCTATAGAAGGTGAAATAATGATCAAATTATAATCCACTAGGCACAAGAGTTTTATTGGTTCATGCAAATTTTCCTTACCATACTGCCTATTACAGCATCAGTCGCAAGAGTTGCCTTTAATACATCACTCTGTGGTAGTAGAGAAGTCAACAAGAAGCCATTGTCCACAGATACAAGAAGGTTATGTACTTATGTATGGATTATCAAATGCAATAAAGTAATCACAGACTTGCTTCATGGATCAATGCGAAGAAAAATGTTTAATTATAGGAGACAAGATTATGACCTCAAACCAGTTGTTCAAGATCTTTGAGGCTGGTGAAAGAAGAAGGTCACAGAAGTTACTGGCAATATTAAAAAAAAATGATTACTTCACATATATTACATTGTGCATAAATGCTGTACATGACAGCAACAATGGGCAAGTAATTAGTACTCACACCATGTCCTTCTGCCCCAGATGCACCATAGTCGCAAGAAGCTTGCTCCAGTACATTGACTTGTCAATCCTATCCTTCATCCTATCGACCATAGAGGCATAGTATTCCTGCCTCAGCTCAGGCGGAGGTGAGTCTATGACAAAGTCCATGAGCTTGCAGAATTTCGCCAGCCGCTCTTCGTACCTACATTCACACATAGATCCCACTAAGACGATCCTTAGCCGAACCAGTCTGTGTCAAGGTAGCATCACCTTGGGTACGCCTCTGCATCGTTCTTGGAGAACTTGCTAATCTCCCGGTGGTTCAGCTCGGCGTCTGAGCCGAGAAGCAGGTACCTGCCGTCAAGGCACGGCGTGAACGACGACGGGTTCCGTGGCAGGAGCTTTAGCCCGTGCCTCTCTAGCTCCAGCTCCCTTCAGAGCAGCACCGAAGGAAACAACCAGAGTTACATGGAAATTACATGATGCGGCTAAAGGGAAGGGCTTGGCATGCGAGCTCCACGGAGGTGGAGGCTGTGATCGTGAAGAGAGACGGGCCATTTGGGGTTTTACCGAATCAGGGAGGGGCGGAGGAGGCTGAGGAGGTAGCTGCAGCGGGAGAAGCGGAAGCCGGGGACGAGGTCCGACTCCGACACGGCGGCGCCACCAAGTAAGCCCCGGCGCTCGAGCACGAGGACGGAGCGGCCGGCGCGGGCGAGGTAGGCGGCGGCGGCGAGCCCGTTGTGGCCGCCGCCGATCACCACAGCATCCCAGCGGCTGCCCCTCGGGATCTGCGACGAAGGGGAGGGCTCCGCCGACGTGGAGAGGGCGCGGCGGCGGGCGAGCAGGAGGCGCCTCGCCGCCGGCGACATGGGGGTTTCTGCTGGGGCCTGGGGCCTCGGGGCTGGGGGTTTAGCCGCCGGGCGTGCGTGCCGTGAGCACCCGAATCCCCGAATCCCTCGCCCCAGTGCCCAGTAGCGTGAAGTGTACCTGTCTGTGAGTGTGAGCCATGGGCATCGTGTGGAGCACTGAGCTGGGCTGGACATTGAGCGGGCCGGCTAGCCCATACAAGGCAAGCATCGCACTGCACATTCCAGAAAATCTCACCGTCATTTTCCCAAGTCCTGGCCTACAACTTAGATTAGCTTATGGTTATATGCGTATTTACTTACCTTTTGTTTCATAAACAAAAATGTGTTAGTATTTCGATCCATTGTTTTTAATATTAAATAAGCTTCTCAAAATCATAGAAAGGTTAAACAAAATGGACCGGACTCTTCTAACCTCTTTAGAAAGTTCTATAACCCTGTTTGATTGGGTTGAAACTAGGGGAACACTTTAGGACTCCTCCCTCGCTCATTCCTCTCTGGCTCTCGCGTGGAACTCCTCCCCCTCTCTGTCTCTCGCGCCCGCGCTATGCTCGGTGAGGAAGCTCGCCGCCTGGGCCTTGCCCCCGAGTCGCGCCTCCGCCGCCTCGTCTTGGAAGGCTCGTCGCCGAGATGCACCACCGCCGGAGCTCGTCGCCGAGGAGCACGGGAGGGGCGCTCGTCGCCGTGGCGTGCCGTCGCAAGAGCTCGTCGTCGAGGCACGCACCACCGCTCGCCGATGTAGGCTCATCGCTGAGGTGCGCCGCCGCAGGGGCTCGTCGCCGGAGGCGCCCGCCGTCGGGGGGCTCGTCGCCCAGGTGCGCCGCGCGGCTCCACATGCTTGTACCCTCCCCAACTTGCTTGGTTTTCGCTCGATCCGACGAGCTTTGGGGTTGGGGTTGCCGGATTGGGGGAAGAAGGGGTTGGGGCTTGCTTGGGTTTCACTCGATCCGACGAGCTTTGGGGTTTGGGTTGCCGGATTTGGGGAAGAAAGGGTTGGAGCTGCTGGATTTGGGGAAGAAGATGTCAGGGATAAGCCCCAACCCATTTTTGCCACTTGAAACCTGAGACTCTCCTCCTGAAACCCGGGTTTGTACTTTTGAAACCTAGGGTTTTCGTTTCGAAGCTTTTTTCGGATCCCGCACGTGAAACTTTGATTTCTGCTTGACGAAACCCAGACCTTTCTTGTGGTAACCTCGATTTCGGCTGCACGAAACCTAGGGTTTTCCAGATTTTTCGGAAACTTCGCCTTTTTTGGTGTTGAAACTTAAGTTTTGCCCATCGAAACTTTGTATACTACCTACTAAAACTTGAATTTGTATTATCGAAACTTGGTTCTTACTCTCGAAAAACTTTCTGAAATCTCAAGTTTCGTCCTCAAGTTGCCATTGTTCATCAGGTTTCTACCGTTATTTTCCAGGTTTCCGTAGGTATTCGCGCAGGTTACGCGATGACGTCAGGCTGACGTCAGCAGGTCCGGACGTTCGGACCCTAGTGCTCGCCTTGAAACTATGAATTCGGAAAAGTTGGGACCTCTCAAAAGGAGGCCTGAAACTTGGAGAAAGTATTGATCAACATTAACATTAAATTTTGGTTTGATCTAATGAAACTTTAATAATTTCTGCCGAAACTAAGGGGACTACGAATAAAACTTATAATTGCCAAGACAACTTGGCTAATTTACTGATGAATCTTGAATAATAATTAACAAAATTTGGCAATATACTGATGAAAAACCTCAAGTTCCACTGTTTTTAAAAAATCATCTGATGCAAATAATAAAGTTTCATGAGAACAAACACAAATTTCGGTAGACAAAACTCAATTTTATATGTATATTGTTGAGATTCCATATAAAAATGGAGGGTGTGACTTCTCTGGACCCTCTTCTTCTCCATATTTGACGAGCTCTCACCTCAAGCTCCCCAAATCCGCTCGCTAAGCTTGCTATCCTTACTAGAGAGAGGGTATAAAGAGGAAACGGAGAAGAGAGGAGAAGATAGATGGTGCGGGGACACTCCTGGATTTGCGAATTCATATCAATGGAGAAATCAATGGAGATGGCTTAAGTAGGTAATTCTCATCCTTCTCTTACATGCGGGGTTGGTCCCATACATCATTAAGGGGTGGGATAGAGAGGCTGTTGGGGATGCTCTAATAGAGTGGGTAGGTTGTGAGGTAGGTGGGTGAAAACATCTAGGTAGCAACTTAGCCCGAGCTCAAGAACTCTGGATTGTCCTCAATACACATGCTGGCCATTAGCATGTGTAACGTTGACTGTCCACAAGTGTAATGTTGAGACCCCTATTTGGTTTGGGTTTGATCTCCAATGGTTCACCGTCTGCAACTTACATCCAAATTGTCCATGAATTATTAACTAAACAAGACAAACTATTGGTTAAAGGTTACAAAGTTTGAATAGAATGTGTGGACACCTTATAAAAAGTAGGGAGAACAACATTAGTTTTTTTACATATGTGAAAGTGAAACAACGTATTTCTTTCTTGGATTAGCATGTCGTTGGGTGAACCCTAATAATCATCATTCTTTTCATCTTATTTTAACTTATCTTATATTTTTATTTTTGATTCTGCAGATGAAAAAATAGTAGCTGAGAAGATAAGCTAAGTCAATATAAGGCAAAAAAAATTGGCACTTGTTGAATTAAAAAAGGGATGTCTTTGAGTTAAAAAATTGCGGTTAAAATGGTTGAGATGACATGCACCAAAGAGGAAATCCTTTATAGAGGTGAATATCGTGTTTTTTGCGATATGTTTGTTGAGGACTTTAAAGTACCAATCATAAAAGAGAGAGAACTATTTTCTTCTCATCCTGCCCACGATTCGCTTGAGACAAACCACTAATATTGCAGTCGGATCATGCTCAAAGTGTGATTCTAAAAGCTCGATTAATCGGTGTCATATAGCAACACTGAGCTGGTGGTGCGATGGAAGGGCGATGGATCATGGTTTTCTGGATGAATATGGAACGCTGCACAACTATGCAGGAACGGTCCCATGGTCTAGCGGTTAGGACATTGGACTCTGAATCCAGTAACCCGAGTTCAAGTCTCGGTGGGACCTTATTTTTATCTTTTTTTTTCTGTGCTTTGACGAATTGACCTTGGTTTCTATATAGTCTTTATGATATAGTTAGGATAAACAAAGTTACAGTGATATATTTCTTTGGCCGATGCATGATTGTTGATTAGCTTTTGATTGCAGCAGCAATCGGCAACGCGAGCACGCGATTGACGCGACGGCAATGGGGGCATGACTGTCATTGCACTTATGAGATATTTTTCGACCTATCCTCTACCCCGCCACGTCACGTGGGACCTCTCCGTCTCCCTTCTGCTCCGCGTCCACCGCAGCATCCATCGCCCATGGCAATTTTCATGGTATTTCATTAGCCACAAAATGAGCTCATCCACCCACAGTGTTAGCACGTGTCTTTACACTTTTGACCAATTCCATGATGGCTTAAAATAAACCCTTCACCGTGTTCTTGATATGAATAATTAATGAGTACAATATACGGGCGATCCCTAAACTATCTGTCGATTCTCATCTAGATCCCCAATCTATGAAACTGCAGTTTTGAGTCCCTAATTTTTTAAACTGGGTCCGTCCTGGTCCAAACTTGCCATGTGACAACCCTAAAACTGACGTGGCGCTGATATGTCACGTAAAATAGTTTTTAAAAGGGGAATTATTAAAAAACATAAAAATAAGTGGAAATAATTTTAAAAATCATTAAAAAAGGAAAAAATCATTAAAATGTGGGAAAATTATTTAAAAAATTATAAAAAAACAGGAAAATCATTAAAGACATATAGAAAATATCAAAAGAACCACAAAAATACAAGAAAATCATTAAAAATAATGAGAAATCAATAAAAAAAATCATAGAAAATCATGAAAAAAGCATAAACATATGATAAATCATAAACATATTAAAAAGAAACATAAAGACAGTGTGGTCGCCTTTAATCCCTCTATAGTTGTAAGCGCAAAACCTCTAGCATCGTGGCGTATGAGAACACTCAAGTGCTACTTTTTTCTATTTTTTATAAATTTTCCTAACTGCTTTACTATTTTTCGTATTTTTATGATTTCTGAAATTCTTTAGGATTTTTTCTAATTTTTTTAAGTAATTTATGTGATATGGATGGCCATGTCAGCACCACGTCAGCTCTAGGGTTGTCACATAGAAGTTTTGGACTGGGACGAACACACTTAAAAAGTTTTGAGACCCAAAGCTACAGTTTTATAGATTGGGGACCTGAATGAGAATCGACTAATAGTTTAGGGACCGCCCGTGCATTTTACTCATAATTAATTATTGATCCTGCTAGGAGGTTCTTCTCTTTAACTTATTTTATTTTTTATCTTCCTTTTTCTTATAATTTGAAAGTCAAGTGAACTTTGTTTTTTTAGAGCTCTAAGACATGATTTCGAGCAAAAATGGACAATAAAAGTCATAGTATTTACCTTTCAAATTAGATATAAGTAGATAAATAACAAATAGTTAGAGATGATTGATTTTTGGTGGTTATACATGATTCATCTTTGTAAAAAAATCACAAGTTTACACAAATGAATGGTGTGGATAGAAATATATAGTCCATATAAAGCTTATTCTATATTCTACAAAAAGGAATATGCATTTACTATGTGAAAGCGACATTAGTGAAAATTGTATCAACTAGATGGATCACGCTAGAGAATCTAATCTAAACTAGATGCAGGTATTGTTTGGGATGACTTTTATTAAAGTTGCTCTACTTTGCACAACAAAAGGCAGCACAAGCTATTCAAAACGCCTCATCTTTTCTTTTAACTGTCGGCAAGAGTGAACTTGCCCAATTATGTACCCTTTCTTTGGTTACTTGTTCTCCTCCCATGCTCTGGTCGAGCTATTCATTTCTAAATTTACATAGACTTTTTTCCATACATTTTTGTTTAAAATATGTCGTTTATTTTTTTCTGTATCAATTTATTTCAGCACTTCTTGGTAAAATTGAGCCGTTGGATTTAGCGTCGATGTCATCCAAGCCTGCATCACGGGCGAGCGGCAGGGAACAACAGGATTTGCGCATGCAACCATTACTGTAGTTGGAGCAGGATCTGTAAGGTCGGGAAAAATGGTGTGAATATTGTAGCTACAGTGACCAAACAGTGATATGGGGATGCTGCTGTGGAGCATCCACATGTGACCCCCTATATTTCACTTTTATCTACTCTCTCTATTTCTTCCCTATAAATTTGCTTCATATTTTACACTATACTTTAAAAGATTCGTTCTCTTAATCATACACTCTACCTAAAGTTACAATATTTTAGAACGACGGTTACAAAGCATACGCGTCAATCGATGCTCCGGGTCTATGTCTTCGGCCAACAGCTCGGTTCTTCTGGTGCGTTCGATCTCGGCGGCCCTTGCCTTCAGCGCTGGTAGGGCAGGTTTTTGGTGAAAGCCTTGCTCTTTCGGACTGGTGTTGGCGTCGCCTTTGATGTCGTTTTCTCGTTGGAGACATCACCTTTCGGACCTTCCCATGCTTTGGGTGAAAACCCTAACGGTTTTGCGATGGTGGCGGGTTCTGTCCCCGTTGCTACCTTGTTGGAGGCTTCGTTGTCTCCATCTTGCGCTAGGGGTTTTCGATGGATCTGTTGTTTTAGGAGTCGCTCATCGCTGTGTGAGTGTTGGTGGTGTTCCCCCTTCTCCCGTCCTTATATCTCTCTCCTGTTCGGTCTTTGGCCTAGGTGGCAGCGTTTCCTTCTCTCTTCTCTGTAGGTGGTGTTCCCAACGGTGGCCGAAGATGTCTGGTTTTGGTCAGGGTTGCAGCAGAGTGCTGTGGTTGTATCCTGTGCTTGCACGGTCTTTTATTTTTGTTTTTCCTACTCATCAATGAAATAGGGCGGCAGATTCTTTAATAAAAAAAATGAAAAGGGAAACGGAAAGGAGGCAGCATGCAGCAGCCATGTGTGAGCGTAGCGCCGTAGCGGCGTTAAGAAGAAAAAAACTATCTCGCGCGCCCGCGCCCGAGCCCACTTGGGTCGGGCCCACCCGGGCCCAGGCCGTGGACCCGCGCGTCCTCCAGGCCCCGAGAGGCCGCCTTCCCCATTGGCCGCCCCGCCCTCCGTCCGATGCGATCGCGACGGCTGGAGGCCGCTATAAAGCGAGGCCCCGCGCGGGGCGGCCTCCCCCTCGTGCTCTCGCAGAGGTGGGTTGGCTTCTCCTCCCCCTCCGGTCCGGGTTCGGGTCCTCGTGCCGTGCGTGTGCGCGTGAGAGACAGCGGTGGGTCATGGCGGCGCCGGACGTTGTCGAGTTCCGCTGCTTCGTCGGCGGCCTCGCCTGGGCCACCGACGACCGCTCCCTCGAGAGCGCCTTCAGCCAGTTCGGGGAGGTCCTCGAGTCCAAGGTCAGGCCGCCGCGCCCCCCGCCCCGCTCCTTCTCGGTGTTTGGTCTTGTTCGTTTTTTGATCATGTCGTTGATTCTCGGGAGCTCTTCTTCTGCTGGGGAAGCCGCTCGCGTCTCCTTCTTAAAGGATTTTCTCAGATCCATGTGCTATTTTGGAGCTAGATCTGGTGGTGAATTTACAGATCTGTGGATTGATATGCATAAATGGATGCTTTTTCCTGCACTTTTTGTCTGGAATGATGTTTTTTAATTTTTTTTAAAAAAGTCAGATCTTTGAGGGCTTTGTGTTGGATTTGCCCCTTTTGAGCTAGATCTTGATTGCGCCTGCAGATCATCAACGATCGTGAGACCGGGCGGTCGCGCGGGTTCGGCTTCGTCACCTTCTCCAACGAGCAGGCTATGCGCGACGCCATAGAGGGCATGAACGGCAAGGAGCTCGACGGCCGCAACATCACCGTCAACGAGGCCCAGTCCCGCCGCGGCGGCGGCGGCGGCGGATACGGCGGCGGTGGCGGCGGCTACGGCCAGCGCAGCGGCGGCGGTGGCTACGGCGGGGGCGGCGGCGGCGGCTACGGCGGGGGCGGTGGCGGCTACGGCCAGCGCCGCGACGGCGGTGGCTACGGCGGTGGCGGTGGCTACGGCGGCGGCCGCGGCTACGGCAGCCGCGGCAACTCCGACGGGAACTGGAGGAACTGAGCGGTGGGGCCCTCGCCGCTAGTTATCCCTGTATCGTCGTTTAGATTCGGTCGTGCTGTCAGTGTCTGTGCTCACTGCCCAGCCTATCTTGTTCGTCTCTCGTGTTCTTAGTTCCGTGTGGTTCGCATCTGTGTTTTTGATCGCAAGCTCGTGTGTTTGATCAGCAAGTCTCAGTGAAGAAAAAACAAGTTGAACTTGTACGTGTTCTTGGTTTCGTGTAGCTCTCGTCCGTGTTTTTGATCGCAAGCTCGTGTGTTTGACCAGCACTCAGTGAAGAAAACAAGATCGAGTCGTTCGTGTTTATGATCGCAAGCTTGTATTGTTTGACTTGATGTAAGCTCATCACATTACTCAACTGATGATGCATAAAGCAGACTTGTGAAAAGAATTGCACCATTCAGCATGCAACTCGAAGATCATCACGATATGGAACAACCTTGAGCAGAATGGCTGACACTACGGGGCTGTTCGGTTGCCGTATGAGTTGAGCGAGCTCAGCATGCTTGGCTCAGCCAGGCTGAGAGGAGTCGGGCTGAACTCATCCAGGGTGTTTTGTTTGGTTTTGTTGCATCAGTTAAGTCTGGTTGGATTATTTTGCTAAACCAACTGCGGCATTCCATCGAAACACCTCATGGGCATGCCATTGCAGCGAGGCATCCCCGCCCAGGCCACGCTGATAGCTTGCCGCCCCGTCACCGAGCTCCGCCACCCCAGCCCACGCCATCCCTGCCCCGGCCGTGTCGCCAGCTTGCCGCCTTGTCACCGAACTTCACCACCCTCGGTCGTCGCCATCCCCGCCCCGGTCGCCGCGCCAACACCGAGCTCGCCGCCCCATCACTGAGCTCCGCCACGCCATCACTGAGCTCCTTCGCCACAGGTCGTCTTCCCCTCCACCTCACACTCTTCTCTCTCCCTTCCTCATATCCAACACCGTCGTCGTCACTCCCGGCCGCATCCGCACCCGCCGCCGCTCCCGGCCACACCCGTCGCCGTTGTTGTCGCGCCCGGCGGTGCCGCCATTGCTCTCCATCGCCTTCGCCGCTGTTGGTCCCGGTTGCATTTGCCACCATCCTCGATCTCCACCGCCATCGTAGCCGTGCTCATTGGAGCTCCTGCAGCTACGCTCACTTCGCACTGTTCTGCCCTGGCTCAATAGAAATGACCACCCCGAGCGTTTCCAGGGAGTCAGGCCAGAGCAATGAATTTGCATGCTCCGGGCTTGGCTCTAGGTGGCTTGCAGGCAACCAAACAAGTGTTGCCTGGCTCACGCGAGCCTGGCCAAGCTGGAGCCAGGCAACCAAACACGCCCTACATGACTAGTGTGTATTAGATCACCAAGAATCATTAGTCGAGAAGGTAGATGTGAGAGGCAACATCCTAAGGTTGTCTCCAACGCTGCCCCTAAATCTAACCTCGTTAAACCTAGACTATGCAGAATCCTCTAAAATATTTTTTCTCTATATCTCTTACATCTCCAACATCATTCTCTAAATCTCATCCCGTATAGCTTATTCATCAATTTTTTTTACCATATTGCATAACCCACCGGGCCACAAAAACCATCGGTGCTTGCTTCGCTATCCTTTCCCCTCTTCTCGCCACCTCCACCTCGCCTCGCCCCCTCTCATGGCGTCGCCCTCCCGCCCCACGACCGTCCTCAGTGGTGGGCGCCCCCTTCTCTCCGGATGGAAATCCTCTGCCGTTGTGCGTGTAAAGGCAGAGGTGCACTGTAGCAAACAAGGCAAAAAGGCATGGGTAATGTAGCAAGATACACTGTTCACGGGCACTGTACCAAAAAACACTGTTCAAAAGTACTGTTTCTTTTCACTGTTTAGCACTGTTCACAGTTAAGAAGCACGGTTACTGTTCATTCTCTGCCTTCGTAACCAACGGCAGAGGATAAAATTCCCTTCTCTCCACCCCTGAGGCGTCAGCCGTACGCGTGACGGGCAACTTGGCATGGGCGGCTACGAGGAGGACTGGGTGCACCGTACGTGTCGCTGCACTGGAGTCGCACGTTGTCTCCGCCGCCGTCACCGGTAGCCGCAACTCCTTCGTCATCTGCGACGACGACTGTTAGGTTATGCCTCCAAATATTAGTTTTTACTAATTTACCCTTGGGCATGCCTATATAAAGGCCCCCTTGTACCTTGTACATTTTGCACAATTATAGTGATTGTTTTCCCCGTGGTTTTTTTCCTCTCCACCTTGTAGGGGTTTTTTTCACGTTAAATCCTGTGTTTGTGCCTCCTATTTCCAACAAGTGGTATCAGAGCCAGGCATTGACCCACATCTCCGTTAATTTCACACATTCGCTGGACGAAGTTGCCCGTTATGACGAAGTGGTTCGATGTGTGATGGGGGAGATTGTTCGGTTTAGTCCCACATCCGTAATCGATGATGGGGGAGCACGACTTAAAAGGTGGAGGCGACCCTCTCCTACCAGGCTAGTCTTTTGGGTTGAGTGGGCCCATGTACTTAGCCGCTGCTCCAGTTGGGCCTTTAGACCCGTTAAGACCTGGGGAGCCCTTTCTCTGCATATGGGTCCTTGTGTGGCCGTTTGCAGCAGGCTCTAAATCCTAACAACGACCGTGTACGCTTCTCGCCCTTTGCTCTCTTCCTCCTCCCTCCTTCACCAGCTTCCGCTCGTCCTGGCCCCAGCCGCTTCCGCCCGCGCCGCCTGCTGGAGTCGTCGCGCCAGCACCGCAGTCTCTTCCACCCCGCACCGGCACCGTCCGCGTCCATCAGCACGCGTGAGACCAACGAACGCCCTCGCTGTGCTCTGCCGAGCTCGATCCTCCCCGCACGTATACGTATTTAGAGGTGATTTATTCTTAAAACAAAAAGAAGATAAGAAGCAAAGTTTCTCCTTTAAGTTTGATTGAAAAACAAAAATGTGAGAAAAATTGCAATCCCTACCACATAATAGTGCACCCACACGCCTTCATCGACGTTGTTTTTTGACCGGACGACCTAGAGCTAATTACCGAGACTTTGGACGGGGACTCCTTTGAACCACGAACAATAGTCGTTCCCCCTTTTATATGGATTTGGGATAGCGATCCCCTTTGGAGACAGACTGAACCAGCCAGTCGAAACCTTTGAGCAGTCCCTCGCCAGTGTGAGCGCAGCGGCCAATGATCTGCCAGTGCTGGCCAAACCTAGCAATGTTGATTCTAGCTATCTTGGAACAATGCTTGCCAAGATTCTTGGGGGTTGAGCTAATTTTTAGCTCAAAAAAACACAGCTAAGAGCATCTCCAATAATGCTTAATTAGCTAGTTAAAGGATATAAACTCAACGTTTTACTTATTTGGAAAGAGGAAAAGAGAAATTACGGTCAGTCTACAGCTAATTCGAAAATATCTATATATATTATTATACGTGGGTCTATGTTAATTTTGTAAACCATGCTGTAAATAGTTTATTAGAGAAGTTATCTATATACTACCTATAAATGACATATGTATTTCTTATAACTAGTGGTTAGCCGTATCTTTAGAGATGCTCCAGCTGGATTGCAATTATAACATGATCTTTCTGTCCTAAACTTAAGAAGTGCAATTACAACATGATCTTGCTGCTCCAGCGCTTACTCAAGAAGGGCAATTTCAACGTGATCGGCATTTACTCAATCAATGCAATTTCAACATGATATTCCACTCCAACACTTACTTAAGGATCGTGGTAAGTTTAGATTTCTTTTTATAGAAAAGAAAAGATCTACTTCACCTTCTCAACTATGATAATGCGGATGTTTGACCACCTGGGCAACCGTGTATCTGTCCCTCGGAAGTACTTGAAGGGGTGCGAATAACCCCCATGGTATTCTCAAAAAAAAAAAACCCCCCATGGTCGGTCCTCAGTTTAGATTATGGCATTGTCAAGTTTGTGCCTTTGTGAAGAAATCTGTAAGGTGAATATCTGAATACACATGCCAAAAAGCCACAATATTCATCTGAAGTTGTGAGTTGTGACCGCACATAGAAAGCATAAACACCAATATGCTTGGTAAGCTCATGTTTCACCGGATCATGAGAAATACCAATAGCTTCTATGCTGTCAGACAAAAGAGAAGTCAACGTAATAACGGAAACAACAAAATTCTCAAGTAACCAACAAAACTAGTAAACTCTGTCATTAAAAAAGCCATATCACACTACTCGGACTCTGCACTTGAACGAGAAATTGCCCTATGCTTCTTAGCCTTTCAAACAATTAGAGAATTAGCAAGAAACACAAAATAGACAAACAGAGATTGGCGATCAGAAGAATCCCAACCTAGTAGCTTCAAAGTAAGCATGAAGTTGCAAAGAGTTAGAGCTAGAAAGAAAAGACAACAGGAAATAGTATTATTAAAATAGCGCAAAAATATAAAGAATGTGACTATAATGGAGCTGAGTAGTAGAAGACACGGACTGACTCAAGATATGAACAACATAAGAGATGTCAAGATGAGTGACATCAAGATAAATAAGACTACCAACGGGATGACAATACTGAGTAGAATCTGAAAGATGTTTTCTATCAATGGGTGGAAGTTGAAGACCATGGTGTCTCAACAGTCCGGTGATTAGTAAGAGATGCCGATCAAGATTCCTAATATATTTCTCTTGAGACAAAAAATGCTATTTGGTGTGGAGGTAGCTTGAATCATAAGGAGATAACAAATAGGACCTAAATTTGACATATGAAACTGTTTATTAAAGCGAGTCTCGACAAAATTGATGAATTGAGAATCATAAGCTCTAATGACCATGTCATCAATGCTGAGCAAAAGAAGAGCGTAGAAATAATAATGTAATATAAACCCATGAAGCGTGGGTTGATTTGAGGAAACATTAAGGGCTTTATTACATAACTGACCATGGAGTTGATCGAACAGATTTACAGTGAGGAGTGGAAAGGTGAAGCAACGTGTTTCTTTGCACAAGAACGCGTCACTTTGCTCATGGTCGCGTCCGTTGTTTTGCGTTGCGATGGTTTGGGATGAGGCACGCCTTCTCCTATTTTCCCGCGAGACGAACGGATCCCCCTCTATCTTTCCCTGTGCGTCAAGCCGAGAGAGAAAGAGGTTTTTCCTTTTTGACCATTTTCTTAATTAATCCTTAATTAATGATTAAGGATAATTAATCGTAACACTGCCCCCTTGGGCAAAAAGGATCATGTATTTATCAAATACAAATCTGATTATATTTACATATTAGCTCCCCCTGTTTCGCAATCTTCTCATACCTATTTCATGAACATATTTTTGAAACCAGAAAGTAGACAAAGACTTAGTGAATAAGTCAGCCAAATTTTCGCAAGACTTTGTTTGCAAAATATTCCGCACACCATTCTTCTGGAGTTCGTGAGGATAAAAGAATTTAGGAGCAATGTGCTTAGTCATATTACTTTTTATATAACCTGATTGCATTTGTGCTATATAAGCTAAATTATCTTCATAAATAACCGTGGGGATATCACATGGATTAATTTCACGTATTTCTATGGCCTTGTTTGTTTCATATTAAATTAAATTAAATTAAATTAAATTAAATGAAAATTTGTTATTTTTGTATAAACCAAATGATGTAATGTTTTGTAGTCATTCTTGTGGGGTTTTAAATAGTACTTCTTAAAGTTTGTAAAATATTTTTTTCATAATTTTTTGAACTCGTTAAAACGTATTTTGAGGGGTCACAAGTTTGCTACAGTAAAACACAACTCTATATTAATCTGAAACAAATAAGGCCTATATGTGGTTAATCATTCTGCAGCCAAACACATTCACGCGAAGCTTCATATAATGCGATTATTTCAGAATGATTAGTAGAAGTGGCCACTAAAGTCTGTTTACAAGACTTCCATGAAAAAACTGTTCCATTATAGAGAAATACAAATCCAGTCTGGGATCTGCCAATATAGGGATCCGATATATAGCCAGCATCAGTATATCCCACCATAGTCAATTCTTGATTTTTTTCTTATAGAACAAACCAAGATCTTGTGTACCTCGGAAATATTTGAAGATATGTTTAACACCAGCCCAATGTCTTTTGGTTGGTGCTGAGCTAAATCTAGCTAATAAATTAACTGCAAATGTCATATCCAGTCGGGTGCAATTTGCAAGGTACATTAGTGCAGCAATTGCACTAAGCTATGGAACTTCAGGTCCAAAAATATCTTCGTTATCACTCCTAGGTTTAAATTGGTGTTTATCCCTATCGAGTGATCTTACGACCATAGGGGTTTTTAATGGACGAGCTTTATTCATATTAAATTTCTTCAATATCTTCTGGATCAGGGTTCAATTTTTTGGAAACGCCTTTTATTCGGGTCTCAGGGAAAAACCCGAGACCAAAATTTCGGACAATACACAATCAAACAGGTCAGACTTTCAGTCAAAATTCAACCGAAAAAGCGAATTTTTAAAAAAAAAGTAGGGCGAAATTTCAGGGATATTTCGACGAAATTTCAGAGAAATTTTGGCAAAAAACTAATAAACGGCTCAGAAAAAATGGGAAAAAAATTGTTAGATAACAAAAGCTTAGAAAAGTCCATAGCATGTCAAAAAATCATAATTTTCAAAATATAATGCTGAAAATGGCCATACTCAATTGTCCATAATGCATATGAGATGATAACAAATTCTAGTAGTGCATAAGTTTAGAAAGTCCATACAAACATATATGTCCATAATCATAATACTCCATAAGTCCATTATCCATAATACATACTCCATGGCCCAATAGTTCATAGTTCACAATTTCCATGCTCAAAATACAATTTCATGCATGGCCCAACAGTTCATAGTTTCCATGCTTAAAATACAAGTTCATACATATTCCAACAAGCAAATACAACTCAAAGACAAAAACAACTTGCTTCCTGGCTGTCCTTCATGCTTAGCCTCATGACCTCATAGGTTCATACGTCCAACACTAGCACTTCAAAAGAAAAAAAATGATTGCAGCATTAGATAAGTTTAATTCTTATTTCTATGGTCATAGGTACAAGTGAACAACTTAACAAAAGGCATGAAATTTAATGTACCAGAGTTTATTTTTGCATCAAGGTCATTACATCCTTGGTCTTCCTACTTTGCATTTTCCTTTTTAAAGACTTCTCAGTGGGCTGATTTTCTTTAAACATAGACAAACAAGAGCAAACATGAGTAGATGGCATAGTTCATTAGCACAATTTCAAAATTTGGGAATAATATAAAATTATACACGACGATTACCTTGGCTTTCAATATCCTCCACATGGTCACTACCGTTGGTTGAGCTACTTTCACCAGACTCCGCATAACATGGGCTGTCAGAAGGGGGCTCGCTGCTCATGTCAGTACCAATTTCCAGCTCATCTTCTTTAGATACCACAATTCTCTTTCCTTTTTTTCCCTTGCTCTTTCTTCCACGAGCAGCACCCTTCCTCTTCCTTAACCGAGCACAAATTTGCTCAAGAGATATGTCAGCATCTTCACTGGTGTCCTTATTGAGCCATGCCATTATTGGGTTTGATTCGTCATACATGGCAGCATCAATTATCAATGCACATCACATGGATCAATTTCTTTCTCTCTACCACGATTACCGCTGTCCATCTCTTCTTCTTTGAGACGTAGCGTCAAATTATAGTGCACATACACAAGTTTATTCAACTTGTCATAACCTAAGTTGTTTCTCACCTTGGTGTGAACCAATGCAAAGGCACTCCAATTTTTTTCACACCCACTTGATGAGACACATTGTGATACAATGCGAACAGCATATTTCTGCAGCTCCTTTGCCTCCCCTCCAAACATTGACCACCAGATGGCTACAAAAGGTATATAATATGGTACAAAAATATGTTATCTAAAGGGAAACCTGAAGTACCCAACTGAAAGAGGATCCTATGGCCTAGAGGGAGGTGAATAGGCAATTTTAAACTTTTTCAATTATTCTTGATTAAGCTTCATGTTTAGAGTGACCCAATCTTAGTTTCACTTATCAAGCGAGCGGAAGCGATAAACAAGTAATTAGAAAAACTAAGACATGGAATCACAATTTATCAGAAGCATTGTAATGTAAGTAAGAGCGGAAATTAAATGAGAGAGAGTGACACGATATTTGTTTCACCGAAGTTCGGAGCCGCAACTCCTACTCTCCGTTGAGGCTACCCCTTGCGCACAAGGACCGGCTCGCTCTCGAGCCTATCGCCTCACTTACTCCCCGGTAGTCGTTCCGCCACTCCGGCGAGGTGGACTCCGTCACCCGTACACCGACTTGAGAGTAGCCACACGCCAAGGCCTACTCCTAAGCCCACGCCTCCACGAAGGATGCCATCTTCAAAAGTAATAGGCCCAAAACGCCCCGATCATACCGGATCGAAGGACTTCAATGAAGCTCGGTATTGGGGATGAGTGATTTGTGGCTTGGATTGGTTGGTGGGTGGAGGAATGGCTCTAGAACACCTAATTGATGAGCAATAAGTTGTGGTAGGTGAAGTGGAGCAGCAAATCTTAAAGAAGCCAGCCACTAGACATGTATTTATAGCCCCTAGAGCAAAACTAGCCGTTGCCCCCCGGAAGGGAACAAAAAACTAGCCGTTAGCCTTTACCGGACGCCGTCCGACAGAGGCGACTGCTCACTGAAAATCAGCCCATCGGACGCCCTCTGGTTAGGATCGGACGCCGTCCGACAGAGAATAAAGATCACTGATTTTAGCTCATCGGACGCCGTCTGGTAACAACCGGATGCCGTCCGACAGAGTGCACTGTGTACCGGTTTTGCTGATTGGACGCTGTCCGGCTGCTCCCAGACGCCGTCCGACAGAGAATAAATCATGCTAGAAGGGGTGGAAGAATTTAGGTGGGTTTCTTTCTCTCTAGAAATCTCACAAGAATATTTTTAGGTATTTTTGGAAGAGGTGGACTAAGAAAACCGATTTTCGAGAAGTAGCAAAAATCCGGCATGATCCGAGTGATTCAAACCCCTTTTGAAATCCGACAAAAACAGGAAATAAAAACCTAACTACTCCTAATCTATACGTGACCTCATCTCTCGCCCGGTCACGCATTTAGAACCTTGGAGCAGCTCACATATTTGTTGAGGCTTCAAATTAGGGTTTTACGAGAAGCCGAGTCTTCGCTAGGGTTCCGAGAAATCCAAAAACCCCCTAGCCCTTAATATTAAATATTTTTGACATCAATGCCACTAATAAAAATTTGGGCTCAACAATGCTCACACCAACAGATATTGAAAATATAACCTAAATCTACACTTGCTAACATTTCACCTACTGCTTTGCGCGCCATCGTCCCACCAAATTTTCCTGACAAGTTCTTGAAAGCCTCAAACTCGGCAAGGGCCTTCAGTCCACTGTCATAGCTATCTTGTATTCTCTCTATTGCCTCTTGAAGGGCAGTGCAATAATCATAGTTATCGATTAAGTGCAGATAATAGTGTCCTACTGGATGAAGGACGACGGCTGCAAGAGGACATAATATAAATTTTATTAAAAATTTTATTTCATGCAAATTAAATAGGAACATAGAACATAAAAGTATAGTAGACAATTTTCATACCAGCAATCATGAGTGTGTCCTTATATTAGGGATGTGATCGGATCGGATAAGGTTGGATATCGTTCTATCCATATCCATATCCGTATTTTTTACCGGATACAAATTCGAATACGAATGTGTCGAATATGGATACAAATTCGAATAATACTAGATAACATCGGTTACGAATACGGATCGAATACAGATCGGATAACACAAGGATACGGATATTGTTAGTCGAATAGTTAAAATTAATTTTCAAAAATCCATTCCAAATTTTAACAAAATATGAACAAAATTTAAATTTAAAAGTGGAAATTTATAACATTATTAAAAAACAAAACATTAGAAAGTCTATACACAAATATTATTAATTTAGTCTAGATTTAAAAATTTAAAAAATAAATTTAAAAGTTGGGAAACTATCAATAAAAAATTGTAGAAATACATAAAAAAATTCCAGAAATACATTCGGATAATATCCATATTTTATATTCGGATATTATCCGAACAAAAACTCGGATATTCCTCATCCACCGAATAATCAGTGCTCCGTATTCGTATCCATATCCACGTCAAATTATCCATATCCATATCCTTATCCGTAAAAATAGTCGAATATCCTTAAAACTATCCAAATCACTATCCGATCAATTCGGTCGGTCGGTCGGTCGAATAATATCCGTACCATTTCCACCCCTACCTTATATAGATACTTAACCCTCTTGCTAATCTTGTCCAAATATCTCTTGTACAACTCTGTCCCAGAACCAAGGTGCCTCTCTAACTCCCTAAGAGCATCCATCATTTTTGGCATGAAATCGGCCATTGTGTCATTGTCTTCATCAGCATACCGGAGCACACCATAGAATGGCTCAAACACATCTAGAGCAAACTTTAGTGCATCCCACCAGTCACCATCTAACAACACTTTTTCAGCATAGTAATATTCAAGGTCATTGTTCCATGAGCTATCCCTCCACTCTTCAGATACCATCCATTGCCGAAACTTTTCTTGTTCCAAAAGCTTTGGAGAAACATGAAGTTAGTACCAAACCGTGTTGCATTAGGTCTAACCAACTCACCACCGATCTTCTTCTTCATCTCCTCATGCAGCCTATTATGACTATAGAAGAAGGAACAAAGTCTTCTAGCACTTTAACAACATCATCAACCACTGAAAATCTACCAATGTCCCCCATCAAGAGATTGACGGTGTGAGCAGCACATGGCTGCCATACAATATGATTGTACTCATCAGTAATCATGTCACATGCTCTTTTGTAATTTGCCCCATTGTCTGTGATAATTTGCACAATTACCTCATGACCAATCTCATCTACAACCCCCTTAATCTTGTCGAATATAAATTCTGCATGATACACAATTATTTGACATGCATTAGTAGGCACTAGGCAGTAAGCTACATGACACAAAATAATAAAAGACATAGTAAGTAAGCTAGTAAACATTGTCATTATCTGCATTTTGAGATTCACCACTAGCATTGACAACCTTATGGAACACTATGCGACGATTGCAATAGACCATGAAGTTAATAATGCCCATGTGTGTAGGGCCAGTCCATGAATCGCACATGAGTGTCACACCATATTGTTGCCAATCTTTTTTGAACCGCTCCATTACCATTTGAGCATCTTGATAGTTTTCATCTACATATGGACCATCAATGTCACTCCCATTAAACAGCCAGGCAGTAACACCTGCTTGTTGTGTTATTCTTAGTGCAGCTCGAAAATATGGACAATCAGCCTTTCTTCCTGCAATGTCATTAGCGTGGAACCATCTTGACCAAGCTTTAGACATTTTATCCACATTGCCCGGATTCATAACCGCATCAATCCTAGGATGGATAGATCCACTAGCACTATCACATGAAGCCCTTGAAGTCTGACCACTAGAAGAACCAAAACAAGATTGTCCATTGTGAACTTCTCTGATTGATCTAGCCATTGCCATTTGTATTTGCCCTTCCTCATCACTAGGCACCTCCTCGAACAGACGCTTTCCACCTACTTCTTCAACAAGGTCATTTTCTATTCGTTTTTTTGTTTCATTTGCTTCCCTTCTCTTCTTTATACCCATAGAGTGAGCAATTCTCATTATTTCACGGACTTTTGGCGACACCTTCTTGCAATAAATAAAATTGCCTGGTATGCCACCTAAATGTTCCCTAAGTCGGGTTGCACCTCCAGATTTATGTATATGACCACAAAAAGAACACTTGAATCCTTGACCCACTTTGGTTCCATAGTTCCACACATTTTTAGCATCTCCATCATTGACTTGGCCTCGCCCACCTACAAAGCATGAGCACAATTAAAGCATGAGTATCTATTCAGTTTCTTCGCAGTTGGATAAAAAAAACCATTAGTACAGCCATCTATGAACAATCCAACAAGAGAGAAAATAAGAATATTTACCATTTCCTTCTAGATCAATGGGCATCGATTGACTTCCAACTCCACCACCTCCGGTGTCAGTATGAGGTTGAGATCGACTACCACTGCCCTCAACAACATCAGACCGTGGACCACTGCTCTGCCCATTACCATTGCCTCCAACGGATGCGGGAGGCTTCATCACCTTCCATTACAAAGTATTTAGATTTCAAAATTATAGTATAGTAGAATCGGCCAAAATTATAGTCTTTCAATATCCAACTAACAAATTTAAAGAATTATAGGCTTCATCACTTTTTTATGCTAAAAGCAACAAAGTACGGCGGATTGAGGCAGAGAGGCGCCAGATGCAAGCGTCGGTGTCGGTGTGTTGACACCCAAATTTGGCAGAAAATCGGATATTCGGAAAGGGTCAAATGAATATGTTAGAATTATTGGGCCAAATCGGAGATGGTTTTTATCGGCAAAGAAGAAAGGCCGAATACTGATATTTGTAAGACTTCGGAAGAAGTACGATGTGATCAAGAGCGCGTCGCAGTAAATTAGGTTGTATCGGTATCGACTTTGTAACACTATAAATAGGACTTTAGGCCTCGAGAATAGATATCTAATACTCAATACACAAAACACTTTCTCGAACCCGATCGACCTCGTCGAAAGGCTTCAACTCGCAGGTAGAGCTATCTCGATGGGATAATCGATTCTCTCCTTGTAACCCGTATGCATGGCTGCATCATATCAATCTCATGTATACATAGCATATCAGACTGTCTCGGGATTTACCGATCTTTGATATGTTCTCGCATATTGCACTGTCTCGATGTATTCGATCTGTAATATGTGTTTATCCTGTAATGCCGATCATCGGATATTTCACGTGCTTTTTCCTGAATTCGATGTATGCAACTGTCTCGTTTAATCGATCTTGTATATGCCCTGTTTAGGATTCCGCATCTGTAAATATTTGCCGATTGGTATTGCATCTACCAAATATTAGCCTTTAAATCTTTACATCGGTTTATTAGCTTATATCTAGATTTGGATTTGGATACTGTCTTGGCCTGACCAATCTATTCAATCTACTTCTTGGTTTAATCTGATACACTGATACGAAGGTTTATTGCTAATATATTATAAAAAATACCAAAAAGAAGTACAAGATTTAAATTTAATTGTTATTCCATATTTACTTGCTCTATCGGACATTAAGCCGATAGAACCTATAATCGGATAGACTAAAGCCGATTATAGAAAACCTGATCTGGCTATTTGAAAAGCCGATTAGGGCTATATTACTGACGATTTTCTCCTTGTCAATTTACAGGTCAAATTGACTGGCACGCTTGGTTTTCTTGTTGCGACGCAACCACAGAGTTGACGCTTCGGCACGTGTGTTCGCGAGAAGCTAACTTTTCGTGTCAACACGGTGCAGGTCGTCGCCGGTGCTTGGGAAGAGGGGCGGCGCAAGAAGAAGCAGGCGCCGGTGGCAGATCGAGCAGAGGCGCCGGTGGCAGATCGGGGCGGAGGAGGATCATCTGGAGAAGGAGGCAAGGCCGCCTTGGACGAGGAGCAGGGCAACTCCTCCGCGCCGCCGTCGTCCCCGGAGTAGCAGCGCCGCCAGCCACCTTTTTCACGAGAGGAGGAGAAAGAGAGATAAGCCGGCTGCCTCTCAAGTACCATCGTATAACCCTATCCATATTGGATCAAAACTGGGGAAAAAATTCAAATTGGGCCAAAATTTTTTGACCAAAAGGGCGCATTATCGCCTTGGGCCGAAAGAAGCGAAATTTTCGAAATTTCACCGAAATTTTTAACCTTGTTCTGGATATAGACAAACTGGTGAATAAAGACTCCTTCAGGGAAGTGCTTAAGCTGCTGGCCTAAGCGAAATTTGGTTTTACCCAAATCTTTCATCTCAAACTCCGTCACAAAATGATTGCTAGCTTCTTTAATTTCCTCAGTGGTTCCAATTAAATTAAGATCATCTACATAGACCGAGATGATACAAAATTCTTTCAGTGATTTTTCTTAATAAAAATACAGGGACAATCATCATTATTAATGTATCCCTTCTTTAGGAGGAATTCAGTTAGTCGGTTGTACCACATTCTATCCGACTGTTTTAAACCATATAGTAATTTAGTCAATTTGGCGCAGTACATGTTGCGATTGATTTTTAGATTCGGTAGTTTGAGCCCTTCAGGGCTTTCACGCACACGCGCACGCGCACGCCTCCCCCCCACACACACACCTCAGAGTATGGATCTCTTCGTACTCTCAACGCGTTTTCAAAATCCAAGATTATTATCGATCGATCCGAACCATTGATCTTGTGAACAAATAGTAAAGATGGACCGAATCTGGTATCCACAGCCCATGTGGTGGGGGATGACGTGAGCAATTTAATCTAGTTTTTTCGCTATAGTTTTTAATTGAAAAATCCGATTGATAAACCATTTCCACTTTTGTATTCGTTGCATTTTTTCGAACAAAACTAGACCGGTCTCACTTTTAAAATTTTTACTTTACTATAATCATGAACAAGCTTTACTATATTCTGTATATACTTTACTACTTCTGTGTACAGTGTTTCGCGTGTACAGTACGTGTTTCGCGTGTACAGTACTGTTTACGTAACACGTTATAGTAAAGTGTTTCACAAGAAATAGTAAAATACTGTTAGATTTATAGTCCGAGCAAGACTAGTCTAGATTTGTTCAAAAAATGTCAGAAATTTACGAGGGGCAGAGGCGGCGGCGGCTGGGCAAGTGCGGGGGCGGCTCGGCAAGGGAGTGGCGACGGCTTGGCTTGGTCCCGGTGAATGCGGCGTTGCTGCGCCGTGGGGCTCCGGCCCTGGTGTGGCGCGCCGGCTGCGCGAGCTTGTCTCCTCGGCGCATGGCGAGGCGGCAGCAGGGCAGTGCAGCGGCGGCGCGGCTCCGATTGGCTCGATGGCGCAGTGGCGATGAGGAAGGAGGCGCACGGGATGAGGAAAGAGAGGACACGTGTCAGCTAATAAACATAGGAGTATTTTAGTGCTACCCTACAGACACATACACACACACACATGCCCCTAGATGTAGCGCTACACATGGATCGTTTTGAGGCGAGCTGGTTAGCCCAAACCGGCTAGCCAAATCCAGTTTCTCTCCCCCCATTCAATATTTCCATTTATTTTGGATGACACGATTTAAAACCCACCCCATTTCTCCACCACCGAAATTTTCTCTCTCCTCTCACCACGATCCAGATGCGGCGGTTCCCGTTCGTCCCGGCCTCATCGGCGCGCCGTCTCCACCCCTGCCGTTGCCGCCTCCCCCGCCGGCGCGCGCCTCCCCCGACCTTGCTCCGCCGGCGCCTCCGCCTCCCCAGCGCCCGGCACCGTCTGCCCCTCTCCGCGCAGGCGTGGCCTCCCCCGACGCCGCCTCCGCCCGTCCTCCTTCGGCGGCGCCCACGGCTCCGCGGCGTGCTGCCCCGCCGCCTTCCAGATCGGGGCGGCATGGATCCACGCCGCCTCGGCTTCCTCAAAGCCGGCGCCGCCGCGTCCTCCTCCAGATCGGCGCCGCCTCGGCCTGTCCGCGCCACCCACGACCGGCGCCACACTCCGCCTCCACTACCGACGCGCCGCCTCGGCCTCCACCGCACGACGCCGCCCCGGCCTCCTCCGCGTCCAGCACCGACCCAGCGCCGCCCCGGCGTGCCGACCGTCTCCTCCGCGTCCAGCGCCGCCGCGACGCACCGACCGTCCTCCTCTCGCTCGGCGCCGGCGCCACCTCGGCTTCGCCTCCGGCCTCCTCCGGCTGGAGGCAGGGACGGTGCGCCGGCCGTGTCTAGCGTCGACCGTCCGCCGCCGACCTCACCGGATTAGTTAGCAAATTCACCGGATTACTTAGGGGATTACTTAGCAAATTCACCGGATTACATAGAAAACCTGCTGCGAAAATGTAATGGTTCTGTATGTTTACTTTGCATTACGACAAAGTAATGCATAGTAATATGTTTTTCAATGCTTTTTCATTTTTGTATGTTTGCATAATCGAAAGTAATAAGAAGTAACTGGTCTAAAATTCTGATTACTTTCTTATTTTGGCTCGAGAAACATCAGTAATCAAAAGTAATCGGTATGAAAAGAAGCAACTCAAATTTTCAAATAAACCGACATGCAGCCCATGATTTTTGGGTAGTTAATGCCCCCACAATTCTAGGATTTTTGTCTCCTAGCGAATTACTTTCCATGCTGAAATATGTTCACTTCGGTTACTTCTGATTACTTTCAAAATGCGACTATTTACTTCCGGGTTTGGCTGGCTCGCGCGGTTCGCTGGGAAGGCTCGGGTGTAGATTAGCTTAATCCCATGCATTTAAATAGCGGGCTATAGCGGCGCTATAGCGGCTGGAAAGATAGAACGCTAAGCTATGCCCATTTTTGCCGCTATGGCAGCTATGGCCGCTAAAGCGTGATTTAGCTCCGCTAAGCGCCGCTATCCGCTAAGCCCAAATTGTGAAACCCTAATTAAATTTCATGAATCATGTCGTAATGTCAATATGACAGTATGTCACTTAAGTCAGTTAAGTGGAGCCTTGCTACCTAGAAACATATTTGTGATCATGAGTTCATCAAATATTTTGGTTACTATGTTTTTTTTTCACCAATTACTTATATTTAACTATTTTTGCATGGTTTTTTTATAAAAAACGCTATCAGCCATAGCTCCGCTATAGCCTTATAGCCTTTCAAAAAAAAGTTGCCGCTATTTGCCATAGCCCGCTATTTAAAACCATGCTTAATCCACACCCAGGGGTAGATTAGGGTGTTCGTGTGTGTGTGTGTGTGTCTAGAGAGAGAGAGAGAGAGAAAGGCTAGTGTGCACCCCGAAGCACGGATCTCTCCATGCTCCCAACGCGTTTTCAAAATCCGAGATGCCTTACAACTGATCACTGGCTTCGGAATAAATAGGAAACAAATAGTAAATAAATTCTGATTCTGAAATCAGCCTTCGAAATAGTCGTGGTGCGTCCAAAAAAGTAATCAGAATTTGAAAACGCGTTGGGAGCATAGAGAGATCCGTTCTCTGGGGTGCTCGCTAGCCTTTCTCTCTCTCTCTTTCTCTCTCTCTCTCTCTCTCTCTCTCTATATATATATATATGTCCTAATCCACTCCTAGGAGTAGATTAGAATAATCTACACCCAGGTCGTTTAGGGGGACGAACGAACCAACTTTGGATGCCACGAATTTGACAGTAATTCGAAGTAACCGAAATGAACACCTTTTTACCACCGGCAGTAATTTGTGTTTGTATATAATCCTGGTATCACGGGGTCACGAATTAAATGCCCCCAAAAAGTGGATCGGTAGTTTCCATTCCGCATCCTCCCCTTGCTCTCTCTCAACTCGCATTGCGGTGGTTCATGGCGGCGATGGCGCTTCGGCTCCCGCGTGGCGGCGGCACGGCGGCTTCAGAGAGACGGCATCGTGGCGGTTCACGGCGGCGACGGCGCTCCGGCTCCCACGAGGAGGCGGCGCGGCGGCTCCCGAGGCGCGGCGGCGCGGTGACGACGACGTGGCGCAGCCACTACGATGGCGAGCTGTGGCACGCAGCCACGACGACGACGAGCAGCGGCGACGATGACGGCGAGTGGCGGTGACGACGACGCGACGACACCCGCCTCGGCGACGACAATGATGCCGCGCGGCCACAAAGACGGCGACGGCCTGCGCACTGCGGTGGATAGCTGCGGCGGCGGCGCGCTGTGGCGATTTGTGGCAGATCTAGGCCAAAGGGACGAGGTGGAGGCGCGCCCTGTCTCCCGACGCCGTCCACCGTTGGTCGCCGCCCTCCCATCTCGTCATCGTCCGCCACCGACCTCTCCTCCGCTGCTGCTACCAGTTTACTTATGGATTGCTTAGGGGATTACTTAGCAAATTCACCGGATTACTTAGAAAACCCGCTCTGAAAATGTAATAGCTCTGTATATTTACTTTGCATTACGACAACGTAATGCATAGTAATAACTTTTTGACTGCTTTTTCACTTTTGTATGTTTGCATAATCGAAAGTAATAAGAAGTAACTGGTCTAAAATTCTGATTACTTTCTTATTTTGGCTCGAGAAATATCAGTAATCAAAAGTAATCAGTTTGAAAAGAAGCAACTCAAAATTTCAAACAAACCGACATGCAACCCACGATTTTAGGGCAGTTAATGCCCCCACGATTCTTGGATCTTGCCTCTTAGCGAATTACTTTTCGTGCTGAAACATGTTCACTTCGGTTGCTCCAATTACTTTCAAAATGCGAGCATTTACTTTCGGGTTTGGCTGGCTCGCACGGATTAAAACCCATTTGTTTTACGGATGAAAACCCATTTGTTTCCTACAGGGAAAACATTAGGAGGTGTTGGTATCACAGGACCAAAAACCTTTTTTTTTAGCGAGCTCAATTCTGCTCCAATTGACTCCTTCCATTTGACCCAATCCGTGCGCATCTGGCACTCAACCATGGACTTAAGTTCAGGGTCTAGCTGAAGGGTTTTACCAATATTGGAAGCAAAATAAATGTCGACAACTGTAGCATTTTTTTTTAAATAATTATACTAAATTAATACAATGGATTGAGATCTCTTTATTTATATCTTCTAACTCCTTGTTATTTCCTAAAACAGAGTTCAAGTGTTCTGATGTCCCAACATTTATATTTATGCGCACATTTTTGTTGGGATCCTTAACTTTAGGTCGAGTTACAACTGCTGGTTGTATTACCTTTTTAGGTTTTATATCATTTACTGACTTTGGTGGTAAACCTATAAAGGATTTTTGTTTCCGTGAGCGCTTTTTCAGAACTAAATCCCTTACAACCGGAGTTCTCCCCTTCTTGTTTACATTAGGGGTAGGAGTGGTTTCTTTAGGTATCTCCACTGTCTTCGGTGCATTAGCTGCAGGTATATGCGACTTAATCATACCCTTATGGTCAGTAAATGCATTTGGCATATTATTTACAATATATTGCAAATTTATCATCCTCTGAACTTCCAGTTCAGATTTCTTAGTATGTGGATCCAAAGATTGAATGCCCACGACATCCCAATTTATTTTGTCATTCTTTGTGGTACTTATTATCTCCCCTAATGTTGGGAAATTATCTTCATCAAAGATATAATCAGCGTACCTAGCTATAAACAGATCCCCTGTTAGTGGCTCTAGGTATTTTATAATTGATGGAGAATTATACCCCACATAGATCCCCAACTTCTGGTGAGGACCCATTTGAGTACGCTGAGTTGGTGAGATTGGTACATACACAACACAACCGAATTTCTGGAGATGGGAAATACTTGTTTCATTTCCACGTACCATTTGTAACGGGGAAGCTGTATGATATACAGTTGGTGAGACGACCCTTCCAATTATTACATGCTAATGGCCCCATCATGCCAAGATCAAGTAATTGTGTGGGTTTAGGCTAATACACCCGAATATCTGGTCCACTTAAAATGCCACTTCGGATGCGAGCCCAAGTCAAAGTATTGCAGCAGAACAATAATTATATAGAGTCTCATGCTTTATTACATCATAATGCCACGCAAGGCCAAATGTGATAGCGATACAGTGAAAGTCCTCTAATTATCTTAAACACACATAACCACCATATGGTGTTCTTATTGATATCCATTACTTATCGTCACGCGAAAGGTCTATAGATAGTCTTCTAGAAGGCCCATATTCTCATAATACGGCTCCTCTTCGTAATGTCCCTCAGTGACAAGGTTGTCTTGGCTTTCGCCCACGTGGTCTTTCGTAATCACATCTAAGCAAGGTTTTCATAGGAAGAGTGAGTACAAAGTACTCAGCAAGCGATAATAACAATGTTCTAATAATTTTAAGTAAACAAGAGAAAACTCTTCTTAAACCGAGCATACCTACTCTAGTCACTTCTTCCCACATTATTAACATGTTAAAATACTATTTAATTTGAAAAGTTGTCCAGTTTAATTGAAGAAAAACTACTAGCAGTCGTTCACGAGATGGACTTAGCCTCCGTAATCTCCATTCTAGGAGACTGGTATGAATTCATGATTTTACCCTACGCAGGTTTGTACCACTTTACCCATAGTCGCCCCGAATAAATTCAGAATTCAGAGTGTTTATTCTATTCCGGTAATTTACATCTCCAACCCGGTCGTAGAACAAGTGATGGCGTTAAACTTTAGACGTACCTTACTCACAACCTTGTCCTCCATCACTTGTCCCCTTTCCGTTTTACTCATTTCTGACGCTGGCCAATGAGTAACCTCTAGGCATAGTATAGTGCCATCGGTCGGGGAAACCTTGGGTCCGGTCATCCTGGTACGCTCACCCACCCCTCCTAAGTATCTACTTACCCAATGTGGAGAATGTAACCACCGAATAGATAACCTTCTCTATCCGCTACCCGAGACCAAGGTTGATACTAATTTATACAGCTCTGTATCCGAGTGATAGATAAGTGTCCTTATATGATACCTTGTGAAGAGCCCCACCTTACCTCTATACCTTTCCAGGGCACCCTTCACCCACCATAATATTTCTACCGACTTGATCGCTCCATTGATCAAGCCGTCACTCTCAATATTATTAATGCAATTAATTTCTAAATAAAACTTTAAATGCAATTTATATATGCTAGGGATGCATATGTCAAAAAAAAAATATTTAAAGGCTAAAATATTCTAACATCAAAGAAATTGCTTGCCTTCTATCTCAACCCACTACCCGGTACTGTTTTCCCGTTGATCGCTCTCGTTCGGATGATTTAGGGTGAGTCCTGAAATATCGTTAATCGACTTTAAGAAGTAATACTTAAATAAATATCAGTAAGAGGACAGTTTATCGATTTCCATACAAACAATTTATTTCTTCTTTATGGTTTTAAGTTCCTGATTTAATTATCCATTTGCTTGTTTATTTATCGATTTATTCGATTTTAGTTTGGATTTTACCTGAGATTTAAAAAGGAATAAAAAGGAAAAAGGCTACTGGGCTCTTTGTTCGGCCCAATTCGGCCCAACTAGCCTAGCCGAAATAATCCCCCTTAACCCTAATCTTCCCCTCTTTCTCTCTCTCTCTCTCTCTGCCTCGGCCTCTCTCCTCCCTCTCCCCTCACGCAGCGGCGGCGGCGGGGTCGGCCAAGTCCACGGCCCGCGACGGCGCCGGCGACCTGAAAGGTTGGCCCGAGGTGTGACAGCGCCCGTGGCATGCTGAGCTAGCGGCAGCGGTGGATCTAGCGGCTGAGGCGGCGGCTAGGCTGGCCATGCCCGAGGTCTGCCGAGCTCGCGGCTTTGGCGGCTAGGGCAGCGGCCGTGGCCGGGCCGAGCCCGAGACCTACCGAGCCCACGACGACGGCGGCTCCGGCGGCTAGGGCGGCGGTCCTGGCTACCTCCTCCTCTTCTCTCTCTCTTCCTATCTCCCTCTGTAAGTGGAAGTGACCTTGTGTGATTTTGGTGATTAATGACAAACACATTTAATGGCATTGTTTGGTTTAATGCTTATTTAATGTCACACCTTAAATATGTTTATTGTCAAGATTGCTTTAGTCTCATCCTATTTAAAGGAAAATCATATATGTCGAGTGGACAAGCTATTCATTTTAATTGGTACGTCTTACGCTAATCATTTCAATGAGACTAACACACTTGATTGTTTATGAGAATAAGATGGATTGTTAATTGATGTATGCAACTACTTTGCGTAAGCACATATTGTTGGATTATTAGATTTATGCTCTTTATATCTTGTAATATTTATTTTGAGCATAAATATATTATGAACATGTTGCTTGCTCTATAAGATCTATTATATGCCATGTATTAGTGATCATCTAGTTGATGCATTGATAAACTTTACCGTGTTTAAATAACTTTGTGCATGTAGGCTTTCCATGAATATTCTCACATGCATTTAATTTAGTGAAGTTTAATCTAGATTAGTTCACAAGTTCTCTCTTACTTCAAATATGAATTTACACATGTGTAAGTCATGAATATATTCCCATGTGCATCATTAAGTGAACTTGTGATTATTAAATCATCTCTCTGGTGCATGTAGATCAAACACATATTTATCATGATGCACTTAGTAGAGACCTTTTCATGTGCCAAGTGTTAGCACTTGTGTTGTGCTTTTTTACGTGTAACACCTGGACACTTAATCGTTCACGAATATCAAATTGATCCATATTTATTGATCTTTTAGACTAATGTACTTTATGAGAGAGTTGGAAAGAATTAGGTCCTATGAGTTTGTGTGATGACCAAGGAACGTTGAAGGATGACGGTTAAGTCAATGTCAACAAGACGACGATGTCACTAAGAGTTGAGTACTAAGTTAAGGTCGATTTGGCGGGATGATCGTTGAGGAGGATGATCGAGGCAAAGTCGAATAGGACGAGAGTCTCATGAGGTGAATCAAGTCAAGGTTGACAAGACGAAGACGTTATCAATATTTAGTAAAGGTCATCATGCACAATACATCAAGGTGCTCAAGACTACCAACGTCGTTGAACCTCAAAATGAAGAAAGAAGACGGCAAGTGATTTATCCTAAAACTTGTATGGCTTTATTTATAAGTTGAGTCTAAGGATTGCCGTACTATTAAGAGGGATGCAACGTCAAATGTCTTAGATATGTCTCAAGTGCTCAAGTGATCAATCTTTGAGAGAGATCGAGGGAGAGGAGTGTTGGTGGTGTCGAAAAGTGAGAGAATTAGATCTTTTGTGGCTTCCTTTGTGGTTGCTGCTCCTATCCTTTGGGATTTTGGTAGTGAGACCCTGTGGGTTGTGTAGCCCTTGTTCTTAGCTTTCCATAGAGCTCAAGATCACTGAAATCGAAGTTCGGAGTCAAAAGTTATATCCGTTTCCGTCAATAGCTGTGTGCTGTATCGGAACTATCCGATGTTTGGTCTGATTAACCCCCCTCTGCCTCCAGATCCAAAAATATCGGAACTATTCGATATTTATATCGGACTATTCGATATGAATTTGACCTTTTGGTGTTGTATCTGGTTTGAACCTCTCTAGAATCCCAGGAGCTCAAAAATAGCCGTTACTCCAAGTTTCTCTCACTTTCATATCGGAACTATCCGATGTTGACATCGGACTATCCGATATCTGTTAGCTTCAAACGGCTAGTTTCTGTGTCAGGCTATTTAGTGCCTCACTCTTCCCCACGGGCTAGGGTTGCCTCCCACACTATTTTTGAGCAGAACTTCCAAGCAATCTAGGGCTTCTTGTCCCCTCCACTCTAGATCTAAGTGATCCTCTTTGTGAGAAGAGTTGGGAGAGGGTATGAGTGCTAAGTAAGAAAAAGTCGATCTTTAAGCACTTGAGTTCATCTCCAAGTTCGTTCTTTGTGTGCATTTGTTACTCTTGGAGGTTGAGGACTCCTAGACGACTAGGAGTCAACCACGAGCCACCGGTGCTTTGTCTGTTGAGCCGTGCAAGTTTGTGAAGGCCGATTCCGCCTCCGGAAGGGAAGGAATCAAGGAGTAAAACCGGGGGGCCTTGGTGCGACCTCGGTGAGGAAAGGGCTGAAAGAGACCCGGGCTCGTGTGACCGAGCCTATCTCAACGGAGACGTAGGATCTTCTCAAGGATCCGAACTTCGAGAACAAAACTTTGAGTCTCCACTTCACTCTTGGTTTCCCCTTGCCCTCTAACTTGATTTACTTTGATTCATGATTATACTTGTTGTTGGCTAGCACCGTCGTGTGCTATTACTCTCTTGTGTTGTGGATTTGATTTTGGTGCAGGTTGTATCCTTGATTTGGGCCAGATTCTCAAAAACCCTAAATCTGTAGATATCGGATAGTCTGATATAATATCAGATAGTCCGATCCATCAACATCGGAACATCCGATATCATTTTCCGCTATGCTTTAAAGGGTTGAAAATTTGTAACGCCTATTCACCCCCCTCTAAGCAACATCCCGATCCTTCACCCTCCCTATTTTCTGTACCACATGCTCCTATGACCTAGGTTAGAGATGACCCGCTTCCCTCTCTTCCCTAAGCTAGGTGCTGTCTGGCAGGGCTCTCTTGCCAGCGGCAGCGCGGCCCTTGGCCGGCGATGGTTGCTACGGTGGTGGGTAAGGCGGCTTGGCTAAGCTCCAGTCCCATCCCCACGGTTTGCAGCCTTTGGATCCCCTGCCTTCTAACCCTAGTCCTGAATTTTCCCCTCTTTAATTACTCTGCATTATAGTCTAAATTTCTTTGTTGCTAATGCTTTGTTATTTAAGTTTTTGGTTTGCTCAATTTGATCTGTGGGGTGGTTACGATTTTCATATAGTGAGGTGCTGCAGAAAAAGGGGATTGAATTTGTTTGGTTTTTAGACTAGAAGTGCTACAGATGTGTTCTCGGCCTATACATGGAATGCATGCGCTGGATGGCAGTCGTGATGGAACCTAGGGGTTGCTCCTACGCCGGGGAGTAAGCAGTGACCCCTAGGGGCACATGGCAGCAACCTCGCAGTCGTGATGGAACCTAGGGGTTGCTCCTACAGTACAGCGGCAAGTGGGTTTGCTGCTCTACAGTACCTCTTTGGGGTTCTGATGCTAGCTCAATGCAGTGACTGGGTGAATTAGGGACATAGTGTTGTGATAAAATATATTGAATCATGTACGTATAGATGAACCTAAAATGATGCTAGAGTAATCCAGGAGTGGTGCATGTCATTTTTGAGTTGATTAGTCATATAGATACTAATCAGGAACCTGTGCATGTGAGCCTTTGATGCTAAATTGGAAGAATCTAAATGTGCTAGTGTATCGGATGGCTTGATTGGGTTCAGACCAGGGATTCAAATGGGTGCTTCTTCTATTAGGGGATGGGCTTGCTGTTTATAGCCTAAATATCATGCAGCATAGGATTAGGTGGGAGGGGGAAAAGAAGCTGCATGCATATGGAATGTGATGATGCATGTGCAGGTGCAGTTCATCTAAGTAGGGGTTTGACAATCCCATTTACCTTAGTTGGCTGATTTACTTTTGACCTTCACCTGCTCCTGTGGTTAAGGGGGTGGCTTGCCTTGTTGCCTTCCTCCTCCTCCTTGCTGTTGATTGCTTGTTGTGCTCCCACCTAGCTCCTTTGCGCTGGCATCTCTCCCATCAGTGAGTTGTGGTTTCTCTTTTGGCTTTTGGGTGGCTGGCTTGAGAGGTGATTGCTGTATTTACCAAAGAGGGTTGGAGGAAGAGTCAATATAGTGGCTTTGTGCTGAAACTGGGCTGAAATAGGAAGGCTACGTGTCCCCTATTTGGATGCCAAGTGTTGGTAAACTGCTGGAGGGTGGTTTCCAGGAATGGAAACAATGGGCATGGTGCTTTTATGGCTGGGCAATGATTCTTTGATGCAGCCCCTGCAGATGGCTGTGCATGTGGCCCATGCATGCAGGGCAGTTCACTGCCCTACTGGTTGCTGCTTGGTTTGTCCTACATGACTTTGGTGCTGTCTCTTTAACCTAATAGCTGCTATGATACACTTCCCAAGTTCCTCCTTTAGTATGAAATACTGGATTTGGTCCAAAGGCAGGGTTTGTAATTTCAGGTTAATTTGTTGTAGTCGTCGGATGATGACATTGTAGCAGTGAGGGAGACCGGCTAGCCCCGGACAGCCTGGTGTCTCGATGAACACATTGCTACTGATTTTTTGATGGCCTAAAACTCCTCTAAATAGAGTTAAAATTTGAGTTGGTTTTAATATTGTTGATGGGCGTGTTTAGTTAATACTATTGTAACTTATTTGGGTGCTAATGATGTGCAGACAGATTGGGGATGGGCGGAGTCCTGAGACGGTTGTCGAAGACTTGGACAAAGATAAAGCCCCAGATATCAAGATTGGATAGATAAGAGGAGAAAATAAAAGAAGAAAGAAGAAATAATTTTGTATACATGTGTGTATGTGTATGTATATAAATTTGTATATGTACTTAATACCTGGTTGTGTGTTGTTGTAGATTAATGTGAAGGCAAGATATTTCTAACCGAAACAGTTATTGAATAATAAAAATTTTATTGTTCAGATTTTAATCCTATAGTTATGGAGTGATTGTGGTTTAATCATCTAAGAGTGATTCCATCTATGTGTTAATATGTATTTGTTGTAATGGGGTGTTCCAGTTGGTCTGGTTTGGATCAATGCGGCGTCATGTAATACCGCATGGCCCCAACAATTGGTTGGTAGTTTACAGTTCTGTTAAAGAGGCCTAGCAACGAGCTTAATACTTTTTATCAAAGATTCAGCTAAACAATTTTGTGCGTGGACGTATGGTACAGAATGCCCCATATTAATGCCCAGAGCCATGCAATAATTATTAAATGCTTTTGAGGTAAACTTAGCAGCATTATCCAAACGAATGTTTTTGATCTTTTTGTCAGGAAAGTTGGCCATTAATTTGATTATTTGGTCAATTAATTTAGTAAAAGCATGGTTTCTTTTAGACAATAAAGATACATGGGACCACCTCATACTGTATCAATGAGTATCATAAAATAGCGACATGGCTCTGATAAGGGTTGTATAGGTCCACATATGTCAGCCTGAATTCTTTCTAACATATTTAGTGATTTGCTTTTCACTTTAAGGTATGATGGCCTTAAAATTAATTTCCCTTTTCCGTAAGCAATGCACACAAAATCTTTAGGTTTTAGGAAATCAGAACCTTTGATATTATGGCCAACAGAACTTTGTAGGATTTTATGCACCATACCCAAACCTGGATGATAAAGATGGTCACGCCTAATCTTAAACTTGTCAAGATTTTTAAATATAGTTTTTAACGCAATATATGGTTAAGAGTTTGATATGCGTGTAGTACAAACCAGATGAAAAAGTAAGCTTTTCAACCATTTGTTTTTCAAATCCTTGAATTTAATTTAAGAGCAGAAATTCTTTTCCACTCTCAATACTAGTCTCCGTATGGAAACCATTGGTGCGAATATCTTTAATACTTAATAGGGTATGCTTAGATTCAGGATACAAAACTGCATCCTCAATTATGATTTCAGTACCCATAGGGAGAACAACTATGACTCTTTCAGAACCAATAATAAACGCATTGCTTATGGCGATGGTCAGAATATTTCCTTTTCTTTTAGTAAGAGTTTGAAAATATTTTGTTTCCCTTAATATAGTATTAGTGGTATAGCTATCCACGAGACAAAGCTCTTTCTCCATCTGATCTTCGTATAATAATCTATAACATAGGATAGACAAGACATTAATTCTACAGGAATTAATATAAACAAGACATATCTATTACATAGACAATACATATATTGTTTTACATAAATGGTGGATGCTCTATATGAGCAAAGTTTTTTCAGGAACTGAAACTATTACACAGTAGGTAGTTATACAGGAACTTAAACTACTTATTACATAGTAGGTAGGCTGATACATAAATTTAGTAACGGGACACTATATAGTGTCACCAAACAGATCTTGAGACTGGAATTCCACGATCATGTCGTTGGTATCAATAATACCATCGGTATTAATAATACAATTCTTCTCATTTGGACTTGGAAGAGGATTAGTTACTCCAACACTTGTAGTCGCTTTAGACATTGTAGCAAAATGAGCTTCAGGCTTCCCTTCGTGTGGTCTTTTGCCTTTCACAATGGATTTAAGATATAATTCAACCAAATGGTTATGAGTGCGACATTTGTGAGACCAATGTCCCTTGGTACCACACCTAAAGTAAATTTGATCTTTGTTGCCTTGATCCTTTTTAGAAAAGAATCGTTTTTATCCATTCCATTATTTTGACGTCCCTTGTTTTTCTTCCATTTCCCTATATTTTTAAAATGGCCATTATCTTTCATTGAAGTATTTGCATGTGCTTCAGGCACATGCATTGAACCAGTCGGATGATTGTTATGATTTTTAAGAAGCAACTCGTTATGTTTTTCTGCTTGGAGCAGAGTATAAATTAACTCAGAGTATTTTTCATAGTTATGCTGACAATACTGCTACTATAGTATCAACATAGAGGGATGAAAAGTTATAAGCTTTTATCAATTTTATCTGCATCAGTAATCTCTTTATTACAAAATTTTAATTTAGAGATTATCTTATGTAATGCAGAGTTATATGCAGCTACAGATTTGAAATTTTGGAACCGTAAAAGGCTCCATTCCCTTTGCGCTTCGGGTAATATAATTGATCGTTGTTGGTCATATCTCTCCTTCAGAGAGTTCCAAAGCACTCAGGGGCTTCTTCCATCATATATTTAGATTTTAGGCTAAGATGAATATGATGGCGTAGGTATTGTGATGCTGAAAATTTGTAATGTGCTGGAATGTCCCGTGCGTTCTCAACAGGAGTTTCTATATTAGCACCAATGTTACAGGTGGCGAAATTAATCTTAACATCCATTGACCATGTTAAGGTAATTACTACCGTCGATGTTAAGTTCGACAAATTCTTTATTGTTTAAATCAGTCATTTTCTACATGTAAAACATGTATTGTCATTTATTTTCTTCAAGAAAATTAAATAGCATGCTTTCGGGGCATAAAAATAGTATGTCAAAATGACTATACATAAAAAATGCCTTTTTAGACATTATAATTTGATATATTAAAATCTTCGGTAAATTAATATATCAACCTTAATTCATATAGATCATATATTGTCTTCAGCACAATTTTAATGAACATAAACAATATTTTACTGTTTTTGGATATTTTATATAATATATTTTTTGGACTTATAATAAATTTCTGCCGCATTGGCATAGCGATCAGCCGCCTTGAACATATAATATACCAAAATGCATTTTTAAGTCCCTAAACAAATGTATGTGTTTATAACCGTGTAAATTTAAATTTTATATGTCAAATTTTGCAATACACCAATCTGCAGAAGTTTAAAAGCAATATAAAATGTTCAAATATAATGGCATCAAACTTTAGGAATCCAATTATATATAACACAACACTTTATTAATCACGGTTACAATTTTACTTACACACACATACTTGGCCAATCTGCATTGACGAAATTAACTACGTACATACACATACAACGAGTACAGTACAGTATGCATTCCACCTACTTTGGGGGTGAAATGTATTTTTCCTATACCCATACATACAGACATAATGCATGAACATATTTTCTACGTTAGTTAGGCACTAAAATGCATAATGTGAATAAAAGATAAAGGTGGATTCCATCCACCGATCGTTCTGAATAGAGGAAATCGGGAGTTTAGGGAAAAATCCATCGAGCACAGGAAAAATACCCGAAATAATCAACAGTTAAATAGAAATTAATAAAATAATCCACTGTAAAAGGAAATTACAAAAATATCCTCGGGTCCCGCCACCCCGGGTGGCTGCCGCCACCGGGGGCGGTCGCAGCTGAGCTGCCGCCACTCGGGGTGGCCGGCGCTGAGCTGCCGCCACCCGGGTAATATATTTTTAGGGTATATTATAAATTATATAGTTTTAATGTTTACCGGAAATTATATGGGGATTGTTTTGAGCATAGGGGCTTTTTAAAAAATGCCACATCTTCTTATCGTGTCTCGCTCAGGGGGCGACGTTTCGTTTCTCCGTTCGGCTCGCACAGCAGGCAAGACCCGCGGGCCATGGCCGCGCTGCCCTCCGCTTCGCTGCCGTGGGCCATGGCGAGCCTCCCTTCCCACCGCTACCGCGTTTCGAGGCCGTGCCGCCATCCCCGCGGCTGACGCGTTCCTTGGCCGCGCCGCCCTCGCTGTCGCAGGCCATGGCCGCACCACCCTCTTTGCCGGCGCCCTCCCCGCAGCTGTCCTCGTCGGGTAATGTAGCAATTTTTTAGAAAACTTCTTATGGACAAAACAATCCCTATCTGATCTACACAGGACAAAAATAGCGAGGCACACCAACTTTGGGCAAAGAAATAAGACACATCACTTTGCGGAAAAATCCAATTTCCTCTCGTGGATGGCCATTGATAGCGTCGCTGTCCTTCGGCCGCTGCCGCCCGTGGCCTGGTTCCAGGGCGGGTTCGCCGCCTCCAGCGTCCAGCGCGGGCGTGGGCGTGCCGCCTCCGGTGTCGCCGTGGTCGGCCTCCAGCACAAGCGCGTCGTCGCTGTCCTTCGGCCGTCATCGCGTGGGCCTGGTTCCAGTGCGTGCGCGCCGCCTGCGGCCTTCAGTGCGTGCGTGCCGTCGTTGCCGCAGCCCTGTCAGTCGTCGCCGCCTCTTGCTGCTCCCTTCTTGCCCCTTCCCCCTCCCCTTCTTTCTTTTTTCATTCAATGGAGTCCGCTCCCCTCACCGGAGCTTGGTAAGGGTACGGAGTCGGCGGCCTCGATGGGAAATCAGGAGGGGAGGAAAGTTCCATGGGGTTTTATTCCGGGTAGCGAGGAACTGCAGGTTCCGCTCTATATACAGGAGTTGCCGGCGGTGGAAGGTGAGGTAGTGCAGCGGGAGGAGTTGGTGCCGGCCGCAGCGACTGCCACGGGCCTTTTGGGCACCCACGGCCGCAGCGACTGCCACGGGCCTTTTGGGCACCTCATCACCGACCTCGTTGCCGTCTTCGGAGTACAACAGACAACCATCCAAGGACGGCGCTGGAAGTAGCCATTCCGGCGAGGGTTCCAGGAAAACCTTGCCGGAGCAACCAGACGGCCAGCGTTGGCATAGATGCGATGGTGCCATGGGAACGATGGACGACCCCCGTATCTCCCTCCCTGGTATGCCATTTTCTCAGTGAAAATAGAGAGATTTCTTTTCCTACCTTCTCAGGGCAGAGGCGAGGTAGTTGATAACGTGTTTTAAGTTAAAAATGATGTTCTTTATTGATTGATCGAACAGATTTAGACCCTCTTCGATACCTTGTTTAGTTCTAGTTTTTGTTGGGACTGCAACTTTTGTTATTTTTATATACACCATTCACTTTATTTTTCTAAAAATAATTTTTTTAGAACTATGTAGAGTTTTTCTCACAGATCTCAAAAATATTTTTTAAATAATTTATTTAGCCTTTTCATACAACTTTTAAAGGTGGTCAAATTTTTTCAACAAAAACTAAACCAAAACTAAACAAGCTATCAAAGAGGGCCGTATAGTGAGGAGTTGAACTCCTTTTATACAAGGTGAAGCAACACGGTTTTTTGCCCAGGAACGCGACACTTTGCCCACGGTCGCGTCCGTTGTTTTGCGTTGCGATGGTTTGGGATGAGGCACGCGGCGCGCCTTCTCCTAGTTTCCCGCGAGACGAACGACTCCCCCTCTATCTTTCTTGTGCGTCAAACGGAGAGAGAAAGAGGTTTTTTCTTTTTAACCATTTTCTTAATTAGTCCTTAATTAATGATTAAGGATAACTAATCGTAACACCCTCGATGGAACGGATGGTGTAATTTGAGTGACGTGAAAGGCCACAATAACAAGATTTACATAGCTTTGTAATATAGGTACATGGATATACTACAATTTTAAAATTTTGGGCTTTAAAAATAGTATAAAATTTGAGAAGAAACAATAAGATTTTAAAAAACGACTATAACATCTAACCATTTAATTAGTAATATAAAATATATAATTTCAGCTATAGAAAAATATTCAGAATGTAAGCTGAAGAGAAAAACAGCAGAACATGAGGGAGAGAAGGAAAATAGAGATGGGAGCAAATCATCAGAAAACTTGAGGAAGCTAGAGGGGCATAAGAGTTCAATAATGATTACATCTTTCCAATGGTATCCGGTCGATTTCCCATTTTTTAAAATAGCATATCTATTAAGTGCTAACTTTTTACGGTGATGATTTAGTTCATAATCATCAGTAGTTATATCTAACAATGCAGTGACAGTTTTTTATATTGTAGCAAGGGAATATGAACGATGAATACAACAGTTAGGACTGATTCTCATTCTGAAACAAGCTAATAAATACTACAGCAATGGAAATGCAACGCATTGCTCCTCTGATCCTCTCATTTGTCCATGCTTAGGGTGTGTTTGATTCGTAGCCCTGGATAGCCATGCCAATTTAATGGTTATGCCAGTTCAAGGCATGCCAATTTTTTTTGTAAAAATTAAGGTGTTTGGTTCATAGCCAAATAAAAATGACCAATAAAAAATTTAAAATTCTAAAAATAAAAAAGTATTTAAAATGGGTTCCTTATATAGATTTTAGATGAATTATAAAATTTGTTTCATACGATTTGGACAACGTATGAAATTTACATAAAATTGTGAAGCTTTAAAATGAACTGCACACTCTAGGACAGCTTGGGCAGCCAATCAGAAGGCCATGCAAGTGGAGCCTGGTCATTTTTCTTAGCATCGCAGCCGCGCCAAAGCATTAGCGGATGATTTCTTCGCCAGCGCCAACAAGCTTGTCCATGTTCATTCGCTCGTTAATAGTTGGCAACAAACCAAATGACCGCCAATTTCAAAGACACGCCAAAATTTTGGCATGGTAAGTGAAGGTAGCAAACCAAACACCATATAACATAAAGATTACAAAGCTACGCCTCCACAACTATACAAACAAACCATGCAATGAGCCCAGGATTTGATCTATTCTAAGTTTCTATACCATACTCAGCTTTGCCTTTGCGTCATTATAATTATCATGCTGAATCGCTGCAATGCTTATATAAGCCGCAGGAATCTGCCAACAAATGGAGATGGTCCGTCGCAGCGGCTCCTTTCTTTCTTTTAAAGGAGCCTCCTTTTAAAATCAACAAAACATTTTGGTTATCCTTCGGTTAATTTTAAGCGTGGGACAACGTTCATTGCTTGCAGTTCCTGGAGGGGAAAAAAAAAGAAGATAAGGAAACACAATATCATTATATTAAGTTAGCTTGAATTAAGCTGCAAGTAGAAAGGAGCTATCCCCTTTCTACAGTACCTGCAACAAAAGCTTGCAAGCATATGGCATCCTCATCTTGGCCATATTTTCTCCATTTTTGCACATTGAACAATATGAAGCCTTCAGTTTATGGTTGTAATAGCCCAACAAACCACATTTTCTGCAAACCTAGAGAAGACATCAACAACCAAAAAATAAGGTGAGGTCACCAGATTTCTCAACAAAACAAAAGGATATTTAGATGTTTCTTGCTGACTGGCCAACTCAACTAATGGCAGAAAAAAATAAAAAAACAAATGCCACGTAGCACTCCGCGATGCGCCTCTCGCCTACATACCACCCCACGAAGCTCCCTCCCCCAACAGCACTGTTAAGTTCCTCCGTTAGCCCATATAATACTACACTATTGGATCTGAAAATCAAAGGCCCAGATTAAATACCCATCTCTCACCGTTCTCTCCCAACCACGGTTTCAAAAACCAGCGGTTAACCGTGGCTAACCGCGTCTCCGCAAGGGCCTGGTTTGGTAAACCGGCAGTTTAGGGGTTTGGCAAAAATTCGTTTAAATAATTTTTAAATCTAAAATATACATAAAATTTCTAAAAATACTATTAATCATTCTAAGCATTTTGGCTTCAACAAAATTTTAAAATTCAAATTTCTAATGTATATTTTAAAGACTTTATCAAATTTTACCGATTTTCACCAATTTTTGTCAGAAACCACGGGAAACAGTGGTTAACTGTGAAAAACCGCCAGTTAACTGCCAAAAACCACCAAAAACCGTCAAAAAAACCGGCAAGACATAGTTTTGAATTCAGGGCAAAAACCGGTTCAAAACTGCGGTTAACCACGATTAACCGCAGTTAACCGGCTTCGTGCCATTGCCATCTTGGAGCACTCCCATGGTTTTGTGAAACCTGCTCCCAACTCTAACTGTTTCTCTCCCCTCTGCCTCTTCCAACGAGCCGCCACCGCCGACCAACTCCGGCTGATTAGGCCGATTGATTATGGGCCAGTTGCTATGGATATGAATAGCTAAATCTCCCCTTTACACTTGATATTTGCTTGTTGAGCCTTTGTATTGAGCTGGTGGGTCAAGATCCGAATTTGCACGGTTACGAATATTCGGATCCAAAGCAAAACTATCCATTTTCGACAGGTTCCGGTTTCGGATCCTAAAATATTCGATCAAATAGGCTCCAAAATCAGATCCGACCAATTCGGACCGGGAATATCCATATTAGTTTTCATCCCTAGCAGGGGCGGAGCTAGGACGAACTTGGTGGTGGCATCCATACGTGGCGGCAACCAAATCCAAGCTGTAGGGGTGATGCTAGGGACGAGTTTGTTGGTGTCCATGGCAACGGAACTTAGCGGCACCTATAGTGGCGAATCCGAGCGCCGGGGGCTTCCAGCAAAAGGGGAGAGAGAGATGGGAGGTCTGAAGAAGAGGAAGCTCCTAGTGAAATTTCGGTCGCCGGTGAGAGAAGGGGAAAGATGGAAAAATGATAGAGGAGATGGAAAAGGTAGTGGAGTGCTATATGGGCTAACGGAGGAACTAAACAGTGCTGCTGGGGCGAGGGAGCTTCGTGGGGTGGTATGTAGGCGAGGGGCGAATCGCAGAGTGATAATCTATCTATAAGATTATTTGCTGTAAGGTTTGTTTGACCACTCAACCATGAGCATCGATTGGGCAACAAGCGCAGGCAGATTTTCCAGCCATATACGGATACATTGATACTACAACAGAAACTATGCTCTTTGCCTTGGTGGCAGAGTACGGAAAGAATCATGAATCATTAAAAGATTACCTGCACTTGATAGGGATCACTGGATAGTAGTAGACGCTCAAAGATTAGCATGCTAGCACCATAAGCAATTAAACAATCACGCTCCATCTCACCAAGACGAAGGCCTGTACGAAAACATTAAAGACGAATAACTAGTCTGAAGAGTGCTAGGCTCTGTAATAAAAAATTGCATCATAAACGGAAGATGTAAAAACCTCCATCACGACTTCGCCCTTCAGTAGGTTGCCTGGTGAGCGTTACTCGCGGTCCAGTAGCTCGAGCATGCATTTTATCAAGAACCTAGAAAATCCATATGTAAGCAGATATTTACAGAATCATACAAAAAATAAAAATTGAAATCTCTTGCATGCTGAATAGACCGTCATGAGCCCATAAGCTTGATGAACTGGGAAATACAATTGCGAACTAAGAAATTTAGAGAATAACAGTTAAGCAATAGTTCCTATATGTTGCACAATATCAAAGTTAATAAGCTAAGATTAATGAACAAACAGTTCAAATCAATGAGACCACTCTTCTATTTGCAGGTCAGTTGGCAAATTCTGTTGATGAGAAATGTTTAATAATTAAACCACTGTACCTTTTTTATAAATTGTTTATATCACACAGATAACGATGTAGCTCTTTATTTTCTTGAGATTTGTAGCACGCATTACATGGAAACCAGTAAAAAGCATATCAAATGTTTCACACGATCATACCACTACATCTTATAACTCAAGAGTGTTGGCCTACTCACTATGTTATTACATTAGCTTTAGTGCTTGTATATGTTGCACACTAACAGCAATTTTGCCTTGCACATTTCAGCTTAATGTAGCTTAGCGTAGCGTTTCCGTAAAATTTGAGAGTCTTCAAAAAGAGGTTTAGATATAATAAAAAATAATTAAAAAATAGTTTTAGGATCTTTAAGAGGACTACTAAAAACCTGAGAAAAATCAATATAAATTATTACACCAAATAGGCTATATAAAAAACATAAATTTTATTGAAACGCTACGCTACGCTACACTAGGCTGAAATATACAAGGCCTAGTGTATCTATTAATTGTATACTTTTTTTTCAAGTGCACCCTCTTTACCTTCCATGATGCAAAAACCTCTTGCTACACATCTCTTAACAACATATAGGTATATTTGTCATATTAATCATTTCATAATTACTACAGCCAAAGCATGAATGATGCATATTGCATAGCCTTGGTTAAGGCCAAGTGAAAAAGAAATTAAACAAACAAAACAATGCCTACCATGTGCTTCAATTTCTGGTAGTAAATAGGCCCCATGAATACATATGCCTCAAGGGGATGACCCAAAATGCCTGAAAGGAAAATGAGTCAGCAGCCAAGAACCCAGGCAGGCTTAGATGGGTGTACACCCGCACCATGAAGATTGAACATTATCCCAAAAATAAGAGAATACAAGTTTGGGTATGATTTTCATAATCAAAATTGTTGTGGCCAGTGAAGTCTCCCTGGCAGTGAGCGCTGGGGCCGCATATGACACAGTGATAGACTAAACCCCTTCTTTATTGCTTGATTAATCTGATTAGCAACAGGACAGCCTCCTAACAACTTAACCTAGAAAATAGTAGATAACCTAATAATTGTCTAACGGTCTAACCAAATAATTCTAGATTACTAACTAATCCAGCGTTGGTTACTGTTTGCGTGTATGAACAGTACATGTGAACGGTATTTTGGGTGCGCCTAGCCCTAACATGCCCTTTTGGGTTCACCTGCTCATAACAACTTGCCCTGGTACCTCAAATCACACAGACATGACGTTTTGGGATATTGTAAATTGGATAGATGAAAACAACATATGCAGATTCGTCTTGGAAAACAATTTATTGGGTTTTATAAATATATAAATAATACAAAAGGTGAAAGTTATGTGTGTAAGTTATGTATGTAAAGCCAAAACTATGTGTTTTTCTTACTAGATGGACCATGTTTGGCAATGGAATATTTTCATAGTTTCTAGACAAAATCATGGTTTATGAGATTACCATGCCTTTCAATTCGATGGGGTGTTTGGGTAACCAAAAGAACTCCGTATTCAAAACTTTGAGTTGGTAGAAACTATGTTTTTTTTTTGTTGTATTTGAAACTCCACTCCAAGCTAAAGTTTCCACGCGTTGGCTCTCACTAGCTCTTGTGTTTGGTCAAGTTTGTCATACTAAAAATCATGCATCCAAAACAAGTGATAGTTCCGATGAATACCAGAGTTCAATGGAATTTGATGAAACCATCGTTTTCATACGTATGCAATTGCAAAACCATGGTTTGTCAAAGCCATTTACTCAAATAGGCCTAGAGTACGTAACAATATAGACATTCCTGGTAAAAAGCTGCCAGTTATTCTAGAAAAGGGTGATGATTGGTTTGACTGAAAACGACAGGAACCTGTTGGTTAAGTTGATTCTATCATAGCCAGCCCCATTCTTTTTTGTAATTGAAATTTAAGTTTATAATTATGTACTATACAAACAATTGAAAATTTGTAATTTTCCCACTAGCTGAAAGTAAATTGAATGAAGCTCTCATCCGAATATATTTGCATACTAGCCGCAACACCATGGTTTTCAAATTTGGTAAAATCTAATCGATACAAACTTAGAATAACTTCAAAATTTAAATGTTTAGAAGCAAAGAGTAATTTGATACTGATAATGCACCTGAGTACAAAAAATCCTTTCCATTATAGCTGAAGCCGTGCTTGACTAGAGTATCACTGGTATGCAAAGAACAATGTTAAAGAACGATTGAAAAAAAAAATTATAGTACTACCATGATGGAAGCGTACCCTATGTCTTCAACATGATCAGCATTACCACTTGATTCACCAAATGCACTGCCATAATGGAATCGACCACATGATAGACCAGCCTTTCCCCCAAGAAGCTCAATCATTTTACCGATTGTCATACGACTGGTGAGCAAAACAAGAGTCAGCCAGGCCAGAAAAACACTACACAAATTATTACACACTGAGAAACACAACAAAATTAGATAATTAAGATGATCAATAAATCAAAATTTAATCCTGCGACAGTTATTTAGATGCATATAGTGTATACATAGTACAAACATCTGTCAAAACACCCCTCTTCATGTGAACTCCAAGAAAAGCACCAACTTTAAGAAAAATCCCAAAGATATTTGTAGATGCGAAGGAAGCATTGTGTAGTTATGTAAGATTTCAATATCAAATTGATTGCATTTGGAAGATAAAATAATTAATGAAAAAGGGATAATTCATTAAATGCCCCCAAATTAGAGAGCCCATTTAACATTTGCCACCATTTTGAGTGTAATACATTTTATGCCTTAGAAGTTCACCAAATGATCAACTTGTGTTTCCACCTAATGAAAAAGGGATATAGAGTTTGTGGGTATCAACTGGAAGGCTGGAATCGCCTTTTTGGACAGTACCAAGTATCTTAGTGTCACAATCACAACTCAGAAGATATGATTGCTAACCAATTCGTATAGATTTAGGTGGCACAAAAGGGCACCCAGGCTTGCTGCTCCCACCACGATGACGTCAATGAGCTCATCAGCGGAGCACATGTGGAGGGGTGTTGTGACACCGTGAGACGAGTCTGTGATTGATGCCGCGGGCCATTAAGAGGATTTGTCCAAAGATGACGAGGTGGCGCCTCAGGCAACCGAGAGAGGACATTGTCTTAAGCTCCGAGGATGGTGGTGGAACGCTAGCTATATGCTTAACACATGCAAGTCGAACGTTGTTTTCGGCGAGCTGGGCAGAAGGAAAAGAGGCTCCTAGCTAAAGTTGTCTCGCCCGCTTCCACTCCAAGATATCCTGCCTCTTTGCGTCACCTTGGAAAACAAAGATCGCTTCATCGATCTAAAGACGCGCGGTTCCTGCACACTCCCTTATGACGCTTCATCGATGCTGTGAGCCCGAAGCCTAGGAGACAATTGTGGACGGTGGTGCTATGGAGGACTGGTGGCGAGAGACAGGGTGTCGTAGGCTCCACATCGTTGAGAGGCGATGTAGTTTAGCGGCGGGCGCTATCGCATAGTGGGTGGTGGAGATTGGGCTGGAAGCGGGGTCATCCAAGGGTAGCGTCGATAGTTGGTGCCACCAACAGATTTGCCATGGAGGCTGACATGGAGCAGGGACCAGCGGCTGCGCGGGGATCCACAAGCGACGGCGAGGAGGGCGTAGGTGGAGGGAAGAACGAAGGCCAGGGACAGGTGCTGGCGTCTTTGTCAAAGGATGGAGGCACTGACAACCAGAGCTGCAAACAACATAGAGCTTGATGACAGGGATCTAGCCCGCAAGTCCACGACAACACTGCTTTGGTCAATGACAAAAGGCAGCAACAACACTACGCTGGGAGCCAAAGAAGGAAGAGGGAGAAAGGAAAGAGGTGGTTCCAACAGTGGGATGCATCGGTGATGGCCGCGCTCGTCGACAACGAACCTAGCAATGGACTACAGTGGAAGGAAAACCCTGAAGGTCCTTCGAGACAATTATATAGCTTGAATTGATTATGAGCCCAAATAGGCTACATATACATGTATAGGAGAGAGAAAAAAACAGCTATAGTAATTCAGTTCACTAATAACACATCACAAGCCTTTGCTGAAAAAATACCACATCACAAGCAGCTATAGTAATTCAGTTCACTTATTTATAAGAAATTTAAGCTTAAAGGGTCCCAGTCCTATAGGAGTAACTTCCCAACTTACAAATCTCAATATGAAAAGTGCCTCACGTTTAGAACTTTAGATACGGAACCACAATCATGAAACGTTTCCATACAAAAAAAGGGTAACCAAAAAAATGGTGTTTGAAAGTTAGCTGTTTTTCTGGTTAATATGACATGAAGTTCTAAACACAACATATCATGATAAATTTCAGGACTCCACTAAACATGCCAGACTGGGGCAGAGTTGAAAACGCAGTACCTAAAAGACAACTATTATATGCGATGACAAAGTTTAGCCCAAAAAAAATTGCAATGGAAGTTACTGAAGGAAGTAACTGCTTATTAGAGGTGGCTAAATAAGCCACAGCAAGTTGCACCAACCAGGCTGACCCAGTTCGCTTCACCGAAATGAACTTGGACCAAGACCTCAGCCTGCCAGGCCGACCCAGTTCAGTTGGTCTAGTGACAAGCTGGCCTGTCACGCTCTGGCCCTGTTCGGTTCGCTACTGTTACATCCATATTTAATTAAAAATATATGCTTAATTTTTTATTTTCTTATGATCTATAATTTATTTTTTCATTTTATAACACATTTATTAAATATAATCATTTTCTCAATTTTCATATATTTTTGGGCAAACAAAGGCGAGCCCATTTATAACCGGGTCGGCCGGTTCGGTTAGGTTCACTGTACGAACTGCTTGGGCCAAGGCCATAACCCATTGGCCTGTTATGCCCGGTTTGTATAGAAAATCAGGCCAACGGTGCCCAAATCAGGCCAAGTTCGTTCGTTGGCCACCTCTCTACTGTTTATAGATAGATTAAGAGAGTAGCTAGGCTAAAAAATCAACAAAAATAAATATAGAATATAACCAAAGGCAATACCTTGGAAATCCATGGGGATTCATAATCAAATCAGGGCATATTCCTCTCTCAGAGAAAGGAAGGTCCTCCTGCTGAACAATGGTGCCACAAACACCTTTTTGTCCATGTCTGCTACTAAATTTGTCACCAACCTGAATCACAAACAGGAATGCAACATTTCAAATTCATGATTCTGCAAATAAAATCAAGAGAATTCAGCAAATAAGACATACCTCTGGTCTCCTAGTGTGACGTATAATACACTTAATTATTAATTTGTCGTTTGTATCCGAACAAAGTAGTACACGATCTACGACAGTAGTCTCACCATCAACACCTTTGTAGGTAGCAGGTGAGTCCTTATAGTCCCTGTATGAACAATTTTAAAGCAATATAGCACATAAAATATTCTTTTCACAGTAATTATTTTGAACCAAAATTTGAAAGATAGAACATAAATAAATCACATAAACATAAGCATACCCACCTGTCTGTTAACGGAGCACTAGAACCTTCTGTGGTGACCTTGGGAGTTTGTTTGTTCACATAGATATCATGATTGCGGATTATTTGACCTGGTGCAGCCAGTCCATCTTCATCCAATGGCTGTAAAAAAGAGTTTTGTTGTATTCAGGGTGAATTAAAAGATGAAATCAAGCAATCAACCAGCAATCTGGAAACATATTTAGGTCCTATAAAAATTAGTCCAGAGAAAAACAGTGCTTAAATGAAACTAGATATTGGAATTTAAAACTCCAAAATTTAATATGGAAAAACCAAGTGGTTGCAACACAAACAATGTCATTTCAATAAAGCAGTCACATACAAGTACAAAATAAAATAAAATCAAAATGATTTCAACAGATGGATCTGAGACTCGATTTCTTTTTTGAAATAAGAAGAGCAAAGGGTAAATTTAGATGGTTTTGGATAGAGGGTAAATTTTCTCCAAGCTTGAGCTAATGATTATTGGAAAAATTTTCCAACTCCATTCACCTCCTTTCTGTATTTTTCTGAAAGTGGACAGATGGTTTCTTCCCATGAATTTTGCTTTCTTTCTTTTCCGAAAATCCATATAAGTCCTTTTTTTCTCACTTCCAAAATGTGTTAGTTTTTTTAAAAAAACTTCAGATTAGGCTAATAAGCCAACCTACTGAAAAATGAAGGGTTTTAAAATGCAATATCAGAAAAATGACTAGGACCAGCACTTTTATACCTGCATGTTCTGCTTTAACAGAACACCATCCTTATCTCTTTGTGGTTTAACAATCCTGTCTGAGACACCATCTGCATATTTCTCCTTTATTGCGGTGTACCTGTAAGATGAGAACTAAAGTTACATCTTTAAAAATTAAAACAAAAACATTGATGGCACGCACCCCGAGCACTTCAATTAGTATATTAAATACCATTGTTAACCGACAAAAAACATTACTTTTTCATTGCTATGCAGCGACCAAAACCTCGATCAAGGGATGATTTGTTCATTACAATTGCATCTTCAATATCATATCCACTATAACCCATGACAGCAACAGTTGCATTCTGCCCAGCCCCAAGCTTATCATACCCCACCTGAAAATAACTGCGATAAAATTTCCAGCACATCAAATCTTGTGCGGGCGTGCGGGTGCGCCCACACATGTGTGTATGAGAGAGAGACGAACCAACTCGATTGTTTTTGTTGTAAGCAGGGGACGTTGCGCGTACACTAATAAATAGAGTAGAGAATCTGCTCGGAACAACTACAGCACATGACAAAGATATGTTATTCACCTTATTAGGGGAAGAAGCTATTACAAGGAAGATCACACAGATAGAGAATGGAAAGAGCTATTTGCTATTATCGTTGTGAACAGTAGTTCCAACACCTATCCTGTGCTGGCTGGGGCCTACATGCACATAACACTATTAAAATCAGATATGATGCAGAAGAAACGAATTATATCTATGCACATGGATGTATGTTTTGAATGGCCTGACGCATACAATGGTTGCAACCAGAACACTTGCGTAGCATTCATGTGAACACAAAATATAGCATTGTGGCATTTAGCATAAAGAGATGGATCTGTTTCTTGCCTGGTTATACGCAATATTTCCCATCGCTTGCTTACCCATTGCACACTGCAAACAAGGAAATTCCAACAAAAGATGATCACAGAATCATTGAGACGTGTATCAATAATCTGCATCCTTACCTGGTAAGTGTTACGTGGAGATTGATTGTGATGTGGATAAGGAATCAGCCCAGCTACAACTCCTAAGATACTTAATGGTTCTATTTCGATATGTGTGATGCTGCCTCTTTGGACATCATCTTGATCCTCATGCTCGTATAGTGCAATCTATTTCAATCATCTTAAACACATTATCACAGTAGACATAAACCATGCAAATAAATACAAAAGAATCATGATATACCAATGCATTGTTCTCTTCATTGACATCAAGATATTCAATTAACCCATCACGCAGAAAATCATCGAATGAACGAATACCATCCTAAAAAGGCAAAATCAATTGTGAGATGGAAAACAGCCAAACGGCATTAGATGAAAAAATCATGGGTGCAAAATTGCTAACCCTCAGTTCTTTCATGTGATGCTCTTTGACCCTTGATACACCCTTATCAGCAATTATAAGCGGGCGACAAACACGGCCACCATCAGAGGCTATATGAATGCAATGCTAGAAAGACAGATACAAGTTTAGTATCTCTAAGTCAACACATTAAAACAACAGATGCAAGCACAGTTAACCGCCAAACAAATGAAACCACCACACTCAAAGTGTCCCCCTCAAGGTATGTTCTTTATACTAATTAATTTTTTTTTTTTGTAATGTGCATCTGCAGAAAGAGCGCCATAGTGACATACCTAAATTATCAGACTGAGCAAACAACCAGTGTCAGCTTCATGAGAGCAATGTAAATCACAAGATCCAGGGAGACACGTCCAGGATCATACAATACAATAAAGAAGGCCAGTCCAACTATATTTCCTTTTGTAGTTAAAATAATTAGCACAACAATACGTGCCGAAGAAGATATCAACAAAATGTTGGATGTGAAATGGAAGTATTATGGGGTAAACAGGATTCAACAAAGGCAGCACATTCATAATATGTCACATGCCTGATCACGTCATCACCGTGAAATGAACATAAATGGGAAATCACCACCAAGCGCCAACACAAGCTATGCACTTCACATTTCATAATAAGTCGGATCTTTTTTATCAAGTTGCTGTGAATTATACATCTTTAGGGTCTAATGGTCTACTGTTGTGTTTGGCCAAAATCCTTGTGCAGCAATTCATTCCTTCGCAGTTCGCACATAAGTCAGCACTACCAGGCTTCAAGTGATAAAATGCTGATTAATACTAGTATACGATTCTAGATAGTATGATGATATGCTAAGATTTATTGTAAGCTAGTAATAATCAAGAAAGAAAAGAAAAAATACCTGCTTCTCATTTACAAAAATGCTTACAAACTCTCCAATTTTTCCTGATCTACGTAGTTTTCTCATAGCATTAGCAAATCTCTGGAAATCATCATGGACATGTTAATAAAAAACAGCAAGGAAAATAAGTTAACACGTATGTAAGGCATAGCATGAATATGACCTGAGGCTGCCGGTGTTTCCCCAGTATTAGTCCATTGAACATGACCAAAAATGAACCTGGTGCGTGAATTTCTTCTCCAGACAGGAGTGTTAAATCTTCCACACCCAGACTATAACACTGTGGTAAAGAATGGTAAATAAACAACTGATATGAGTTTGTGCATAAATTGTTGAATTTGATTATATATCAACAAGGTGGGTGTAAGAAAATCAAGTAGCCATAAACACATAAATAATATTGAAACAGCTTGCATCACAAACCAATCGAGGATAGGTAAGCACACCAAATCGAATATTAAGTGATTAAGTACCAGTTTGAGGTTGTTGTGCTGCGCCTTTGCTTTATAATCTAGAAGGCTACAGGAACTTATTGCAGTACAACTTTTCTGTTATTGCTCCAAAAAAGATTCCTACTGTTAATAGTAGATTGTATAGGGTTTATTTGCTTTTTCCCTTGTGCCTTGTACATTGTATATTTGGCCCTTTGGTCCAAAGGAATACATGGAGCTGCCACTTTTACAAGGTATCAGAGCAAGGAAACCCACTCTCCTGCAGCCCCCCGCCGCCGGTCTCCTCACCGGCGGTGCCACCGCCGCCGCCGGCGAGCCCCCGCCGGTGACGCCACTTCTCACCTTCCTCTCCTCCCTCTTCTCATCCCGATTCGAGCCGTTCCATCCTCGATCTGCTGCCGGAGCTACAGATCCACCGCTGCCATGTGGACGACAAGCTCCACCGTCATCTCGGTCCGCTGCCGCCGCGGTCTCCCCTGCAACCCGCAGCCGCCGGGGGCTTCTCTGCCGTCGCCGGGGTCTCCCCTGCAGGCCGTCGTCCAAGCTCACGTCGCCAGGGCCTTCTCTGCCAGTACAATTGGCAGCTTCTCCAGCTGCTCCTCGCTTGGCTGGTCCCATGCATCTACCTCAGGTGGTCTTCGATGGAAGCAACAACCGGTCGTGGGCTCCAATGCCACGGATCTGTCTGGACAATCACCGCCTTTAGGGCCACCTCATTGGGACCACTCCGCATCCTCCTACTTCGACCACACCATCTAAGCCTCAACCAGCTACCGATGGTACACCGGTCTCCACTACAGCCAAGGATAATTATGATAAAACTGTGTAGCAGTATGTTGTGGACATCGAGACTTTGGAGGCCTGGTAGGCGAACGAGGCTCATGCTGTTGCTACCCTCATAGGCAGCATGAAGGTGGAGCTTGGATTGGATCTCGTCGGTCTGCCCTCTTCTCGTGAGATGAGGACGCATGTGCAGTCCCTCTATGAGCCACAGTGATGTGCTCTACACCTCCCTGCTGGACCTTGCCACCTCGCTTGCTCAGCAGAACAACACCGTGGATGACTTCTATCACTAGATCATGAACGTGTGGCGTCATCTTGACTCTCACGATCCAGACTATTGTCGTACCTGTTGTTGCTATCTTCTACGTCAAGTTGCGCCTCTTCGAGTTCCTTCGGCACCTTCGACCTGAATTTGAGAAGCTTCGAGCTCAGCTCCTGGCTCGCTCACCCCAGCTCCTTTGGTTGAGGCTCTCACCCTGGCCAGAGCAGAGGAGACTTCCCTTCGTGGTGGTCTCTTGTCCTCACCGTCCATCCGCGCTGCTCCCTCTGCTTCGGCAGCGCCAGTCTCTACTACACCCTCGGCTGGCGCTGCCCCTACTTCCTCGACACCTGCAGGATCAGCTGCTGCCGCTGCTCGTTCTCAGCCAACTGCCCTGTACTGCAACTACTGCAAGCGGTCTAGCCACACCATTGAGCGTTGCAGGCAGCAGCCTTAGAACGGCAGGAGGGCCGCAGGTGGAGGCATAGGGGGGCAGACACTAGTACTACTGTTGCTCCTCCTACTGGCGGTGTGACCCCTTCGCCGTCTCATTATGTTCGTCTGCTTCACGACATCAGTCAGCGCCTAGAGTGTATGGAGCGTCGTGATGCTTGTTCAGCCTTAACTCATGACACTCAGCCTCACTCAGGTATACTGCAACCCTGGATACTCGAATCTGGGGCTTCTTTCCACATGATCTCCGATCCTACTCACCTTGGCCTTCGAGCTCACCAGTTACTCCCGTGTCCATCAAGACAGCTGACGGTGCACGTCTTCTTGTTGCTGGTCGGGGCACTCTTCATACATCATCCTTTTATGTTCCATCTGTTCCGCATGTCCATTCTCTTGATATGCAACTTATTTCTGTCACACTTGACTCTAATCATTGTTCCATTTAGGATCGCACTACGGGGACACTACTTGGCGCTGGCCATCGACTCCGTGACTCCCCGCACATTTGGGAGCTCGACTGGCTTCGTCTTACCTCCGCTTCCGCCTCCACCGCCTCCAGCAGCCAGTCGTCTACTTCCACTGATGCCACTGCCTTCACCACCTCCGCCTCCACAACTTTTGCTCAGTGGCATCATCGGTTAGAGCACATGTGTGGGTCCCGTCTTTCTTTCTTAGTTAGTCGTGGTGTTCTTCGGAAGGTCTTTGGTGATCCCTCCCTGGCCGACTGTCTTGGTTGTAAGCTTGGCAAGCAGATACAACTTCCATATCCTCCTAGTGGCTCTATGTCATCTTGACCTTTTGATTTAGTTCACTCTAATGTATGGAGCCCAACACCCTTCGTTTCGAAAGGGGGCACCGTTGGTATGTGATCTTTATTGATGATTATTCTCGATATACTTGGCTCTATCTTTTGACATCTTGTGTCCAGGTGTTGCCTGCTTACAAGGCCTTTTCTGCTATGATTTACACTCAGTTCGGTTACCCTGTTCGTGTTTTTCGTGCTGATTCTGCTAGCGAGTATTTGTCTGCGGCTCTTCCCCGGTATCTTCTTGAGCAGGGCACTCTTCCACAATATTTCTGCACTGGTGCCAATGCTCAGAATGGGGTTGCCGAGCACAAACAGCGTCACATCCTTGAGACAGCTCGTGCGATGATGCTTGCATCCCTTGTTCCTCCACACTTTTGGGGTGACGTTGTCTCAACGGCAGTCTATCTCATTAACCTGCAGCCCTCCGTTGCCCTTCGTAGTGCCACCTCCTTTGAGCGACTTTTTAGCTATTCTCCTCCATATAGTCATCTTCGCTCTTTTGGATGTTTTGTCTGTCCTTCAGCCCCGTGAGCGCATGAAGTTGACTGCTCAATCAGCCAAGTGTGTGTTTCTTGGTTACGACTCTGAGCGCAAAGGTGCTTGTTGTTGGGATCCCGCTGCTCGTCGGATCAGGGTGTCTCATGACGTCATCTTTGATGTCTTGTTTCTACTTTACTCTAATCCGTCCTCCCATCCCCAGTCCTTTGCTAACTGACTCCCTCTCTTTCCTTACCCTACCAGATCCCATTTGTTCTCCACGCTCTCGTGTCCCACCACTTTTGTCGACCCCGCCACCACCTCTACCACTCCCTTTACCGACAATGACTTCCCCACCATCTCTACTGACACCACCACCTGCGTTGCGCCGATACTTCAAAAAAAATCCGTGTCGGTATCGCGACACGTATCCGATACGGCGATACGGCGATACGCCTCCGATACCTGTTCGACACGTATCGGAGAAGTATCGGGTTTTAAAATAAATAAAATAAATACCGATACTTCTCCGATACCTCTCCGATACTTCTCCGATACCTCTAGGCCCAAAACCACTCATCCGGTCCATCTTGGCCCAAGCAGCCCGTTCCTTCCCTCAGCTCGCACATATCCGATCCGATCCGATTCACACGGTGCGCACGGGGGGAGCGCAGAGCCTAGGGCGTGCCTTCGCCGCCGCCTTCAACGCCGCGCCGCCGCCGCCTCCAAAGCCGCGCCACCGCCGCGACCGCCGGGGTGAACGTCGCTGCGCCTTGCCTCAACGCCGCGTCGCACCGCCAGGTTGAAGGCCGCGCCGCCGCCGCTGTCAAGGCCGCGCCAGATCTGCTCTGCCGGCAACTCCGGTGTGCCATTTCTCCTCCCACTTGGCCCTTGTTTCCTCTGGTTGCTGCTCTTCCTCCTGGGATGATTTGCTCTGAGTCTGAATTGCATTTGCTCGATTTCTTGCCTTCTTGCTACTTAGAACTATGGAGAACATGAGGGAATCAGGGAGCACAACCCGGTCATCAATGGGTTCATCAGCGGGGGGCATAGGTATTGGCAGTGGTGTACGTCCAGCTAGTGACTTCTTGGCGGAGGTGGCTGTGATGCCTCCGAATGATTGCTCAAAGAAACCTCTTATGAAGTATATCGAACTGGTAGAGAAGACCGGTGGAACCTCCGGAGGAAATGCAAAATTTAGATGCAGGCTGTGCAATGGAATTTTTAATGGGAGTTACTCGAGGATGAAAGCTCATCTCCTGAAGATGGGCGGTTATGGTATAAAGGTATGCTCGAAAGTGACAGCAGATGTGCAAGCTCAGATTGAAGCTGAAGTACGTAAGGGTGATGAAATGATATTGGATCACTTGATCTCAACACTAACGATCCAGGGGCAGGAACTTCTAGGAATGAGGATTGAACTATCATGTTGGCTTGGCCTATGTTTCTGGATGCTGAACTATATTTGCTTTTGGTCATGTAAGAACTATGAACTAAGTGTTTGGCTCTGGTGTTTGCTTTTGAACTGTGATGTATTCATGTCATGTGTCATTGTGTATTTGTGTTCTACTGTATTATTTTTTTGTGATGTTCTGTGAATTTACTGATAATATATTAATATATGTTATATACTTATATATATATATATATGTATATATATATATATATGTATATATATATATATATATATATATAAACGTATCGCCGTATCAGGGTTTTGGCGAGATTGCCGTATCGGGGTGTCGCCGTATCGCGTACCGGTATCGGTATCGCCGTATCCGGGCAACCTAGACCACCACCACCTCGACCACCACCGCCGCGTTCCACTTTTCTCCACCACCTGTTCGTGTCCATTACTTTCATCATCCACCTCCTTCCAGCTCTCCCTCCATTCTAGGACCGGCTCCACTTTCGGTTCTTAGGTTTGCTCCTCACACTTCCACACCTTTGTCCCCGCCAGCCTCTTCTTCTGAGGCCTCTCCTTTTCCTGTCCTGGAGTCTCCCCCACCTCCACCTCAGCACGCTCTTCGTGATTAGCGCACGATTCCCCGTCCTGATCGCTATGGCTTTGCTGCTCAGCTACCTCTACTTCTTACCCATGGTTTTCAGCAGGAGTCTGGTGTTGACTTTGGGGAGACTTTGCTCCTGTTGCCTATCTCTCCCAGCAAAAATACATTCAAGACCTCCTTGATCGTGCTTGTCTCACTGATCATCGCACGGTTGACACTCTCATGGAGCTCCACCTTCAACTTCGTTCCACAAATGGTGTGCCTCTTGCCGATCCTACTCGCTATCGCCACCTAGTTGGGCGTTTCCTATGTTGTTCACATTCTGAGTCAGTTCATGTTTACTCCCACTCAGATACACTACAGTCACCTTCGTGTCCATACCTGCGTGGTACTATTGATCGCCGCCTGTTCTTCTCTTGCTCTAGCTCCTTGCAACTTCAGGCCGGCTAGTGATCTCTCTGATCGCAAGTCCCTCTCTACCTATTGCGTCTTTCTTGGCTCTTCCTTGATTGCCTAGAAGACCAAGAAGCAGCAGGCTGTTTCTCGCTCTAGTACTAAGGCTGAGTTGCGGGCGTTGGCTGTTGTAACAGCTGAGGTGACATGACTGAGGTGGCTATTGATAGATTTTGGGGCTACTATCTCCTCCCATACGATAGTACCCTCTGATAGCATTGACGCCATCAGTATTTCTCGTGATCTAGTGAAGCATGAGCTTATGAAGCATATTGGCGTTGATGCATCATATGTTCGATCCTAGGTGCAGTAGCAGGTGGTTGCTCTCGAGTTTGTGCCTTCAAAGCTTCAGTTGACAGATTTCTTCACCAAGGCGCAAACTAGAGCTATGCATGATTTCCATCTCTCCAAACTCAGTGTTGTGGATCCACCTTGAGTTAGGGGTGTTAATAGTACATTGTATAGGGGCTTATTTTCTTTTTTCCTTTGTGTCTTGTACATTGTATATTTGGCCCTTTGCCCCAAAGGAATACATGGAGCTGCCTCTTTTACACCTACAACTATTTGTATTTATTTTTTCAAAAAAATAGAAGTGTTTTTGAAAAGCAATTACAGCCTAAAGTTGAAATGTTGAAATAACTTGTTATAAGTTCCTGAGCGATGCAATACCACAGCATAGACTGCAGCCAATAACTATTTGTATTTATTTTTTCAAAAAAAGTAGAAGTGTTTTTGAAAAGCAATTACAGCCTAAAGTTGAAATGTTGAAATAACTTGTTATAAGTTCCTAAGCGATGCAATACCACAGCATATACTGCAGCCAATTTCAAAACGGTATATAGTTGTGCACTGGGTAACAATTTAGGTGATTAAAGCTGAAAATACTAGAGTTATTACAAAATCTAAACACAATGAAGCATCACACACTATCTTCAATCAAATATGCATGAAAGGGAACACAAAAAAATTGTCATGATGGGGTTACATCATCATTGTCTGAAAACAGTAGTAGCAGTAGGAAGTTGCTCGCAAGAACAGGCAGTGGCGACACGTGGTGCATGGCAGCAAGGATTTGCATGACGGGAGTCCTTGCAGGATGTGCAACAGGAATCCCTGTTGGCAACAGATGAGCAGCAGCAGGTTTGGTTGTTATTTTCAGATGTTCAGAAATTCATTTAAAATTTCAAATAAGATTAGGAGTTTGAGTTTTGAGTAGGATAAGCAATAGAGTTTGGAATCAGTTTGAGATTAGGTTTCGGTTTTAGCTTAGCTGAGCCAGCTTCTTACAAGGATCTGGCCAGCAGTTAAATTAGGCAAGCAATCATCTTCTTGTTATCCCAGGCACCGGTGCAGTACCCGCTTGCTGCTACGTGCAACCAGATGGGCTGCCTACCTGCCTAGTATCTAAATGCAGCAGCCAGCCCAGCTTCCTTCCACCAGTAATAACTATAATCTTGGAGTCGAGGGCATAACAAAAAAATAAAAAAGAAAAACGGCTAAATAAAACAATAGCATGTTTTCAAATTACAATGGTGGACACATGTGAGGGTATCCCCAGTGCACACACCTAGAATTCTGATGGCATTTTTCAATGTGCGTAAAGATGGGTGACTAAGATTTGACCCATGTTGGATGGAGTTGTATTCTCATGACACCACCAACAAACAAGAGGTTGAGTATGGGCTCATCAACAGTTCAATACACACATGGACATGATCACACAGAAAAGATACAAAGCATTACATAACAAAAGTTTACTGAATTAGGAGAAAACAAACCAGATTCATCAGTGGGCCCTCCTCTTGATCTGTTGTAACACGAGTCAACAAAGCTAAATTTTTAGTCAATCCACAACCTTCCCCTTCAGGAGTATCACATGGACAAAGCATACCCCACTGTTACACATAAAAGAGAATTAATTAGTTGCATAGCACATAACATAAAAGGGTTAAGGTTTCTGGTTTTCACACATATTTGTTGTTTCTTTACAAATGTGAAACGCTGATATCACTTTCCCCTCACCTGACTAGGCTGCAAAGCACGTGGTCCACTTGTTTTCCTGGTCTTCTCAAATTGTGGTGTTATCCGTGTCATGTAGCCTAGTGATGCCATGTAGGATAACCTAGAAAGAACCTGCATAGAAGCAAATAAAATAAAATAAAATGTAGAGCAAATCAAAGGAAATAAAATATATCACTGGATACCTGTGTTACACCTTTTCTATGCATCTTAAATCGTTTAATATCCCAATTTCCTGTGGAAATAGCTCTCGCCAAACCAGAGGTTATAGTGTCCGGCTGTATCAACTACACAAAAAAGGAATATTATACCATGTCTGAACATATGGTTAAAGGTGATACAATACATTTTGTTCAGCCGCATGCCGGTATAAAGTGCTGAGCAATAATAAAAGGATAATGAAGGTCCCCTGTGCACTTTCATATCAGGACAAGCAACAGAGTGTGTGCGTTTTCAAGATCCAGACAAAACCTAATGCTAAAAAACACAACTATACAGAAAAAGAGATACTTCAAGGTAAGCATTAATTTTGCAAGGATTAAACTGAACAACCACACTACTAAGTATGAATGTGTGGCTTTGGTAAAGAGCAACCAGTAATGGAAATCAATAAGCTTTTGTTCCAAGTAACAACAATTAAGAGCAGACAATTAAGTTCTCATTGAAATGATAAAATATTCCACGTATCTGTTTGGCCAATGGCCATAGTTGAGGAGCTTCAAATTTTCTAAAGAAAAGATACTTCCTCGCTTAGTCTGCTTACTAGGTAACATATGCGAGCAACAGCAGCTACATAATGTAAGGCAATAGGGATAAGGAGCTTAATTCAATATGGGCCCAAATGGGCTGTCTTATACATGCACAAGGAGAGAGGGTAAAATATGCTGAGAAGTCCCTATAAAGGGCAAGAAATACAAAGAGTACCTATTCTAACACGTAGTAGTGATGGGTGGTGAAGAGAATGGAGGAATACGAGCCGCTCAGGAAGACTCAAAAACGAAAGGGGGAAGTATGATGTGGGAAGTCAAAGGAGCGAGAGTCGTCAAAGAAGGAGCGGGGCTCATCAAACTAGACATTTCGGGAGACCCGAATCCGACGACCATGGGGATCCCAACAGCGAAAACTCTTACGCTCAAAGTCGTAGCCAAGAAAGGCACACTGTATGGACTGAGCAGTGAGCTTTTGTCCTCTCCCTGGGCTAGAGAAGAACGTAGAAAACACACCCAAAAGTACGAAGGTGAGTGTAGTGAGGAAGAAGAGACGCTCAAAAGGAGTAGAACCCTGAAGAGCAGTGGACAGCTGTATGTTGATGAGGTAAACAGCCGTGGAAGCAGCCTCAGCCCAGAGGTGCGAGGGAACAGAGGTAGAGAGCATCAGGGCCCGAGCAGTCTCAAGGATATGGCAATGTTTGCGCTCAGCAACGCTATTCTGAGCATAAGCACCACTGCATGAGTACTAAAAAAGGGTGCCCTAATCCAAGAGAACCCGTTGAAGAGCAGTAGAAAGATACTCGCCAGCAAAGTCAGCGCGAAACACACGAATGGGAGAATCGAAGTGTGTACGAGCCATGGTAGCGGAAGCCTCGTAAGCTGCTAGCACTTGATCACGAGATTTGAGAAAGTAGATCCAAGTTAAGCGAGAGCAATCATCAATAAAGATAACAAACCAGCGATGGCCCACTTTCGAAACGAAGGGTGCAAAGGACGATCCGACACAAAGTGACTGCTGGAATAAGGCAGCTGTAACTGTTTGCCAAGCTTACAGCCCTAAAAGGGGAGGGAGGCATCACTAGAAACCTTACTAAGGACACCACGACTCACAAGAGATGACAGCCGAGGACCCGACATGTGACCCTAACGATGATGCCACTGAGCAAAACTGGTGCAAGTGGTGGTGGTGGTGGTGAAGGCAGTGGCATCAGACGCGACGATCGACAGGCGGAGATGTGGAGGTGGAGCAGCGCAAGGAAGGCGAAGCCAGTTAAGTTCCCACAGCCGTAGGGAGTCACGGGTGCGTCCGCAAGTACAAACTAGAGTCCCCGAATTGCAAGCTGGATAAAACAAGAGTCAGACTCGAGAGTGATGCTGAAATCAAGATCAGTAAGTTGGCCAGGAGATACAATTGCATAGTGAGACAAGGCACATAAGAAACATAGGTAACTCTAAAGGAGGATGTGTATAGAGTGCCCTGGCCAACAACCAAGAGGGAGGTGCCATCAGCGGTTTTGACAAGCACGGGACTAGCTGGGGACCTCAGAGAGGTGAGGTGAGTGGAATCAGGAGTCATGTAAAAGGAGGCTACAGAGTCCAGATATCAGATACCTAATCCAAAAGAGGCAGACTGGCTGACAGTGACAGAGGAGATCATAGGAGACCTGGAGAGCTCGAGGCGCTCAACTCGTTGAACCAGATCCTGGGCCCACTCAGGAGCATGAGACTCAGAGCCCAAAGAGGGACCGGCACTGCCGCTACTGCTGCCTCACAAGGAAAGTCCTGCACTGCTAGATCGTGTGCCCCCTCCGACGGCAGTAGTTGCAGAAGCTGCGAGATCCCCCTGCAACAGGTGTCGCTGCTATTGTCGGTGTAGAAGAAGCGGGCACCACCACCCCGACGGCTTGACCACAAACAGGCACAGGAGGAGTGGGAGAAGGAAACGACGAAGTCACCGAAGGCATAGGCAGCTCAGGAGCACCCAGTGCAGTAGCCGATGAGGAGAGAATGCCACGAAGGCGAGTCTCCTCGGCCCGGACCCGAGTCAGCGCCTCGTGCAGGGTCGGAAGAGGCAAGCGGGCAAGGAGCTAAGCACAAAGGGGCTCGAACTTCGGGCGAAGACGGCTGAGAAGCTGGAAGACCCCTGCACCTAGACGATGGTCCCGGAGACGAACACACTGCGTGCAGGTGACGTCGGGGGCCGACTCCAGAGCGTCCAGCTGATGGTAAACATCGCCGAACCGATGGTGAAAGTCATCAACAGTAGAGTCCTGCTGCTGGAGTGTCTCGGCATCACACAAAAGATAATTGTAGAGCGCCTGACTACTAGGCTAGTATATGGCCTGGACGTAGAGCCACATCGCCCGAGCAGACTCCAAGGAGACCACGTCAACAGCAAGACCAGGACGCATGATGCCGACGAAGACCTGAACAGCACGATTCTGCAGCGTTGTACGTGCAGACAGCGTCATCGTAGGCCTCCTAAACAGTGGGCGCAACAGCAGTGCCATCCGCAGCGGGCTAAGAAGCAGGACCAGGGGCCGCAGGTAGAGTTGGAGGGAGAGTGGTGCCGGTGAAATGCCCCCAAAGCCCCTGACCGTTGAGGCAGACACGAATGAGAGTAGACCAGTCACGAAAATTTGACCCGTCAAACTAACACCATGGCACAGCTACCGGGTACCCACGGAAGGAGATTGGTCTCTCTCCTGGCTTCCTCTCCTTCAGATCAGCAGAAGCAGATCAGCAACAGCAGCCAGAGGGTGGCGCGTTGAAGATGTGCTGAAGGGTGGAGCCGGCCTGAGGAACGGGCAACCGGAGTGTGAGGCGATGCGCCAGAGCGTGAGCCCGAGGCGCGAGGCATCGCACGAGCTGGAGCGAGGGGCGGCGCGCGACCCCCTAGGCAGCACACGACCCCCCAAGCGACAAGGCCGTGACGGGCGCCAGCGGTGGAGCCGCCGCCGGCGGGAACAGTGGTGACGGCGGTGGCCGAGAGGTGGGGAAACCCTAATCTAGGCCTTGCTTTGATACCATGTAAGGCAATAGGGATAAGCAACTTAATTAAATATGGGCTCAAATAGGTTGTCTTATACATGTATAAGGAGAGAGGGTAAAATATACAAAGAAGTCCCTATAAAGGGCAAGAAATACAAAGAGGACCTATTCTAACACATAAAATGGGATTACACATACACAGCCATCTAAAGAGAATAGTGTAACGAGAATTCATGTGCACCATCAAAGTGTGACATTACAAAAATTTTGTTGCAGTAAAATACAAAAAGAGGATTGAATGAACTTCCAAAAATCTTCACTAATTTTCCATTACCTGGCTAAAATCTAGAGGACTGGAATGTGCCTTGTCGCTATTTTTGTTCATACGTTCTACAGCTTGTGCATTCATTGTTTTGAACAAATCCTTCGGGAAGAAACACTGTAAGAGACATAGTACGTAACATCTCATAGAAGTGTAGAACAAAAATAATAAGAACCTCAAAAAGCAGGGATATCAATTGACCGGACAGCTCCAGCCTCTTATTTCCTACATAATCCTGGAATAAATTTAAAAAAAGTCAACAGGGTGGAACAAATGTACATTTGTTATATCAGAAGATTCACACGTCTTAAATAAACTTGTAAAGACGCGCACGCGCACGCATGCGCACACAGCCAATTTGCTACTACAGTCATTATCCTAAACCACTGGCCAAAGACCCAAATTTTTTTGATCAACTGTCAAAAACCCAAATTGAAGATAAATGCTACCTGCTTCACAACTTCAGTTTAATATAACAGGAATTCTATAGACTACATCCAAACCATCAAATGGAGCATACTAGCTGAAGAGTGTCAATACTCACAGTTATAAACCTGCCATAAGATCTTAAAAAAATTGCATTTCATTGCATTTCAGCAATTTCTTAGGTTATTATGGATGTACACTGTGATAGAGCGCGAAAAAGAAAAATAAATCCAAAGGTAAATGAAACAAAAGGAATGTTTGGAGAACTTGTGGAAGGAAAATCATTGGACACGGCTATGGATGAGCAGGTGACAGGTGGACCAGGAAAATAAAAGGTTAACACGCCACAATTGAAATCATGAACAAAAACTAGCCAAATTTACTTATGCTTGCCTAAAATAGGTGCAGTTTTGGCCTATAGCATTGAATAATGTCCCAAGGACAGGACAAGTTAATTTGTGAGAAGTAAACAAGTCTCGCTAATAAACTAGTCTAATTCACCAAACTGACTGTGAGGGTACAAAGTGTACCTTAAAAGGAAGCATATATGCAGCTAACAAATGCTAGGCAACTGACTTGTGAATTGTGGTTCTTGTAGAAAAGACTTGTAGTAAATAAGATGCTGTAATTAAAAAAGTCGAGTTAATTATTATGTGGGCCCAGGCTATAATTTACATGTTTTATCTTTTATTTCTTAATAAGCATTAGTGATGACACAAAAAAAACTTAGCTCCGGTTGATGAAAACTTTTATGAGTAAATCACCAAAGTGATACGCAGATCAGTCTTGAACTTGCCTTATCATCAAAGGTGTCAGAATTCAAGATTGCATCCATCATGCGCCTTAACATTATGGCAGTGTATATGCACTTTGGTCGGAAGTCTCCATTATAAACCTACAGAAGAGATTGACATGCATGTCAGGAAAAAAACTTTATGCAAAATGTAAGTAAATATAATTCTCACCGGCACATGGGCAATAAAAACGTCACGGAGAATTGATATTGACCGACCTTCCTGAAAGAGAAATGTTAAAACGCAGATAATTCACTGATGAAGGATCATTATTTGTGTCATTTTGATAGCATATCTTGACACATGTAGCGGAAGCAGTAACTTAAATGTGTGGCCAGATTGTGTTACAAATATGAGATGTGTATTGATGTATAGGCCAAGGGCCTGTATATATGGAAAAATTGCCCTGGTGCCACTAAGAATTTGCTCTTTGCCAAAATACCATTATGTTATCTCAATAACTGGTAGGGTCTGATTCCAAATGCCACTGAGACATTAATGGTATTTTGACAAAGTGCAAATTTTTTTATTGCTATAAAAGTAAGAACTATAAAGGGTATAGAGGAGAGCCATATAAGGCAAGAACTCTATCCCGACAAGGATACAGAGACTAAATAGACACGGATTCTTAATATATCTCTAATTGTGTATAGCTGTTCTTTTTTTACTTGACCACAGACTGTTGAACTACCTAAGGTCATGTTTGTTTGAGCTTCTAGCCAGCTTTTAGCCTCAGAAGCCAGAAGCTCAAACAAACAGCCAGCTTTTGGAACCCACTTCAAAGAAGTCAAAAGCCACCAAAAGCCCAATTTGTACTGTGATTTGATCTTTTCCCAGAAACTAGTTTTTTGTGGCTTTCCCAGAAGCAGCTTTTAGAGAAGCTATTAAAAGCTGCAGCTCAAACAAACAGGGCCTAACTTCAAAGCAAGAGGCACTAGTACTACTAGCACTAGCAAAACAAACAAATGGCGACCAAGAGCACCTGACGACCCACTGGATCTTGAGCAGACAATGCAGACATCGACATGAAAAAGCCCAGCGACGGTGAAAGTCATGGTGGGTAGAGCCAGCTGCGTCGATGAGCAGCGAACGGTAGAAAAGACGACGAGTTGCGCCGCAAGAGACAAGCGATGATGGGCTAATGCCATGATGTGCACTGCTGGCAAGAGCCCACGAGCATTGCCTTTGCACCGGGTGCTTTCTTTGCAGTTTTTTTATCATGAATTGAAGGAGTTTTTCTAGATGTCGGCATATTTTCACAACAGGGCTACATGCTCACGACAGGACTACAAGCTACAATGACTACAACAACATTAACAAGACCTAGACTTGGGTTTTTTTTGGATTTTCTTTCAAATGCAATGCTATCGTATACGCCTTGCATTTGAGGGGATACTTTTCTTTTAGCCTATTATCTTTCAAATGCAATGCTATTGTATGCGCCTTGCATTTGAGGGAGGTGTTAGAGATATATTAGGAATTTAGGATATATAAGTCTATGTCTATCAAGACTTAGTGTCCTTAAAGGGATAAAGTTTTTGCCTTGTACGGTTCTCCTCTGTACCCTATATATACAAGCCCTTACCTACAGATCAACATATATCTCAGATTCATAACATCAATCGCCCACATTTTTTAAGAGAAGAAAGCAAAACATAAGCTGCAGATACTAATTACCTTCAAATTTCCTGAACCAGGATACGTCACCTGCCAAAAATAATATACAGTATCAGACTATTAATCCAGAGAAGATGTCACGTTCAACAAATACATGCAACTAAAACAGCATAGTTACAGTTAAATTGCACCAGCACAGAATGATGGGGAGCGGCTACCACATATGTAGAAATTAGAGACTAGATTCTCTGACAGAGTGAAACTGCGAATGCTATAACTCTGGTCATTAAACATATTCTTTTTGTGAAAATTCTATTATAACACATCTAGTTGCATTCTTGAACAAGGAAAAAATCCTTAAGAGCAGCATGCACAACCCAACTTCTAATATCAGGCCAAAATCCTCAAGATCTATTGGAAGAGTATAAAATAATCTCCAGCTGAAACACCGAATGCCTATACAGTGTTTAGTGAAAAGAATACATGATCCAGTAGCAAGGGGATCCCCTCTTGCAAATCTCAGAATGTACATTATGAGCTAATTAAATTATTTGGCATTTCAACAATGTACAGTTAATTGAATGATGATATTATGTTACACTTTTTATTGGACACTTCACCTTGTCATCCATGTACTGCAGAGCTTGCTGTTGTGTATATATTCTCTCCGAGGCACATTCCTAAGAAAGCATAAAACAATTAAATAGCCTCAAATAGTGAGGATATAATCTCTAGTGGTGTAGTGGGAACAAGAAAAAATGACTAAAATATCAGATTGTGTAGATGGAGTACATAATAATTATTTAAAACTTGACAAAAGTTTAGCAACCATACAATCATAAGGATCTTCATAGCATAAACAGGAAAATTAGATCAACACCAACAAAAGAAAAACAAACATGATACCTGAATAGATGGATATAGCAGGTCTCCGTATCTTGGATCTCTTCCAACCATTTGTACAACCTCTTGGTCACTTTCCAATCCCATCGCTTTCACAACCACTACTATAGGAATCTGTAAAATTCAAAGCTCAGAAATAGAGCCATAAAATATCTAGACTCTTCCACTATCATGAATTTGCATGATATAAGAGATCAAGATCAAGTAAAGACTAAAGAGAGGCTACTCAAATCATGATGTCCCTATGAAAAGAGATGACTAATCACTTAGCTTTGGTGAAATTGGCTCAGTACATTGTAAGATGTATAAACTACAAAATATCATCACATGTGAGGTCGACAAGTGCTTCCCTAGCCCTTAGGCCACTTGGCAGTGACATACCATGACATAAATTTCTCAGTGTTGATTAAAGGGGTCAAGAGATAAAATATTATGGATATCGTCATGCCAGTATGAAATTATAATTAGAGAGAAAGCAGTTAGCTGTTTAAGATCTAAGTATGGCCTTTCAATATTTTAAACAGCGTGTATAGCTGATAGCAACAATGTAGCATGCTTCTTGACTACATTTGCAGAAAAATAATAGTTAAATCTACAAAAATCGTTTGCTTTTAAAAAAATCTACAAACTTCGCAGTAAACTTGTATTAGTTAGGATTATTTTGTTGCTGTGCATATTTGAGTGCAACAAATGGATCAGTGAAAACCTGAAATGTATTTGTACTGAAGTGCACATACTGGGTTAGAATTGATCATAGCAATGCTTAGGGGCATTTGGAAAAATCGTTGGAAGCAACTTCCAGTTTTTGCACAGTGAAAAATCACAGAAGAAATTCTAAACGCCCCTGAAGTGGCTTTTCCAGGTTAATATAAAAATAAAAAAAAATAAAAAAAACAGGGCAGCTTCTAACGGCCTTTTTGGCTATGGGGAAAAACTATCTAGCAGTTTATTTACACAAACTCTACTGCAAATCCAGTTAATTTTGAATCAATGGAAAAAATCCTAATTTCCCAATAAACCACCACCGACATCCAGGTTACTGCAAAAAAAAGGTCTTCAATGGACCACGTGTGTCTAAACAGCGGCATGGAATGGCTGCCTCTAAACAGTGGGGCTTCAAAAGCTTTAACAAGCTGGAGCATTTGGCTCAGCTTTGTGTCTTTTTACCGCGCACAAGTCAGAACTGGCTGAAAATAGGCTGCCAAAGTACTCGATAAGAATTAACATAAAAGGGGGGAACGCATTAAATGCACCCTTGTTTTTGGTGTGGGTCATATATTGTCAAAAAAAGATTAAGAAGAAAACATCATATTATGAAATTGTATTGTAAGAAATTTAGAGACCAGCAAGGTATTAAAAGGCATACCAGCTTAGTGAATTGATTCAGCTGTAGATAGATCTTCTCCTTCTCCATAACAATCACAGTCTTGCTTTTTATTTCATGAGTGCTGCTGGTAACAGATGCAGAGACCCTAATTGAGAGAAAATGCAGGTCACTCAGCATAAGATTATAAGCAAGACCAGGTATTGAATCGTAGCCCATTTAAAACAGGGAATCCAACCTATAGAACAACTCGACATCATGAGGAAGAAATGAAATGTCACGATAACAAGCACACAAATAGAAGCAACTTGAAAAAAGGATTGGAACTACAGGCTTATGGTTTTAAACATGATGGTTGGAATCAGAGATGAACAATTTCCCTGGCATTACTAACCTGATTGAAACTTTTGATCCAGATAATTCTACAACGAGCTGTACAGTCACTCAGTACGTTGTTTTAGGCCTTTTTTTCAGCTGAAAGTTTTAATCTCAAAAGTTGTGATCCCTCAAGAGACGTCTTGGAGAGTCCAAAAATTATGAAAAAATTATTATAGGAACTATAGGAAAACTAGAAGAATCATTTGAAACCCAACAAAAATGACTACAAAGTACTGCATCATTTAGTTTGTACAAAAATAACAAATTTCCATTCAAAACTCAACAGATTTCAATTGTTTGTAAATAACTAATATGTGATAACACAATTAAACTAACATGCAAAAACTGCAGAATCAGCATAGATACTCTACTTCTTTAAGGAAAATACAACTCAAGTCTTCATTTAGACATATTATTTTTGCTTCATCGTGAAACAATTAATAGACACCTAATAGTCTAATACAGTTCAAATATAGTGATTCAGAACAAATGATGTATATGACATTATAAGGTGGTTGCACCAGGTAACATTGCAATAAATGATATGGAGAAATCATAAAAATTCCATGTGATAGCATAAGCCATGGATGCCAAATAGCCTTACAGTTGCAGCATCACTAATCATCAAAAGATAACGGCTTTTATTGCCACATCAATACAGAAAATGACAAAATGTACATTATAAAGTTAATGCTGATATCCTTCTTCCTTATATATTCCCTCCTTTTTTTCTCTTCACTGCGTGGATCCTCTTTGGGTGTGGTCTACTAGTCTAGCATTTATAAATAAAACAAGCGCATAATAATTTGGAGAGACCGGGGGATTCACATATGCATGAGAAACTGACAAAACCAATATCGTTTACAACATGTGTTAATTCCTATTACTTGATATGTAAGAATTTGCTGGAACACTGGAATAAATTTCAAAATAGTAGGAAAAAAACACAAACAAGTTATTCGGTAACAAGTAGGACCTTGCTTTACTATCCTTGTCGATGATAATACGATTCTTTGATAGCTGTTCTTGTATTAGTATGACCTGGAAATAAACACATAGCACAAGATCATTGATAGATACAAAAACCAACTACAAACTTGTGCAGGAAAACTAGGCAGTTAGCACAAAAACTTTTGACCTGCGATAAATCATGGCAGCGTGGGATGCTAGTCAACATCAAAACAGCAAGACAATATGGATATAATTGCATAAAGGTTATGTTTTAAAATACCTTCTCAGTTCCTTTCACAATGAAATAACCACCAGGATCAAGAGGGCATTCGCCTACAGGCACAACGATGAAACCAGCAAGATAAAATGGTAATTATGGATGAGAATAATATATTTTTCTTATCTATGAATATTATAAATAGTCTAACCAAATCTTGCTAGCTCAGCTTCCTCCTTCCCATTCAGAACACAGGCACAGCTTCTAACCATAATAGGCATGTACCCAATAGTGAAATTTGGCTGGAAAAAAAAAAAGATGCTAAGTTTCTTGCCAGCAAGCATGTAACAATTTTGAGTGGGGAAAGGTGGGTGTTTCAACCAGGCATTAGATGGGTTACCTTCCTTTTCATGTCCTTCCGCCTTCCTACGGTGTATTCAATATCAACTATCACAGGAGCAGAATAACTGAAGGAAGAAAGGAATATGTTGAGCAAGCATGATCGTATGATAACTGGTAGGTAATAGAGAACTTTTAACAGGCATATAACATAAACTGAAGAAAACAATACTACAACAGTAGCACCAAGATGGTCAAGTTGGGTGTTTGATGAATCAACTAAAAACTGTATACTCTAGTTGATCTGTCCTAGCCTCCTAAGACATTTTGGGCACTGAAATTCTTGCCTAACCAACATTAATTCTAACTAATGAAAAAAATGCTTCACTCAAAAGGCTAAATAGCTGTTAATTGTGCATGTTGATTGCTAAAATACTACTTGATATGTTGGCAGAAAAGTAACATCCATAGTGCTGTTCATGGCAACCATATAGGGTTGCAATCTTGAGCATGATTTATGGTAGGCAAACGATCTCCCCTTTTTACCCCTGCCCTAAACAAACCATACCTGCACATAGTTTTTGCTTATTCTATATATTCTTCACCTTTTTGCCAAGCATTTTTTGTAACCTAGCATATAGAATTTGTAGTGAAAAAACAGTAATAGCTTGGGCTATCTGTTTCACCAAAATAGCCACTGTTTGATGATTATACACTTTTTGTAAACAAAAATCTATTTAGATAGTTTTGGTTTCCACAATCAGCTAATCATCGACACCCAAATTACGAAAAACAGATGGAAACGAGGCAATGTCAATCTTACGTGCGATCAGTAAGACGGCAAAAGTGTGGCACGACATGCTCAGATTTAAACTCTACTTGTACGGAAGGCACACCGATTCTTATACTGTTGTACCTGCATAAAAGCCAACAAAAGGATATGCATATACAAGAGAGAACACACAGAATACAGGTAAAAAGGTGTTCTTGGGCTGAAGAGCGTTGTGCCTCAGATAAATGGATGGGTCATTGCGCGCTTCAATCCTGTTGTTTGCCCTGATAATGTCCTTGATTCCTTTGGTGATGAAGTAGTTGAAGGAGTCGATGTGCTCCTTCACGAGGCCTCTAACCTAGGGAACATCCGATCAATCCAGCACGGCAAAGGGAGGGAAATTGAGACGGGATGGGCGGCTTGTGTGAGAGGACAAATTCTACCTTGAGGTAGGCGGGGAGGAGCGCGAACTTGTCGACGGGCTTGCTCACCGGCGCAGCCAGCGACCGGTATGTCGGCGCCGGAATCTCCATGGGGAGGGCCGGACGGTCCGGCTCCCCCTTCCGCGCCGCTGGTAGCGCCTCTGCTGATGGCGCTGCCGGCGAGGCTCCCACCTCGGCGGCCGCCATGGGAGCCGAGAGGAGCAGTAGAGGAGGTCTGGATATGGCGCTGACGCAATGGAGGAGGCCTGGATATGGAGTAGGTTAGGGTGCAACAGAGTGGCGGTGGCGGCGGAGCGCAGTCGCGGGGCTGCGGCGACTTCCCGTGCGGGAGGTGGCGGCGGGCAAAGGCGGCGAGGGAGACTACAGAACGGGACCCTGTGGGCTGTGGCCATGTACTCATTCGTGCGGAGAAGTGGGCCGACATGCCTGGGCCTGTGATGTTACGTGGTTTGGGCTATGGAACCATAAATAGACCTGGCCGCTCTGTTGTTCTAAAGCAGGAGTGTGACTAATAGGCAGGGTTAGTCCGAGAAAACGATTTTTTTTAACATTTTTATTGTTTTTCAATATGTGGTTGTCCCACTTTTTTTAGATCCAGACACCCATCGCCCAAACCACAGACGATCACCCAAGCCACAAGCGACCAGGAACCCTGACCATCAGCACCATGGGGGGCGACGCACCTATGGGCAATCACCCTTCCCATGGGTGAGAGGTGTATTGTGCAAGCTCATGATTTTGCATCAGACTGTAGTGGCACCGACGGTCGGGATGCTCGTCGCCCATGGCTCAGGCAATCATCCATGGCCTCAGTGACGAACGAATAGATCTGAAAAAAGACTGTACCTCAAAACAATGCTCAGGAAGTGAGATCCAAGTGCCGACGATTTAGGATTAGGGGGGAAAGGAGTGTGGTGTCGGTGCACAGCGCTGTTGGTCTCCCTCTAAGCGGACCGGAAGTGAAATACGGGCTATTATGGGCATGAAATGACGGAAGAAAGGGCCCATAGGATAGCTAAAGGGGTTTAGGGAATTTAACAATTGAATAATATCTGGGTTTTTGTATTGAAAAGCTTGGGACTCCTAATAAATTTTTATTAGGATGTCACAGTACTCCGCCAAGGCGGCGAGATGGAGGCATGATCCTATGTGCTCAGGCTACATGATCATTAGCACTTGGCGGTGGATAGGGTTTGGAGGGGCTTAGGCTCGGCCTGTCAGCATAGGGCATAGACCCATAGGGGATCGCTGGGTCGAGGATTAGGTAATGATAATGAGGCTCCACGTGTCAGTGCTACAGTTCAGTTCCGGATCTAAGTACCCATGGGTCTAAAATTAGACCCAAACCTAAACCCAGACCCGGACTTTCATCCCATGGATCCAAAATTTGACCCAAGACCCTCGTGGCCCATCAAATCAGGTACCCACAGATATCCAGACCCATGGGTAATTCTGCCACCCTTAGAGCATGTACAACATTCCACCTCAGCAGTCTCTAAGCCATCTCTAAGCAGTGCCATATGTCAGTTAATTGATGATGTGGAGGAGAGAGTGTGCATAGATATTTGAGTTGTCTCTGAAGTAAAAGTTGATTGTACGCGATAATTAAGAAATTTTGTGTGTGAGTAAATTACCTATAAAGACGTGCAACCATCCTATCATTGTATATGCAATCTCTAGTATTGTCTCTACATGATATGGTAAAAGTTAGAGACAATTGTTGTCTCAACCATTGTACATGCTCTAATCCAGGGGTTACAGGTTGCATGAATGCATATGCTATGGGATCTAAACTAATAAAATACACCAGTGCAAGATGAATTGAAGCTGCATGTATGCCACGGTGGGAATCACCGGCAGGCGCCAACATTAGAAATCGATCACACTTAAATGAAGTAGGAGTATTTAGTCCAATTTTAGAGGATCCATCAAATAATCTTCTCTATTTCTAGAGCTCTCGTCTCATAAATCCAACAATATCTTAATATCACTCTAAATTCAGATATTCTCTTTCCCAATCATAGGTAGATATTGATCTTCCTCCTCACTATACATATTTATATTGATAAAAAAGATAAAAATATAAGAAATGAATAGTGATTTTGAAAGTACCTAAAGAGTAAAGGAAAAAAAGCAAAATAAAACACACATTGTATAAAAATAAGCCAGATTAGAGGAGCTTGAGGATTTAGAAGAATTTTGTCCCCTGTCTAATAGTCTTGTTGCTGAAAAAATATTTGTCTCAAGAACATTATGCATTCTTGTGACCAGGAGGAGACTCATTGGTCTTCTGTCTCCCACCAGCAATGGTTCTTGAAAGGTGACAATAACAATGCCTATTTTCATAAATGTGCTAATGGTAAGGAAAGGAAAAACATCATCTACTTTCTTCAAGATGATATGCGAGAAATTTCAGGGACAGATGACTTGGTCAAACATGTTGCGATTTACTACAAAAATCTGTTTTTTAAAAAAATCATTTGGAAAAAACCTTCTGCAAACTTAATAATATCTGAGGTGTGGAAGAAAAAGTCACTTATGATGAAAACCTTGACCTAGTTTCTGAATTTACAATGGAGGAGGTTAAAGAAGCTATCTTCTCTTTGAAAATCAATAAGGCTGCTGGTCCAGATGGCTTTTCTGTTGAATTTTTTTTAGCATTGTTGAGATGTTATTAAGTTTGATTTGCTTAGGCCCTGTTCTTCTAAGCTGATCTGAACGGCTGAAATGACTGAACTTCGAGAGCTTCTCGAGATAGTCTCGAGATTCGGATACATTTCGTTTGACTTGCTTCTTAAGGCGTTAGAACCCACCTTCAAAATAGCAAAAAACGGACTCAAAAAAATCAAAGCATATGTGTTTTCAAAACGTAGATAAGTCATTAAGTTATTATGACGTTAAGCTGCTAAGATGAGAAGAACCGGGCCTTAAAATCTTTGCTGACTTTCATAAATGGGCCATAGATGTCAAAAGGCTTAATTATGGTATCATTACCTTGATTCCTAAAAAATCTGAAGTTAATTCTATTACTTACTTTAGACCCATTTGTCCCTTGAATGTTGCTTACAAGATAATAACAAAAGTTTTAACTACTAGAATTGAGTCTGCTTTAAATAGGATAATTGCTAATACTCAAAATGCTTTTTTAAAGGGTGGGGATATTATGGATGGTGTGCTTGCCCTTCATGAGATTATGCGTGAGGTTAAAAAGAGTGGCAATTGTGCTATCTTTCTTAAATTGGATTTTGAAAATGCTTTTGATAAAGTTAGTTGGTCATTCTTGGCTCTTAAGGGTTTTGGTCCTACTTGGTGTAGTTGGATTGAGAAGATTGTAAGTGAAGGGACTCTTAGTGTGTTAGTTAATGGAGTCCAGAGCAGTTATTTTAAAAGTGAAAAAGGTGTAAGACAAGGGGACCCCCTTTTCCTCTCTGCTTTTTAACTTGGTGGCTGATTCTTTAGCTAAAATGGTTCATACTGCAATAGCCTCTTCTGGGTCTATTTGTGGTGTGGCTTATCATTTAATTCCTGGTGTTGTGCCTATTGTTCAATATGCTGATGATACAGTTGTTTGTTTGGATGACAATATAGAGAAGGCGATTAATTTCAAATACCTTTTGGTCCTACTTGGTGTAGTTGGATTGAGAAGATTGTAAGTGAAGGGACTCTTAGTGTGTTAGTTAATGGAGTCCAGAGTAGTTATTTTAAAAGTGAAAAGGGTGTAAGACAAGGGGACCCCCTTTCCTCTCTGCTTTTTAACTTGGTAGCTAATTCTTTAGCTAAAATGGTTCATACTGCAACAGTCTCTTCTGGGTCTATTTGTGGTGTGGCTTCTCATTTAATTTCTGGTGTTGTGCCTATTGTTCAATATGCTGATGATACAGTTGTTTGTTTGGATGACAATATAGAGAAGGCGATTAATTTCAAATACCTTATGTACCTTTATGAAAATATGGTTGGTTTAAAATAAATTTTCTCAAAAGTGAGATATTTGTGATAAATGGCTCTCCCCAAACTGAATCTGATTATGCAGACATTTTTAACTTTTCTGTTGGTCCCCTCCCTATGCAATATCTAGGTGTGCATGTATGTTATGCTAAGCACAAAGTAAGTGACTTGAGATTCATGGTGGAAAAAGTTTCCAAAAAACTGAACAATTGGAAGTGTAGCTCCCTTTCCAAAGGGAGTAGGTTGGTGCTTATCAATTCTTTTCTTTTTAGCATCCCTATTTACCATATGTCCATGTTTTTAGTTCATGTCTGTATTCTTGCAAAGATTGATAAATTTAGAGAAGAGATTTTTTCTGGGTTAGCTCTAATATTAAGAGAACGTATCATTTAGTAAGATGGGATAAAATTTGCACTAATAAAAGGTTTAGTGGTCTTGGGATAAGAAACCCGCGCATCCCCAATATTAGCCTCCTGTGCAAATGGTTGTGGAAGCTTGAATCTAAACGTAGCCTTTGGGCTTCCTTAATTCAGGCCAAATATCTTGAAAATGAGCCTCTTTCCTTGATTGAGGCCAAAACTTCTGATTCTTATTGTTGGTCTCAACTTCTTAAGGTTAGAAAATACTATCAAAAAAGCAGAGCCTTCAACATTGGTAATGGTCAAAAAATTGACTTATGGCATGCTATTTGGTGGGGTGATGAGCCCATTTACTCCCTTTTTCCTGTGACCTATGATGTCTGGTTTGATAAAAGTCTGTCAGTTGCTAATGCTATTTGGTCAAGGATTAAATCTATATTTCAGAAGGGTTTTGGATTACAATTTGGCTCTGGCTTGGGATGTTTTTAAACAAGAAGTGTTCATTAAAATAGATCCTCATAAACTTGATGAGCCTGTTTGGAAGGGAAAGAAAAACAACAATTTTACTGTCAAATCAGCTTATAGGCTCATTTCTGGGGTTGGTGCGACGATTGATTATAATTTCATATGGAAAGTGGCTATCCCCTTGAAAATGAAAATCTTTCTTTTGTTGGTGTGTAGAGGTGTTATCTTAACTAAAAATGTTCTTAGGAGTAAAAATTGGCCAGGAAATCCCTTCTGTTTCTTTTGTGGAAAAATGGAAAGTATTCAACATCTGTTTTTCGAATGTTCAATCGCCTCTTCTATTTGGTGTATCATAGCTAGTGTCTTTGGTGTTTCTTCTAGGCCTACTAGTTGGCATGGTTATTTTGTTTGGATTGAAGCAATTTGGTCTTCCTGGGAAATTTTTCACCGTACTTACATTGCTACTGTCCTTTGGTTCATATGGACAGCTAGAAATAAATGGTGTTATGATAAAAAGACTTTTGATTTTCCAACTCAAGTTATTCATTCTATCTGTGCGGTGTTGCGCCATTGGGCAGATTTGTTTACAGGTGACGCAAAAAAAACTTTGGTTAAAGGTGCTTTGCTGATCGAGGGTGCTGCTGCTGCTGGGATTCAAGCCTGCTGTTTGAAGCGTTCACATATGCTGCTGGCCCCGAGCTGTTCCCCTTAGTGGTGTCCTATATTTAGCAGTCTTAGTGGTGCCGTCACCCCCTGAATTGTGATGTTTGTTGTTACTTTGTCTGTGATAACTTTGGTACTCTTGTTTAAACTTGCGTTCATTTTTGAGTCTGTTTGCATGTAAACACCTTAAAACATGGTTTCCGTTGTATTCTGTCTAGATGCAATGGAAAATGCGGAAAAGAATCCTCTTTTTTTAAAATAAAATGAGGGGACAAATACAATGATTTTTTGTGTCATCAAATTGTGAACTCCGCGACTTGCATTTAAAATGCCAGTTAAATAAATTATAAAAAAATATGTTTGGATGCCAAATACGTACCCACCTGTATACAACTCATCAAACATCAAAAGAGTCCCAACAGCAAAAGGTGTTCATACCATGGTGTGCCACCGCAAAGAAAGACCACAGCTGTACGTAGCATTGATTAATTTCTTCTGGTCACGAGCGATCTGTGTAGGGCATCTTTATAGAATCAATCACCGACTATAAACAAGTTTCATATAATCTATATACATTAAAGAATACTCTTTAATGGTTAGCAATAACATTCTTTAAAAATTAATATAGTTCATATTAATAGGATACATGCACCTTGTAATATACGTTGTAGACTAAAGTAGAGTTTTTTAGGGATACACGCAGCGAGTCTCTATTCCTTTCCTTTCCTCTTTCCTCCGTGCAAAGGAAAAGATGAGGTGGGGTTTTTTTATAGTAAGTTGATTTGGTATCAATTGGATATGTCTTATTTATATATAGCTGTACAGGGAACAAATCACCCTGCAAATCGTTAAACGATTGCGATTAGCGAGGCTAGCTTTTTTTTTTCACATATTTGCCTGCGGCGCTATATAGCGCCTCCCTAAGGCTCACCCTCGCTCAGCCACGTCGCCCGAAAAATCTCGGCCGTTTGTTCCCGTCGCGTGTCTCCCGTCCAGCCCCTTCGATCGAGCCCCTCCCGGGGGGACAGGTTTGCAAAAAACTCCCTGGGTTTTCCGATTTTATGTTAGAGTCCCCGTATATTTTTGTACCGACCCCTCTTCAGTGTGTTTTCCCCGATGCACATTTGAGCCCACACCCTCCAGGATTTCTGTCGTTCGTGGATTTGCCCTTTTGGCCTTCGTAAGTAGGGGCTTCACCCACGCGCGAAGCGCGTGAGCTCCGCTAGTAATCCAACAAGGCCGTGCGCAGAGAGATCATTTTGATTCCATGGCTTTTTAAAGGGAGAGGAAGGACAGAGATACTACGATCACTTTACCAGTACTATCTTTATATATTCGGGTTTGTTCGCAAATCAGAGAGCATTGTTAATTAGTTTATTGCCAACCTCAGGATTTGGAACAAATCTTATCTACAAACATCAGTATATATTCCTTCCGATCGATCCGTACAATGAACACAAAATCATGTTCGTTGTTGAGCTAACACATTCGTGTGGTGTAGAGAAAATTATCAAATCTACGTGTTAGTCTGCTTAATAAAAATCATCTAAGTTATATAGATGCGTTGCCTAACATTTTTACAACATTAGAGCATCCCCAGTAGGGGCATCAAATTTCCCTCCATCGCTACAGTAATCGCTACAGTAACTGCTACAGTGCAAACTGATACTCACATGGATCAAATTCCCTCCTAATGCATTTGAAAATTTTTGAAGTAGAGGCCTTTTCGAGGGGTGAGATAGGGATGCTCTTAGTACCAAATCAAACATAGTCTGTGGCAAAAGAGGTCAAGTATATCGGTATTGATGCTAGTTCATATAACATTGGCACAAATATTTTTTCAATTAATGTGTTGTTTCTTAAGTGAATGGGTGAAAAAAGTCATGCTTGTTTATAATTAAACTCATGGACCATCCGTGTTGTGTTGATTCATAAATAAATTAATACAACTGGCATAGATGACCTGCATATCAATGTGGGTTTCAAACAAGGCAGGCATACAAATTTTAAAAGGGTGGAAGCTAAAAACGCTACAACGGATCCAAGTTCAAAAGTCATGTGATGGCTTACAAAATTATTCTCTCTCCATCCATCTTTCACCCATTTATTGTTCTCCATTATTTAGAATGTGTTTTGGTTGCCGCACGAGCTCAACCGAACATGGCCAAAGGCATGCAGGCTCGTTGGAGCCTGGCTGAGCACGAGCAAGAGGCGTTGTTTGGTTGGGTTGCACACAAAGAGCCACATCCAAATCGTCAAGCATTTGGTTACCTGCATGAGCTCGCCGTGGAGATGTCACCGCCGTTCTCGTCACACCCAATTCTGGCCACCACCGAGCGCACCACGCCTAGAACCAGCCGCCACCGAGGGCGCCACGCCCAGATCCAGCCGCTGCCGACCTCGTCGCCTGCAGATCCGGCCGCCGCCAACCTCGTCGTGCTTAGAGTTGTCATCGCCAAGGTAGTCGCGTGTCGATTCGGCCACCGCTGGCCTCGTCGCCCGCGGATCCGTTCGCCGCCGACCTCGTCTTGCTCGGAGTCGTCATCGCTGAGGTCGCCGCGCGTCGATTCGGCCGCCGCCGACCTCGTTGCCCGTGGGTCTGGCCAACACCGGCCTTGTGTGCCCGGAGGCGTCGTCTCCGAGGTCGTCGTCGGCCTCAACGCCAGGTCTCCCCGCCACCGGCCTGGTCGCCCGCGGAGCCCTCGCGAGTACTGTACCAGCTAGGCTCAAGGGAAACGGCCCCCGCGAGCGTTCCCGGTTAACCTGGCCAGTACAGTTCTTTTGCATCAACGGGGGCTGACCAATACAGTGCTTTCAGCCAACTAAACATGCGTGCAGTTGCTCGCGCGGGCCAGGCCGGGCCGCGTGCGGGCAACCAAACACGCCCTTAGTCATCCCCCTCTCTCCCTTTTATCTCTTCACACTTCTCTTTCTCCCAGCCACACTTTTTTTTCTCCTCCATCTCCCTTCTCTACATAGCCAAGGCATCGATCAGCTGGCAACTGGTGTGGCACGACTGTTGACACACACTGCGGCTCGGGTACAGGCGAGCAGGCGGTACAGGCGAATGTTTAGATGGAGAGGTTAAGAGAGGAGAGTGAAGAGATAAGGTGGCAGACATGTGGCTACCACACCACCCAAACCATGCCATATCTGCATAAAATCCCCAAAACCACCTCGCTGACTAGTCAATGGACTGGTCAAGTCTGATTTTGGTGCGTGGATAAGGGACCTGACAAGTCCGATATTTTGATTTAGGGACCAATTTGGTCCGACAGTCATAGTTAAGAGAACAAATCAACACTTTTTCGAAAAATGGTTTTAAAAACTGACATTAATGTTGGTTTAGAACCAACAATGATGGTCATTACTCATTACCATTGTAGTGATACCGAGCTAGTTGCACCACCCAACCTATATGCCTTGTTCCTTAAAAAGTTTGATATTATTTTCATTTAAAAGGCTACATATTAGAAGGCTAAAAAATAATGAGTATTGGTTTTCCGGGCTTCTCTCAAAGGGAAGCGGGGGCGGTCCAACGCCCGTCGGACCGCGCAGCCCGTCCGACGCCCGCGCTGGCCGTTGGATCGAGATCCATGATTGATCGATCTAGGCCACCCCCCAAGACCGTTGCCGTCTGTTGTTGGTTCTAGCCTAGGCGGTGGCCGCTGTCCCTTTCCCCGTGGCAGTGGATTTTCTGAATGTAAAACTACTCGCCCAAGCTATATCATACCTTCGCTGAATTTTTTTAGGAAATTTTCAGAAAATTTAGAAAAACTTATACATTCAGATTATGAATTTTCTGAATTTTTCTGAATACTTTCATGATTTTTGTGATTTTTATGCTTTTTTTTGAATATTTCCATAATTTTCCAAATTTTATGTTTTTAAATTTTTTTGTGGTTTTTTGTGATTTTTTATGATTTCTCTGAATATTTTCTGATTTTTTTTAATGATTTTTTAAAAAATGAATTTTCTGAATTTTTCATGATTTTTTGAATATTTTCGTATTTTTCCATGTTTTTTTGAATATTTTCTGATTTTTATGATTTTTACAAAATTATTAATGGTTTTTGTGATTTTGTTTTCGAATTTGGACCGGACCGGCACAGGAAAACGAGTTTAAGGATGCGAAAAAGCAATTTGCAAGTACCGGGACCTAGGTGAGAATTCGGGACAAGTTCAAGGACCGCCAGTGAAATTTACTCTTGATTGAACGAGGCTGTACGGAATGATACAATACATGGTTCAGACGTTTAGTTTGTGGGATGGGATTGTATGGTTCCTCATCCATCCTGTTTACATAGCACGACATGGTTCGACCATTTTGGTCGAAGGATTTCGTATAATTTTTATTCCATCCTATATCATCCTATCCTATTTCATTCTGTTCGATCTACCTTCATACAATTAATTAAACACAACCTAAGCTGAAAAGAATACAGGCAAAGCACTTCCATGATATTTGGAGTCTATACTTACGAGGGAACTAAAAATTTCATAAATCTAACTGAAAATCATAAATCCCAAATCAATTTTTTTTACATTGGATCAATAACTAACTATTAGATTCCGGCAACTTGTCGTATAAGCATCTCCAATGGTGTAGCTAATCACTAGCTATAAAAAGTAGACATGTCATCTATAACTAGCATATAGACAACATCTCCAATGGACTAGCTATAACATTGTCTATAAGATTAAATATGGTCCCATATGTAATAGATGGTAAATGCCTTGTAATCAGCTATCGCCTGACTGTAAGATAGTAGCTAGCACACTCTTCTTCTCTTCTCCACATAAGCAAAAAGCTGAGTTGAAAGTGTTATAGCTAGCTGATATGACACCATTGGAGATGCTCTAAGCTTCCCTGCCACAGTCTAACCCTAACTTATCTCCCCCTCTCCCCTACACGCCACCGAAAAAACTTGTGCCTCCTCCTCTCCCGATGGTTCACCTCTACAGTGAGAGCTCCTCTACGATTGCCGTATCTTCTCCCTTATCCCTAGCATTGTTTCTCCTTCCTCCACTCCAACAAGACCCCTCCCGCACCCACCCATCTTCCTCATTTCCAGAAGCTCCCACCATCGGATTCACTAGGAAGTACACACCCTCTACGCAGCCTCCTAAATGACCATCGATACCAACTATCACCCACCGTGAGGTCTCCACTGCCCGATCTCCCTCTCAGGTAGGAAGGGTGGTACGGTGAACCTTGAACCTTCGTATAGTGATGTAACTTGGTAATGATGCCACGAGAGAGAGAATTTCCCATAGGGCAGATGTTAATAGGGGCGGACGCAGCCAAAAATAATAGGAGGGGCTGAAGTTTAGCTCAAGAACTTAGCCCCTTCTTCCATTCTATTTTACACTAAATGGGTCTAAGGTGTGGCTCCACTGTCATAAACAACATAGGTGGGACTAGAGCCCCTCTTAACCCGGTGCCAGATCCACCCCTGGTGTTAATATGCTTGATGGTGAAGCCCACTATATATATATATCTAGGTTCATATCCTCACAGACAATAAAATTTGGGTCTCATTTTTTGGATTATGTCGTAACTATAAGACCAAATCAAAATAGTACCACAAAAAGGTTAGACAACGGTGGCGCAAGAAACCCAGGCGATGAGTGGATCGATTGAAATTTTGCAAATTTTCAAGTGGTTGTTTTTAGAAAATCTGACTAAATATATGCTAAGTGAGTGATTTTCTACGATGCGATGATGTAGTCAATTAGAGTAGGTCGTGGATAATTTCACGCAAGAGCATGTACAAATACAATATCGCTTCAACTCAACTATCAATAAGCCATTTATAAATTCTATTGCACAAAACAAAAGATGATATGGGTAGAAGAGATGTGCGTAGATAATTGAACCTTATGTAATTCAATAATTGACCATAACATGGAGCCAAGGCACAGGTTGTGATTACAGAGAAGCTGACTGTGGTAAAAATATTGTTTATATTCATTGTATGAGTTATCTAGAAGAACATCTATTAGTGACATACCAATTTGCTATGAACAATAACTATCTGTAACATTGTACATGTCCTACTCATCTCATGCTGATCGATCGAATTTGCCTATTATTGGCCTTAATGGTTTGTGGGACAGATAATGTCTTGCATGTTTTTGTAACTTTAAGATAAACTTCGAGAAAGCTAGAAAACGGATGATTGTTTTCTTTTAAAAAAAACGAACTAGGTTGAAACCATATGTATGAAAATTATATGACACTAAATGAAAGTCATTTTTTGATCGTCGAGGTCCACCTCATAAAACTATATAAAACTTTATGAAATCATATGTGAAACTATATAAAACATCCAATGAAACATTCTGAAACCACCTAAAATTAATTGAAATGGCTAGTCCATTAGAATTGTTTCTACCAAATCATTGTTGGCTAACATCCCCCCGATGAACTTTGTCTCGGCCAATCTGAACCATCAGCACGGAATCAATGGATTCCTTATCTAGGGGCATCTAAATATATGTCATTTTTAACTATACATGGCAGTCGGCCAGCCCTAGCGTTGATTCATTAGCTAAGATAAAACAAGTGTGTTCGTAAAGGATACGGATCCTTGCCGTCGCTTGTATACATGCATATGGTTGGAACTAACCACCGATATGAGTAGTTCCGATGCAGATGTGCATGCGTGCGTGGGTGACATGAACGCTTAATTGTACTTTACTCCACCAAATACATATCTTAATTAAGCCAAGATTTGGGAGGCGATTATTGGCTCGAGGCCGTCGAGATGCCCCACGTATAAGCTGCCCTGTTTGTGATGGGTACAAGTTGTTTAATTAATTAGACCATGTTTATATATGCATATATGATGATGCATGTGTGGTGTACTTACTTTGGCTTAATGAATTCGTGTCGACTTATAAGGGGATCCGCCTTGATACGCTGATGATTATCTGTATCCTCAGGTCTTTTTCATGCATCTATTGCGGCTAGAAGCTGCTTAATTTTCAACTACATTAGGCCATCCGTCGTGAAGCTGTAAAATAAAATGGATAGTGATTTTAGATTATAGTGTAAAGTGTGAAGGAATTTTAAATGGATGGATAGATTGTGTAGTGAATATTATTATAGAGTGTGTGTATAGAAGTATAGAGCCTTAGGTGAGGAAAGAAATCTTTTAGATTATAGTGTAAAGTGTGGAGGAATTTTAAATGGATGGATAGAGTGTGTAGTGAATATTATTATAGAGTGTGTGTATAGAAGTATAGAACCTTAGGTGGAGATGCTCTACACCCAAACCCTTAACGCTGTCGGATTAGTGCATTCTCAATGCCACCTCCATATATCTCCTATCTCATCATTTTTCATCCACTTTTCTATTATTAACCATCTCTCTATATTTTTTTTCTCTTACATTTTTATTTCCTACCTAGTGCTACAATAATGTATTAGTGGCCATATAGGTATAGCGTTGAGAATGCCCTTATATTTTAATTTGGTACTGCACATCATTGGATCGATTTTCTGCCGGTGTCTTATCTTTTCGATGTTCACCGATTGTACTATTGGGCCCGTTTCTAATGAGATGCCACGTGACAGTGTGTCGTACGGGTTTTTATGCTTGTCAAGACTAAGTTTGTAGGAAATGCTACCTTGTTTATGGCCTTGTTTTTTTCAGCATATCGTTGCGTTTGCGTATTACTGTAGCAAATTTGAGAGCCCTCAAAATAAGGTCTAAAGATTATAAAAAATAATTAAAAAATAGTTTTAGAATCTTTGAAACGACTACTAAAAGTCACGAAAAAATCGTTGCAAATTATGATAACATATAGGCTATATAAAAATAACAAAATTTGCTACAGTAATACGCAACGGTACGATACGCTGAAAAGAACAAGGCCTATGTTAAGACTAAGTACAACGGTACGACCATTGAGTGCTTGTATGGGCAAGGCTTAGTTGACTAGCCTTTGGACGGTTAGTTTGGGCAATCCAGAATGTGTCGTAGGAAATGGAGATCGACCACATATTAGAAGGCACAAGAGGGGGCATATGTCAACCAAACTCACTGGCATATTAGCGGAATCCTTAGTGGGAATTTTTGAGCTAGAAGAAGGTTGGTCAAAGAACTTGTTGTGTTCGTCCCGCTTTGCAGTGGCGGAGACAAGGGGGGCTGGCAGGGGACTGGCTTCCCTATGATTTATGTGCAACATTAAGTAGTATATAGGAGATGTTGTATCAAACTTAAGCCCATATAATTAATTTATATGACTAATCTTAGTTTTAAAAAGTATGCTATTAGTATTGATTAAACATACTCTTCCAACTAATTTATTTTATAAGACTAGCATAGTTTTTTCAATGAAAATGATTTTAATTTATGAATTAATATATTTCCAAGCACATTCCATGTTATAGCAAATATACTAAGTTACGTACTATATATTCAATAATAGTGTTAGTGCACAATACTTTGATAAGTTTACCAAAATTTCGCAGACCGCTTCTTGACATTCACTAATATACATTTGGGGCTTGACTAATTCTAGCTCTTATTGCTTGTCAAACACTTCAAATATTTTTATTAGCTAGTTATTACCGTGTCCAATATGAACATAATTGTATTATTGGTGTGTAATCTTCCTTTATTACAAAGAACTGAATAACACTTGCTATACATATACACATATATAAAATATAATCTATTAATTTAGTTTGTGCCATATCACACACAACTTGACTCAATGTCATGTGAATATGCAATAAAAAATATGCCATTTGATCACGGTTAAGTGTCCCCACACATGACAACCTCTGCTAGGTACAATACTATTATCATTACTTTATATACTGTTATGACATATTTGACTCAATTTATTACATAACATAACAATATTTTTACGAAACTTTTTTCTGCATATAGCTCGCTTTCAATATAATGATAGGATCATACTAGAAATTAGCTTGTTATGTGTCGACCTCCCTACGATTAAATCCTGGCTCAGCCCCTGCCGCTTTGGGTGACTTCAGAGGATGTTCGTCTCTCGTGTGTAAAGCGTACAAACTCTGCAAAGTAGAAATTTTCTGCACTTTCGGTTCCCCAAACCGTGTTCGACTAGGGTACTATGGCAAAGACTAGCACGTTTTTTTTTTATATATTTTTGTGACTCGTCCCTTGATCGCAAACTCAGGTCCAAGAGCCAAGTCACAGGCGGGGACTGGATAGGGGCGACTACGGCTTTATTTTCAAAAAAATTGCACTTTGTCTCGCCTTCCGACTATGCTCGTTTGCTTGTCTGGGTTGCTCGTTTTGCTCGTTTGTTGTGTGCATGGAAGCAGGATTTTATACAAGCCAAACTACTTTACAGGCTTCACTTGGGCGCCACAAGCTCCTTCTCGATCGGTATCCTCCAGTCTGGTGCGGAGTGAGGAGTTTGATCTGCGCTGTGTGTCTTGCCCGAGCCTTTTCACAGAAAGACTCGTTCTTCTCGGATTTTTCATATTTCATATCTTCAAGGGACTCGGGCGCGTTTTTCTGCCTCCGTTACCCTGGCCGCAAATTCTTGGTAGTGTTGCCTCAGCTCGAGCTCCTTGTTCGCCCTGTCGGTTTCAGTGCCAGCCTCCTCTACAAGGCACTCGGTGTGACCAACCACGAGATCCAAGGGCTTTAAGAATATGGCCAACAGTCCCTGTATAGCTGCCCGCTATTACTGTTGCTACAGTAGAGGCATGGTTAGGCCTGAAATTTGAATTTCCCGCCCATTGCTACAGTACTTGTGCGGTGATGCAGGGGCTGTTGCCCATGCTCTAACTATTGTGCGCGGGCCCACTATTGCTAGATGTCCTGTCGGGCAAGAGTGAGCTCCACATGGGCCTCCTGTGTGACCTGCTCCAACAATGTTAGTCTCCTGTTGTTCGCGCCAGACCTCCTATGTCACCTCTGTCGCCCGACCTTGGTGTTTGCACCCCCAGTTCCGTGAGGATAGAGGAGCGGTGTGCTTTAGCCCTCTGGTATTCTTTGTGGGCCAGATTGACCTTGGTCACCTCCGCCACAATCTAGTCAAACATCTACAGAGGGAGAAGCAGAGTGCGTTGAGAGAGCAGGCAAGAGATGTCACTAGGTACGCGGAAAATACATACGGTATTGCAGATTCGAAGGACACGCCCAAACATTATTTAGGGAAGGGTGCATTGCTCTTATGACGACACATCTGTGCCCCCTGATCGACGTGGTTGCCTTCCATGCCGATTCTGGAGAGCTGCTGCCTCCACCGGATGGAGATGAGGGGTCACCCGCTGCCATGTGGCACAGACGAAATCCGAGTAGGAAGGGTGCTTGGATGATAGGCAGTGGAGCTGCGCCCTTTTGCGTGGTTGGCTTCGCCGAGTCCGTGTCCTCCTCCTTGTTGCCACATCCTCTTTGGTAGGTTTTGCGCTTAGGACAAGGACAAGGTCTGGTTCCTCGGTGCGAGGCACCGCTTCCTTGTTGGCCCAAACATGAGTTTCGCTTTGGGACCAGTTGTGTTGTGCCCTCCTCTATGATGGGCGCATTGTGTTCTTCTCCCAGAGCATGCAGTTCGCTTGGAGGTTGGGTCTCGGAACCCGGTTCCCCTTGCACGACCGCTGCTTCCAACACATCCAGGTCTTCCACTGGGCTCAGGGGTCGGAGTGGATGTTACCCTTCATTGACGCGGTTGTCCTATCCAGCAGAGAGTGTAGCGCCCGCGTTTCCCTTCAGCCACATCCTCTTTGGTAGGTTTTGCGCTTAGGACAAGGACAAGGTCTGGTTCCTCGGTGTGAGGCACCGCTTCCTTGCTGGCCCAAACATGAGTTTCGCTTTGGGACCAGTTGTGTCGTGCCTTCCTCTATGACGTACAGGCGCATTGTGTTCTTCTCCCAGAGCATGGAGTTCGCTCGAAGGTTGGGTCTCTGCACCCGGTTCCCCTTGCACGGCCGCTGCTTCCAACACATCCAGGTCTTCCGCTGGGCTCGGGGGTCGGAGTGGATGTTGCCCTTCATTGATGCGGTTGTCCTATCCAGCAGAGGCATGGACAAGGACAAGAATCTTCGCCAATTCAAGGCAAGGACAAGCGGCATTCCGAAGAACACCACCTGCAGCTACTCTTAATGATTGCCCCAAATAGAGAAAAGCGCGAAACTGGACACCGCCTTTGCCAAAAATGACTCCACGGCTAATACCCTTATTGGTTTTGAAGATAGGGAGGTGCAAGAAGAACCTACGCGGCGGAAGCATCACCGCGGTTATCATCGGACTGTGGAACAAGGGCACTCCGCCTATGGCTATGGGATTTAGAGTAGTTGACACCGTACAACCCGTAGAAGACGAAGATAGAGCAAGTTTTCACCTAGATGCCTTCACTAGCCACCACGTCGTCGCAGGGAGAAGCTGGAGTGGGGATGAGCATCCCGCCCCGTCCCAGCACATATACCAACTCTCCAGATATGGTACAAAAGATCCACCACCGATAAGTGCCAATCGAAACCTAAAGACTCCACCGCCATCACTGTCGACGAGGAAGATCGTCCTCCCACGGCAATAGTAGGCAACCACATCATCGGCGGGGCCGCTCCTTGAGCCATCATGGAGAAAATAAACCTCCGACAACCAAAACCAAGAACCGTGCTAACACCAGCGCCCACTCTGGATCTGACTTTGAGGAATCAAAATCCATGTCAAGTGGACCTCATCATCGACACCTCCACCCTAAACACCACCGAATCTAAAAACACAACACAGACAAAACCCTAACTAATACTATGTACCTTAAAAGTAGCAGGGTTGGACATCGGCCAACGCGGATCCATTGCCTGCCACCCCACCCGGTGACCGGCCGGAGGCCATCCGCCGCCAAACTGCTATTCCCGAGTCGTCTTCCCTGGCTTTGGAGCCAAGAGAAAGAAAGTCAGTATTCTCCTGGTAGCCTTCTTTTTTTTTCTACATCAAACACAACACATTGTGGTCGATCCAAGCCTTAGCATCGCCTATGTGGCACGTGCTACCCCTACCGGCACGTACTTTTGTCTCCGCACCTCGATCCATTGGGCCGAACAGCCCAGGCCCTGCATGCAGTCATGCAGATGGATGCATGAGGTGGTGATCTGCACGCAGCCACGCATCTCAAGCACGCCTTCCCAAATCCCTATACTGCCGCAGTTTGTGCAGTTCGCGCACGTGATTAATTTCTTTAGCTAGCTTGCTTTACCCCGTCGGTCCATATGTCAGGGGAACCCTGTGCCATGCGCAGTGATGCGTGAATTCATAATGCATCACAGGTCGATCGACCGATCGAGAACTACAGCCTTTAATGAAATGGCAGTATTTCTATCTTAAGTTTTAAAAAATTATCGCTTGTCAATGGCTGCTATATTTGCTATACTTCCTCTGTTTTGCTATGCTCGTTGAAATGACATCTGACCGCTTCTACTTATGGAGTACTCCCTCCTGCTATACTTGGCAACGGCCTCCGAAGATTTGTTTCAAATTGTTTGTTTATTGTGATAACTAATGATGGTTTATGATCCATTTTAATGTTATACCCGCTCAAACCGTTGTTTCCAAAGAAGTTTAAATCCATCTCCTCGGCATCAATGCTGATTAGTAGTTAAGCAGCAATGCAATAGTATTATACTCAACGTGGGGCCACTTACTAATTCTCACATCCAACCGTACGTTCAAATCATTTATACTACACACACTACACCCAAATTACAGATCACACGATTAATATAATTCTCTGATTCAACAGTTATATCTAAATATATATACTGTCACATAATACTATATATGCATATACGTGAAAAAGAAATCTTCAACCCAAAGTATCCAATGGGTGCTGCAATTGGTAGCCTCGATCAAAAAGCCAAAGGAACACGGAGCCAAAGGAACACGTAGCCTCGATCGAAGATTGATGCCCTGAGAAGAAACTGGTTGTGGGCTGGTGCAGACATAGCGTGGGGAGGGGGTAGAGTCAACTGGAGCACGATCTGCTCCCCTACCTCCCTGGGTGGCCTCGGGGTCCTGGATCTTAGACACTTCGCTAGGGCCTTGCGTCTGCGCTGGCTTTTCCTAAGCAAGAAATCCCTCGACCTGGCCTGGGCTCCACTTTTTGTAACCAACCCTATCTCCAACGCTGCCCTACTGAAGGCAGGGACCTCAATCACCCTGGGCAATGGTTCCTCTCTTCTCTTCTGGGAGGACTGCTGGGTTTCCGGTACAGCACCCAGCTCCATCGCCCCTCAACTCTACAGAGCTTCCAGGAGGAAAAACAGATCCGTCCGTGATGCCACCACAAATAACAACTGGATTTTGGATCTGCGTCGCAACTTCAGTCCACAATTGGTGCCCGAGCTTTTATCGCTGCTCGGTAGAATTGCCCAGGTCGAGCTGGACCCCAGCAGTCAAGACCAGCTCAACTGGCGCTTCTCCGCAAATGGTGACTTCTCGGTGAAATCGGCTTACTTGTTACAGTTCGTCGGTCGCATCCTACGGCCGATCCTCCGAAAAGTCTGGAAGGTTTGGGCGCCCTCAAAGTGCTAGTTTTTTCTCTGGGCGCTGCTTCAAAAGAGGGTTCTCACAGCGGACGCACTGCTTCGACGTCACCTACCCAACAACTACTTCTGCGCTCTGTGTAAACGCAACCTGGAAACCCCAGAGCACCTCTTCCTTCAGTGCAGTTTCAGCAACCTGACGTGGCAGAGGTTGTCCGTTTCCCTTAACATCCTTGCTCTAGATCCTTCGGCATAGAGTCAGGCAAACTCGGTCGAACTCTGGTGGGCGTGGGACATCATGCAAGGAACCCAATCAACAGCCTCGCGCTCAGCTTCAGCTGCAATCATTTGGCATCTGTGATTCGAGAGGAACAACCGCATCTTTCGCCAGGAGGAAAGACCGGCTACGACATTCATGAATGTTTTAACCGATAACCTGCGGCTTTGGGCTGCTGCAGGAGCTCCCTTTGTAATAACGTAACGAGAGTGTGTGGCCCTGGGGGAGGGGTTGTAAACTCCGCCTACCCTGTAACTGTTTCCTTTTTTTGTGAATATACTGGGCAGCTGTTCTGCCCTTGTTAAAAAGAAAAGCCAAAAGACAATTAATAAATGTTCGCGAGAGAAATGAGAAGGCGTCTTGATTTGGTGATTAATTAAAACGGAGAAGGTAATGCAGACGGACGAAATGCTATGGATCAGCGAATCGAATGCGACTGGGAGCGAGCTGGCTAATTCTGACGGTGACGACTGACGACGGAACGAAAGAAAACAAAAGACACGTCGTTTTAATGAGATTTGACGTGGACGAGCCACAATAATCAGAAAGCTGATTAAAAGCAATTTCCTATCGTGGGAAGCCGGCGCTAGCCGCAGTTATTCCGCATGCATGCATGCAACACGATGCTAGCCCCTAGCTAAACTAGCTAGCTACCAGCCGGCTTAAAAGCTTCGTTCCTTCGTGCAACACGTTTCGATATCTGGCCCATATGCATGCATGCCATTGTACGCGGGGTCATTGTGTCACTTTTTTAAAGGCTCCACACACCACACTCAGCACGCACACGTACAGGCTTTATTAATTGAACGCACGCACCAAATGCCTTTGTTCATTTCAGCCCGTATCGTTGCGTTGGTGTATTGTTGTACCAAATTTAAGAGCCATTCAAAAATGATCTAAAGATTATAAAAGATTAATTAAAAAATAGTTTTATGATCTTTGAAAAAACTACTAAAGCCACGAAATAATTGTTACAGATTATCATAACATATAGCCTACATAAAAATAATAAAATTGATACGTAACGTTGAAAGAACAAGGAAGGCCACGCGTCCGAGATCTACTTATGCGGACATCCGGTCATGTTATGAGAGATGGTGTGAAGGTCACTTCAATTTGTGATGACTATTCGATAAAGTTTAGATTTTGAAGGTCACTCCAATATTGAGTTTCATGTGTATGGTGGACCGGTCCAGCGTGAGAGCAGTGAGAAACACGTACATGGCAGGTTGAGTCAGTAAAATTCACGTTTACACTGGTCGAATGGGGTTTTAACCGTGCGTTGCTTTTTCATATTTTTGGGGGCCTGTGTTTAAAAAATTAAGTGTTGTATATGAAAGTCGTAGAAAATTTCGAGATACATCTTTTTTGCGTTGACAACTTTTTCATCTAATCTTTATAAAAATAAAAAAGGTTTCTACTGTGTTGGAAAGTGAGTGCAAGTGAGTATTTTTTGCATTTTCCAAAGGCTTCGATTTGGCATGTCATGAGTGACTCATGATGTAAAAATATCATCAACAACCCTCTATATCTCTGATCTAAAACACTATTGTCGTCCCCTCTATCTATCCCTATAAAATTTCTTCACAATTTACACTTACAAATTATAGGGCCTCCAGCGGTCCCTCTATATCTGCTACGGTATTATAGAGGGTCTGCTCGGGATGCTCTACGAGCATCCCCAATAACCCCTGTATGAATAGTGTTTTAGGGGGTGGGATAGAGAGGCTGTTGGGGATTCTCTAAGTGGAATAAAATGTAGGTGATCAAGATAAGTATGAGTTTTTGGATGGACTAATCTACGTGATACATGTCTTGGTTGACCGTGGTCAGCAATGTGCTGCGATGTGATCCGGAGGAGATCGGGGGTCCAGAACACCAAGGAAGTTGCGTAGGACGGTCAGGCTCGAACTTGGGATCACAAGGATGACGTAGATGAGGGAATTTAACTAACATGAATAACCAAGGCTCGGTGGATGTCTGGGTGCATCAAAAACTTAGCCGATTAAGTCGAACCGACTGTGTTCGGAGTGTGTGGATCTGGTATAGCCACGTGTATCAGAATGTGTGGAGAATATGCCTGGGTTGGACGGAGTGTGTGATCAAATTTCAACCATCCATGAGGGATTCTAGCGTAGTTTCAATTTCTTACGCTATATCATGATACCCTAGGAGCTCATATATGGCCTATATAAGGAAGGGAGGGGAAGCCTCCTCACCTTGTCCCTTAGAAGTAGAAGGCTGAGGTTTGGATGAGTTTATGGTGCAGTTGTGAGTACTTTGCCTACCTTGATGTGGCTTTGTAATACCCCAAACAAAAGCAATAGAATACACAAAAAGTGCATCGTGTTTTTACTCTTATTCAGGTTGTGTAGATGTGATTCATGATCTTTTTTTTGTTGCTCACTCAAGTTTTGATCTTTTTTTTTTGTTTCCTTTGTCTCTACTTGTTTGTATGGATCAAGAAAGCTTTAGCTTTTTGTTGGTTCGGCCGCGATCCTTTCCTAGATTGAAGATTTTCCTTTTTTATTGATTTTTGTAGGAATTTTAGGTTGATTTTTTTATCTCATTTGATTGAACTTGCTTTTCGTGTTTTCAAGGCTTAGCCTTCGTGCTAAGACATGAGACATCATCATGGATCATCTCGATTGTCTTCTTCCCATGAGTATGACCATAGATTGAGCTCTTCACTTATTGCCCACCAATTGTTTGCTGAATTGCCCAAAAAGAGTTTGGTGGTGTTTTGGGGGTCAAGTTTCATGCTTTACTGTGGAATATCATTTTATGATCATTTTGATCTCTCACACAGCAAATGGGTATGATCATAGCTTGATTTCCATTCAGTCCCACCAAGTGTTTGATGATATGTTCATGAGGATTTTCAACACGCGCACCATGTGTTTGATGGATTTCTCTTGAGAGATTGTTAGGGTTGATCATCCTCTAAAGTTTTCTCTTGTGGGTGCCTTATTCTTGATAGCTTCTCATAGCTATGTGAGAAAGGGTTTGGCTTGGAATTGGAAGTGTAGGGCGCGTTGTTGAAGAAAAGTCATGTGGCGTCTATTCAACCCTCTCTAGCCGCCTTGCTTGACATTGAACACACATGTGTGTCTTTAGAAAAATGTCCCCGGTGTATCTAACTCTAGAAAAATCCTAGGGAACTTAGGGCATGTCCAATGCTAGACATAAAACCTAGTTCCAACCCTAATTTTTACTATTCATATACCTAAATTCACTATTCCTGTATAGCACCAAAATTTGAGGCTGGGCTAGCATTGAACTACATGCTCTTAGAGAGCTCGTAGAAGCAACTTTAAAAAGCTGACGCTCTTCATTTGTGCTTAAGGGCTTTGAGAAGCTGCTCCGGACTTATAAAAAAAGTAGGATTGAGAAATCAAGTGTCACGCTTTCGAAATGTAGATTGAATCCTTGATAAGAAGTTTAGAAAAAAAGTATAATATGGTAAAAAATTGATATTAATCCAAACACCAGCTCAAGAAGCCAATGGTTGCTTGATCTACACCATTTAGAAACATCTGGAACGACCGGAGCCGCCACAACTACGACCAAGTCTACCTGTCGGCTACCCTCCTCAAAGACAGAAGCTTGAAGGACATTTGCCTTTGTAGAGACGCTTGCTCTAGTCTCACCGAACCTTAATGGCTCTCCCATTTTCACTTCCTCTTCCGCTCCTTCCCCCCTCTATCCCCCGCCACCTTGGGTAAACCAACGTAAATATTAATCTTTTTATTTACGTCGGGTAAGCTGACGTTAACAGTTCGGATTTCTGTAGTGTCCCTTCCTTTTCTCTGCGTAAAACTTTCGTCCTCTGTTAGAACTCTTGTTGACCGATAAAAAAGGGGGTCCACTTGAGTCAATGGCAATGGCAAATGAACCCGCATACCCGGGACATATATCTAAAATGTTTTACTTGGGTACTATTCACTGGGCCCGGCATTGAAACAAGTACACTAGCCGCTGCATACACCAACTGTTCAATGGGCTCAATTATTGGTGAAATAATACATGAGTGATATAGGAGTATTATATTATATATGTATGCATGCGATCGATCCGTGATGATCGACACACCAATTCATGGATTGCTCCAAATTAAGGAGTAGCCGGGGATGGATGCGATGCATGCGAATCACGGATCGATCGAGTACCACACCTACTTCTGTACTCTACCACAGTACTGTGCTGCATGCCTGCATGCAGGCTGGCTCTGAAGCGTACACACTGGCCTTCACGTACGGTGACGCATGTCCTTGCCCTAAATTTTACACACACCTTTTCTCTCTTTGGTGTTCGATGTCCCAAACTCCCCACTACAATATTAATTTTTTAATTGTGTTTTGTCCCTGCTAAGCGGTGATTCACAGTCAGATAGGCATGCGGCTTTGTTTTATTTTTCGGGTAAATCTACTTATTGATTTATTTTTTGAAGCATGGTACATCAGCTTACTGATTTCTTTTTTTGAAAAGAGCGAGGACCCAAGGTGTTTGATCTTTTTGAAACGGACATGAGACATAAACATAAGACTAAGGCATTTGATTAATGTTTAACAAAATTTTTAAGCAGCTAATTCTTGTTATTGTCACTTTTTCACAAATAATGCTAGTGATATCATCATATATACAAATATAATTACATGGTAGCACACATAGAATTTATATCAGAGTGACACTACTTCACACTTGAATTTAGGCCATGTTCTTTTGAGCTGATCTGAACGGCTGAAATGACTGAATTTTGAGAGCTTCTCGAGGTAGTGTTGAGATTTGGATCCATTTCGTTTGACTTGCTTTTTAAAGCGTTAGGAACCACCTTCAAAACAGCGAAAAAACATACAAAAAACTCAAAGCATATGTGTTTTCAAAATTAGATAAGCTGTTAAGCTGTTAAGCCATTAAACTGTTAAGCTGAAAAGAACAGGCCTTAATTGATCTGTTGATGCTTAGTTACACATAGACAATAGTGACGCATGCACAGGCCGGAGCTAGCTAGGCCAGTATGTATGAACCCTTAGAAACGGTCATTGAGCCTCCACAATTAAGTAATTCCAAGCTATGCGTAGCTAGTTCGATTGAATATACGCTCAAAAGTTGACTTGGAACGTGCATCAGTACACGCAATAATATATAGTGCATATATTACATGGTGTTGCATCGATCTCTATATATAGCTAGATACACACACATGCATATATGTGCATATGCACATGCTTGAAGTGTTGTTGTTAGCTAGGTAGCTTTCATATGTTGCATGGTGTCGTACTACGTGGCAGATCACCAGTTCGCCACGGGTATGTACTGATTCATGGGGTGAAATTATTGTTCCACGGTCTTTAGCTCTCAACCTTTCTTTCTGTGGGTGTAGTGTAGAAGACAAGCACTAATGTATACTCTAGCAGAGAATTAGGCCGCACAACAACAGTGAGCAAGAAAGTTAATATTCTTTAATAGTATTTATTTGCTCTCAGCTTGGCCATGCTTGCTTTCTAGAGAGAGAGAGTTGCTGTGAGTAAATTATAGGAGGGAGGGAGAGAGAGGGGGGGCATATATGTCGACACTAAACAGATAGCTGACACACTTTGTTGTATGGATGCTGCAGGAGGCTTCAGTGAATCAGTGTTAGTAGCAGGTAGCTGCAGGGCCAAGATACAGGAGCACTACTGCACTAGAGCAAAGGCAAGATCTGGCTGCAGATTTGAGGAAGGCCTCCCAATCATCAACTAACCTGCAGGTACTAATTTGCTGAGTCGATTCATCTCATCCATGCACCCATCTGTTCCTACCTCCTCCTTCTTTAGAAGAGCTATCTTTCCCTGGCCAATTTGCTTGCTCCAGTACTGTTCTTGCTTTTATAATGTGAGCAAATGAAGAAGATGATGAGACACCCATCGATCACATCTTGTTCCCTGGCTCACCTTTTGCGCCATGCTGGCGCACCTAGCAACCTCTCAAATCAGCTCCAGTTCATGCTTTCCTCCTGGAGCATGTGATTGATTAGCTAGCAGCCAGCTAGTCCTTCAGCTTGAACTTTACTTGCATGGCCACTTGCTGAGCTGCTGTTGCAACCTGTTTTTCCTTATCATTTTGAGGTGGGCTCTTGCTCTTCTTCTCTTAATTTCTCATGCAAATATATAAATGAGAGAGAAAGAAAGAAGGGGAGAAGAAGAGATTGATCCCAATCTCCTGGACATGTAGCTAGCATTTCTTGATCTTTCAGGTCACAGGTTAATCTACATGCTAGTCAGTCGATCCAATGTTCTTATGTAGGTTCTTGGATCACTCACGGCTTGTTCGTTGCTGCAGGGAGCAAGCTAGGATCAATCGGTCATGGAAGACTCGAGCTTCTTCATGCAGTGGGCAATGAACACGCTGCACCAGAACTCCTCGGCGGCCGCCGCCGCGCCTGCGTACACTGAGGGCGACGGCGCCGGCGCCGGCGCCGGCAGCGATGGGGATAGGGCTAGCTTCCCCTCTCTGCAAGCGCTGCGCAGCGCCTCCCAGACCACCGCGGCCGCCGGCGTGAGGAACCTGACGGTGCAGGTCGACCACAGGGCCAGCAGCTGGAGCTCCGGCGACAGCCCCGGCGCCGCCATGGAGCACGACGCGGCCGCCGCCGGGTGGTCCCCCCGCACCGCGAGGGCCAGGACAAGCGGTGGCGGCAACAGGCCGATGAGCTGGAACTTCAGCGCCGCGTCGGCGCAGCCAACTGATGAGAGCGGCGGCGGCGTTGCACTGCCGGACGCCGGCGGGGCCGCGAGAGCGCATACTCCGACCGGGAAGAGAGGGGCCAGCGTGGCACCGGCCGCGGCGGCGGGTGGCTCTGCGGCGACAGCGGCGCCGCCGTCGGGATACGTGCAGGACCACATCATCGCGGAGCGGCGGCGGAGGGAGAAAATCAACCAGAGGTTCATCGAGCTCTCCACCGTCATCCCCGGACTCAAGAAGGTTCGTCTAACACATCAATTTCACTTGGTTGCTTTCTTTCTTAATTTTGACGGCCTAGCTTCTTAATCTAACTCCATGATTTTTCACCATGAATTAGGCTTCCTCCTTCCCTGATCTTCTTCTTTAATTTCATGTTCATTCATTAACCGGCCTTCCCATAAAGGATCGAGTGTGCTTATCTTTGGGTTTGCTAGGTTGTCCTCTTTGAGTCTTTTGTTGATATTTACCATGTTCAAACCTTTGAGATAAGACATAGTAAGATTTCATGCAGTTGCATTATATATGTCATATCCTACCATATAGGAGTATCTCTTATTAACGCCACTGTGGTGTGGGGAGCAGGCATGCATTTCAGCATTTTGCGACGTACCCCATCAAAGTGGATTCCTATATGTAAATGTATATAGCAAGAGCATATCCTTTGTAAATCTTCTAGAATTATTACTACTTTGATTTCCGGGTAAAAAGATGGTTTACCGCTGTACAAAACAATGCACAGAAAGTGCACCCTAGTTAATTAGTACTGGGGCTACTGCTAGTAGTATCATTACAACAACAGCAGGGCTCAAACTCAAGGTGCAGCTGTAGCCACGAAATTAACAGTAATTTGTACCTGTAGCAAAGTTCGCACGCAGCAAATGCAAACAGTGCATACATATCGATCTCTTAGAATCAAGCTAATTAATTAATCAGCTCAAAACGCCATCATCATAACACCCAAAAATTCCATTAACTACGAGTTTATTCATCAACTAAATAATGCGCATTAGTTGCAACTTAATTGCACACAGAGCCAGCTCTCATGCATGGCCTTAGCGTTGCACTGCAGATGGACAAGGCGACGATCCTGGGGGACGCGGTGAGGTACGTGAGGGAGCTGCAGGAGAAGGTGCAGGCCCTGGAGGACGACCACAGCGCCAGGAAGGGCGGCGGCGGCGGCGCGGCGATCCAGTCCGTGGTTCTCGTCAAGAAGCCGTGCGTGGCGGCCTCCGACGCCGCCGGCGAGGCTTCGCCGTCGGCGGCGCAGCAGGAGCAGGAGCAGGAGCTGCCGGAGATCGAGGCGCGGGTGTCGGAGAAGAGCGTGCTGCTGCGCATCCACTGCGGCAACGCGAGGGGCCTGCTGGTGCGGGTGCTCTCGGAGGTGGAGGCGCTGCGGCTCGCCATCACCCACACCAGCGTCATGCCCTTCCCGGCCCGCACCGTCATCATCACCATCACAGCAAAGGCACGCCTCTACTTGCTCTCTGCTAGCTACTCCTAGCTAGTTTACTCCTACCATGCATGCACGCATCGTCTCGAATTCTCGATCTATTAGCTAGTTGCACGGTGAACAACACAATTCCAGCACCAGATTAAATTACCGCGGTAGACTTCGCCTTTGTACGATTGATATAAGTTTAATTACATATATACTATTACAAGGTTCAAGAATTGTATAGCAGTATGCAATTCGCCCATCAATATATATGTGGGGGAAGTTATCCCATTTATACAAGGATATTTACACCGCTAGCTTGTATGTATAAGTGGAGCCCGCCTAAGATCACATGATGGTCTACGACCCGCCTAAGATTAGATTTGAGATATGAGAAATATTGCATATATCTTACGTATCATAGGCCACACCTTAATTAGATAGGTCTCGATCCCTCATGTACAAGTGGGGAACGTAAACTCATCAATATATAGGTGTGACCTTTCTTCCTTATAGGTTTTTTTTTCCTTGCAATGCATATACTTGTAGTGTATAGATCGAAGTAGCTAGATTGTTGTGAGATATATACTGCAAGAATTTCTGACATAATGGTACATGCCTTTACATGTGGGCTAGCAATCAATCTGGGCAAAATTACTAACCAATTAGAACATGTTCAAAATGGCTGAGCTAAATAAATAAGTTAGTTGAGCTAAAATTAGTTGTATGGAACTAAATGGATAAGCTGACTGAACAAATAAGGTACGTTAAACTGTTTTGAACACAAAATTACACTTGCTGAAAGCACCATGCAAGTATCATGCCTATTGTCTTTTCATTTTGCTAATATATTTACCGATAAATGTTACTACCTCCGTCCCAAAATAACTGCAGTTCTGGCTATGCATCTGGACATATGTTGGGGCCAATAGTAGATGGTAATGCTCTAAAAAAAAGTAGATGGTAAATAATGTGATGGATTAGTTGAGGTTGCAGGTTCGAAACCCTTCCACGCAAGTGCTGCAAATATAAAGTAATCGTAAATTAAGCAGTTTGTGATCATATTACTCAGTTTCTTAATTGCAATATAGAAAGAGATGTAACTGCATGATCAATAGCATATAAATATTAATTGGTTATTTCATGTAAACCATTTAATTTCTGCATTAATTAGTTTCCTAATATTTCTTTATTTGATAATGTATGTTCGTACGTATGGGCAGGGTGTGCTTGTCAGGGTACTCCGGAGTCCGGTCCATGCATGGAATTCTATAAAATCTCTCAAGGATAAGGGGGGAGAAGTGCGTTCCGCTTGAATAAAGCCCTAAATTAATGGACGAAACGAAAAAAGTAGTAGTAGATAGTATATATGAACGAAGACTTATTATGCAGGTCTATGATTTAGGATTAGTTAAATAATTATACATGTTTTTTTGAAGACAGCTACACCAGCTAATTAAGCATGACAATTAAGTGGTATGACTATGATTAGGCTGTTAGTTGAAGTGTTGGACTCAAATGTGTAATTAATATCGCCAATATTATATTGGATAAGATCAGGTGGATGAAATTTTCGTCAATAAAAATGTGATGGGATTTGCAGATCGAAATCTTCATGGGATCAGGTCGCTGAATATAGTAGACAAATAAATCAGAATGCAATGAAAATACTGATGCACGCAGAACTTTTTTTTGAACAGTCTCACAAAGGAATTGACACCTATATATAATTTCGTCTGCATGCATTGGACATGGGTGAGAGGATCTTTTTTTCATAGTACTTTTACTCCTTATGTATTCCTCTGAATTAATGTTTATTTTTTTAGGTTCGGCCCTTCCATAATTCAACACTCTACAAAAAAGATTGGCCTTATTAGTCTGACTGGTTACAAACCAATCAATGTTATATTAGCATATCTCTCATCCTAAGAATTACTATTGCAGTCTTGATGAAATATCAAGCTAGTTAATTAGCCATCCTTCCCTCTATATATATATATGTGCACACCCACATGCTAATTAGTAATGGGGAAATATTGATCAAATGCTGATTTTGGATGCAATTTTTCAGGCGGAGGAGGGGTTCAACGCCACGGTGGAGGAGATAGTAAGGAGGTTGAACTCGTCGTTACATCAATACTACAGCGGCAATACTGAAGAAACAAGCAGAAAATAACATGGATATGATGGATTGTCTCCATCTGAGCAATAGGCAAGCAATCCTTCCTTCGATGATATAAAAACACCAGCTTGCTAGCTAGGGTACAAGAAGAGAAGCTTATGGTGATGAGTTCCTCGTCTCATGCATGCTTAACATATATCGATCGCATTCGTGCGCATGAGGTTAAATTAAAATGACGAACCCATGAAATGATGGGTGCATGGTGCATGTGGTGACGAGAATCTCTCGACCACAGGTTTGCAAGAGTTTTGGTCCGAAGCTGCTTGTGATCAGCTGTACTTGTTGGTCCTCAATCCAAATCATTAATAAGAACCAAAATGACTTTGGATATATGCTTGTTGCCGCTTAAAAAATGAACCTGTTGTCATATGGTTTTGCAAGTTGCATGCAGTGTTTGCATCAACCCCTTTCATGATAATATATATATGTGCTTTTGGTTTGGTTGGTCTTCACAGTTAATATAGTACGTACTAGCTATATATAAAAAAACCCCAATTACGTACGTCTCTCTCATATATAGTTTTAGTATTTTTAATAGTTTCAACAGTATCTTGTTTTGAAGTAGTTTAGGAATGCACCAAATCCCGGTATATCTTCGTCCACGAGTCATGCATGAAAAAATCAGTTTTTTTTTCCTGTATAATTAAGGGTTTGATGGATGATTTGATTAATTAGGTTTTAGATAGCTCGATCCGCATCGATCAGTCTCATTGGTTCTCTTTGTTTAAGAGATATTGCGTGATTTGTACAGCACTAAAGATAAAGATATCAAGCTCCTCTCAGAGGAAAAAAGACATCAGACGTTATTAACTATATGGATACACAAAGCTGTTGAGATATGCAGTGCAAAGTTGGCACAGTGTTGTTTGCATAAAATGGAGCATGTCTTTAGTTGGTAGGGGCAATTAAGAAGATCTCATTGATGATCAAGTGTACACACACATATATTTTTTGCTACTACATGAAGCTGTTGCAGACCAAGTGTGTGTACATGCATACACAAATTGTTTGATTAGTACACGGAGGATCGTCCTTATTCCCCATCATGGAATAAAGCATGATTAACAACGTGTTAACGATGATCTCGAGGGATTCGATGAGTGGATTAGGGTGATGATCAATACTGTCTTTCGGGGATCCGTCTGGTTATTGCCATGCCAGTGCCAGACAAGTAGTACCCCAGTTTCATAATGGTGTAGTAAGAGAAATCACGTGCGAATTAATACTAACTTATGTCTGGAAGTGCCGCGTGAGTGCGTGACGAGCTGCGTCAGGAAGGCGACCGGGCGGGCGACTAGGGTTTCCCCCTAGCCGCCGGCGCCGGAGCCTCCGCCGCTCCTCCAGGCGCCGGAGCCTCCGCCGCTCCTCCAGCACCTCCGCCATCGCCCGCCGCCTCCTCCTCCCCTCCGACGCGCCGCTCGCCGCCACAATCGTCCGGATCCGCGCCGACCCGCCTCTCCAGCCGCCTCTCCGTCGCGCTGGGGCGGCTGGGCGCCGCCTCCTCTCCGACGAGTCGCCCTCGTATAACTTCGTATAATGTATGCTATACGAAGTTATTACGTGACGCGGATGACTCGATGCCTGCGTGCGGTCCACACACGACTTTGAGCGGGCACTGCACCGGAAGCGCCCAACCACCCGGAGACCTCGACCCAGTGATGAGCCGCGTCCACGAGGCACGCGATGTCCCGCAGCCACGGTATGGCGGGGGAATCCCCCTCCAGCTCCACCGGAGGGTGCTCCAGCAGCATGTGTATAGCATGCAGGTTCTGAGATGGGCCGGACGGGCGCTACTCTGCCAAGTCGGCTTACAACCTCCAATCGATGGGCGGTGTTGACCACGCGCTGGCAAGCGCCATCTGGTCGGCGCACGCCCCAAACAAATGCAAGTTCTTCGCTTGGACCCTGAGTCACCATCGCATCAACACCGCCGACCTCCTTGCTAGGAAGGGGTGGCCGCACCAGACAGCTTGTTGCTTCTGCCTTGGCCCACTAGAAACGGTCGACCACCTTTGCGGCTCTTGTTCTTTTGCCTCCGCGATTTGGCAAACCTTTCTGCCTCGCCAACCCCCTTCTACCGGCTCGGTTGGCTTCTGCGATTGGTGGACCTTCAGTCAGCATGGCATCCCAAAGACTACTGCGAGATCTCTCAATGGCGTCATCATCCATGTGATCTGGGAAATTTGGAAGGAGCGCAATAGGCGCATCTTCCATAATCAGGCTTTGTCCGTTTCGCAAGTTGTAGCCCTAATCAGGGATGGTCTCGCCGCTTGGGCGGCAGCCTTCTCGCCTGTAATTTCCTAGGCTGAGCTCTTCCCATCTCCCCCCCTTCTCTCCTTGTATATTTTGTACAGTTTCGTTCTTCCGCTTAAATGAAATGGCAGTGCTCCTGCCCGTTAACTCAAAAAAAATAATGGTGTAGTACCACCAAACTGAGAAGAGACTTATAAAAAAATCGCAATTTGAGATCAGTGACAGTTCCCCATATCTCAAGAAACTCTAATTTATGCCTAGGTAACTAAACTTTAGTTTAGCTCAAGCCAGCTTGGTTAATATATCATATAATGGAGCAATTGGTCACATGCATATGCATGGCAGCATCGAGGGATATGATGGACGAAAGAAGGCCCCAATAATTGGCCAGTTCATTAGCCATGCAATGGTGTATTTTATTGCCAATGCTCTGGAGATAACTAATTGCAACTAGGGAAAGCTTTAGTGTCCGGCTTATGCGTGTTTAGTTCCAAATGGCTGCATGCAATGCTGACTGTAAAAGGCACGTTTTCTGTTCGACTTGCGTCGACTTTGTGTGCCAACAACGAACAGGTACGCGTTTGCAAGTGCTTTCTGTTGACAGGGATGGATTACAATTACACTGTCACGTGAGTCTTCATTAGCATCTCTAAATTAAGCCACATATATATTCGTGATCACGCCAGATCACCAGATTGGGTTCAGATCACCATCTGACGCAGGAATGTAGAAAGAACATTCATAAAGATCACCATATTTGATGCGGCTTTAGTCAAGAATCCGAAGCTGAGCGTATTTCAAACAGTCTTCGAGCGAATTGTGGGTGAAATACGGCAATACGATGCTCCCCGTCAGCATGGCTTAGCCAATTAAGGAGGTGATTGAGGACCTATATCGTGCTTTGCAGAAAGTCTTGTTTACCCCCTTTTTTTTCAGCTTCCTAGGTTGGGGCATTGTAAATATATATTATCTGTTTCCTAATAGATAAGGCAATATTTGACCTATTTCAAAGAACCCACCTATTTAAATTCTCTCCCTGCTTTGATTTTTGCACCGCGAGCCGCTCCGGATTCTCCGTAGCTCCGGCCGAGAATTAGAGCTGAAAAGTAAAACAAGAGTTATCCCTGAATTCGTTACCAAACATGAATTACCTGCGTAGTTATTCAGACAGTACTGTAAAACAGACCGTATGAGTGAACCAATTATCGGATCTCTTTCCTCTGTTCAGCTCCAGCTAGCTAATCTGATGCTGCCGCCTGCAGCTAATTTGTTGTGGAACCACTGTACAGATTGGTTCGACAGGTCTAATACGAACATGACTAGAAGCCATATTCTGATTGACCAACCGTTCGAGTACTTTTTGTATCGAACCTAACATAAAACCTAGACAATCTACTAGTATACATAGAGGAGAGTCAATGTATTATCAATCTCAATTTAATAGAGCAGAATTATATCCCTCTTGTCTTCTCTACAATTGCATGGTTGTTTATTTACACCTTATACTACACTCAGGAGTAAGGTTTTGCAACATTATTAACTGTTCTTGATACCCAACAGACAACTGTGCAAGTAACTCACCGTGCACATATCCCATGACGGATCGATTCGATGTGACAAACATAGTGAGCCTTCTCTGAAGCCTGAAGTTCTGAACCGATCCACTCGCACTTGTTCCCAACGGCGATGCATGCAGAGTGCCATTCTGTTTTGTTTATTGCTGTCCCAGATAACGTCAGTATGCCGCCACTACACGAGTCTTCAAGAGATCTTGATGGCCCAACTGCACGCACAGTGCCCTCCGGCCCCAGAGGAGCAACCTTTGGCCAAGATAACATTGTTTTCTTTTTCTGGAGCATGGAAGCAGCATCAACATTACTAAAAAAAACCATCCGACATCTCGCATCACATGATCTGATGCTCACAATCAACAGCCTGCAGATGCTGACATTTGCTTAATTAATTATTTGATGCGCACAGCTTTCTTTGTTTCTGTTTCATCACAAGATTGTGTAGCCTGCAGCAGCTGAAGTTTCATCACAAGATTGTGTACCATAGATAAGATATGCTAACACCTGAAGAGCACAACATCTGCATGTTAGATTGGAAGTGAAACAGGACAGCAGAATCGTTCATAAACATGCAACAACTTTTATTAGCAGCAGATCTGTCGTAATTTGGTACAGCTGTATATATAGATAATTCTATATCGTGCGTAAAGTTTTACAACAGCCAGATTACAGGATAAGTGTATCCAGGAAGCAAAAAAACACGCAGCTCATGCATTTCTATGTTGGGCTGGACATTGCAAGGTGGCCTCACTTCACTTGTTGATGAATGAGACACCCTTTTGGATACTCTCGCCCAGCTCTTTCTTGGCCTTCTCCAGTCCAGCTCTGCGTGAGAGTGATTGATGTGCCAAGAAGATAGTGAATGTGCCAAGAAGATAGTTAATGAGGGTCAGCACAGTTCCAGGATATCAAAAAAATTGCTGTGGCCCTAATGCAGCACAATAAATAATGATATGAAACAGAGGCTCTTGGTCAGATGCAGCATTCTTGTGATGATGGCAATCCTGGTGTTCAACAGTACAGGTCAGCTATGGGATCTGCAGAAATCATGTGAGTGAACATGATTTCCTCCCCAATGTGAACCTGTACAATTTCAAGAAGGCTGTCTCTACTTCTTCAAGACTGTTTCTGAGCACACCAGCATGGCTGGATGGATTCTTTCTTATGTGTACTGTATTCTAGTCTATGAATACAGAGCAACAGTTCCCATGCCCACCGAAAATAAGCTACGAGACTGACTCAGTATATATTAATATGGAAAATCTAATAATTTATCATTTTGGAGATTATGTACTGGCAACTGGCCTAGTGATAGCTCGAGCAAAATAAGATTTGGGATCAACTGCACTGGAAAGCATATGCACACTTGCTTTTATGACAAAGCATATGTGATATGTGCAGTTGGGGTTGAATTATACAAGTAAATACAATGCATGCCAACTGCCAAAGACATAAAGAGCTGTAAATTAAATTATATACCTTTCGAACTCATTCAATGGACCAAGAGGTAAGATCTCCTCAATGCCAAAACGTCCCAACCGCACTTTCGATGAAAAAAAAGGTAGCTCCGTCACCTTCAACCACAACACAAGGAAAACAGGATTTGAATATCATCAATACTGTTCCACGGAGTAATATCAAGAAAGCAATTAAATTCTAACAAGTAGAAGCATAGAAGAAGGAGAAAACCTGAGAAGCTACATAAGAACACTCCACTATCCCAGCATCACCATGCAATCCTCTTAGGCAAGCATCTGCAAATTTAGCTGCCGCATATGCCTACGAAAGAAAGTGCAGTGCTAATTGATCCAACATTACAAACTACGAACAAGATAACTTAGTCTGCATTTAGTGATTGGAACCAACCATAGAAAGGGTTGCTGATCCTGCTCCTGCTTTAGCCTGAAATACATAAATAACAGGAAGGAGCAAAAAGAAGTTTAGTATTAACACAGATGCCAGAGAACATTGCCCATCAGTCAAGAAACTACAAACAGGAGCCGCCAGTAAGGAGCAAGTGAGCAACAAATGAATCAGTTAACCAAATGTTTCAGAACTTTCTTGGAAAACAGAGCAATTGTCAGGCCCACAGACTGACTAAAACACGTGTAAGTAACAGACACCAAAACTTGGTCCTTGTGTGGGTAAAAATATATGTGAGGGAGGTTTTGTTGAACTTGGTTTAGCATACACTTAATAATTGACTTTTTTGTCAACATCATGAAGTGCAAAACACGTGTAAGTAACAGACACCAAAACTTGGTCCTTGTGTGGGTAAAAATATATGTGAGGGAGGCTTTGTTGAACTTGGTTTAGCATACACTTACTAATTGACTTTGTTGTCAACATCATGAAGTGCGTGTAAATAAATGCATACCTAATGTATCTTCTATACAGTAGAAGGAAGTCCATAATTTAACATATCCCGATCATATTTCAGTGGCCTCACTCCTATGTTCTCTAAATTAGTGTGTCAGTTCCTCTTCAGCTTTTTTGTTTATTATAGAACTGAAACTGAAACCAGCATACATATCTAATACAATAAGTTACTTTGCCAGAGAATCTCAACCAGTATACATAGCTGAGAAAATAAAAATTGCAAAAAGAACTTTCAAACTGATTCCCCCTCCCCCTCTTTCCTTGTGCATAAATGACGCAGCATTAGATAATAAGGAAAATCATACCTCTACTACTTCTGTCCCACCATTCTGTATGCGAGAAGTGAGATAACTAATTTCTTCTGAGGTAAACGAGCAGGGAGGATTCACCTAAGAAAATAACAAAGTTCTATCAAGGTCGCTTAAAAAATATAAAAGGACATTTTTTTAGCAAAAGGACAGGAGCATTGTCATTACATAATACAATCGAATAAAATTTATTTTCTACTATTTCTATCAGATAACAAATTTTCAGCTATATATATGGTTCAGAATTTTGAAGAAATCTAATGACCTGTGAAAGGAGTGGTAATATTGTAACTCCTGCATGCCCACCAACAACAGGAACATTGACATCTCTGGGGTCCAGTCCAAGAACCTCTCCCTGTAAACAGAGAAAGGTAGGAATAGGATCATAGGAATTTTAAGGCTGTTCATGTAGACATTAGTAATATAATAGCACAACATGGCAAACTCTTTGAAGTACATACCACAAAAGTATTGGCTCTCACTACATCGAGTGTTGTCACACCCAATAGATGCTTAGGGTTGTATGTCCCAGCTCTCTTGAATACTTCAGCAGCAATTGGAACAGTAGAATTGACAGGGTTACTGATCACATTAACAATTGCATTTGGGCAGCATTTTGCAATACCCTCACAAAGAGTCCGTACAATTCCAGCATTGATCTTGAACAAGTCATCTCTTGTCATCCCAGGTTTCCGAGGGACACCAGCAGGAATTATCACAAGATCCATCCCAGTCAGGGCATTTTCCAATTGCGGCTGGCCCAAGAAGCCACGCACCTGTAGATTTTAGACCCTTAGCACAATTACATCCAATAATCAAAATAAATTTAATGATTCAAGAATCAGATGGTATAATTGAATGAATAACAGAGGGCAGTCAAAGATATCTGTTGCAATTTTTTTCGTTTTAATAAAACTCTCTGCAGAAATTTGTGATGCAACATGACTTTCAGAATTTTGCATTTTAACTAGACACTGGTGCATTGTTTCCTGAGTTATAAAGAATACAATAGCTAGTTGGCTAATGTTGAACCGGATGAGCCACAAGTGCAGTACAGAAGAATAAATGTGCAGTATTTTGTATCTAAAGTGTAGCATAAAAGATAGATGGAAAACAACTGTACTGGATACAACAATAATATTAATTTCGCTTCAGAATCAATATCTAAGAATACTGTAAAGCAAGTTCCCATAAACAGGACACAAAGACAGGAGCATACCACGGCACCAGTGTTCATGTGGCTAATGTCAGCTGTGACACCAGGTGTGTTGACAACATCGTATAGATGGAGCACAGAAACAAGAGGATTCATCTTCATAAGAAGAGCAAGCGGCTGGCCAATCCCACCAGATGCACCCAAGATTGCAACCTTAAAGCCTGGAGCGGCACCTTTTGCACGACAATTGAAGCCCCTCAGGAGGAATCCCTCCTCCAGCTTCAAGATAAAGCAAGAGAAAATTTAGCCAAGTAAAAGAAGATTCTGGAAATGATGGTAGGAAATCAATGTGATAGCTTAGTTGCCAACCACTAGAGCTGAACCCAAAGTTAAGTTTGAAGGGATCAGTTCAGGCAGTTGTCATGAGACAAGAATATTCAATATAACTTTTAATTTGAAAGTATCGTAAATGGTAGGAATGCTGATGCCAGTTATCACAGACCAACAATTGCATCCAGTAACAGTACAGACCAAATGTAAACAATTCTACGTTCATTCAGCTTACCGAAACATCAATCAACACTGCGAAGCGGCTACAAACTCAGGTGCATCATAGGAAAGATGCCATCAAATTGTGCATCTGTAACTTAACTCAAGCCTAAAGGATCCTAGGAACCGGTGTCAGAGACCAGGCTTACCGAAGCAAAGAGGCGATCAAGGCGCCAGCTTTGTTTGTAAACCTTGAAATTGGCAACAGAGTTGAACAAAAGGCATTAACGAATCTCTGCACGACCAACAGCAAGCGCTTCAAGCTACACTAAATCACGCAAAAACACTCACCAAGCTCCCACCTTTGATTCGCACTATCAACGATCGCAATCTTAAACGGGGCAGCCAAGGAAGCAGCCGCGGACGGCTCAGCTCCCAGCCCGGTGAGGCAAACCGGAGGACAAGGTTACAAGGAGGAGTGCATTAACCTTCGGTTCCCCAATCAAGCCACCGGAATAGAATTGCAGGAAAGAAGGGGAGTTTCGCGCGCGCTCACCTGAGGGGGAAGCGGACGGAGGTGGGACGCGAGAGTAGCCATCCGCCTGGCCGCCGCGTCGCCGGCTTGCTCCATGGCTGGGGACGCCTCGCCGCGACCGCCGGGGATTCGGGGAGCAAGGGTGGAGAAGGGGAGAGGGGGAGGGGGAGGTGCGAAAAGACGGAAGGCGGAGGGGCTGTATGCAAAAGGTGAAGAGAGACGACTGTGCGTGTTTGATGGGCCAGTTGGTGACGATAACATTGAGATGCGTGCAAGTTTGCATCGTCGTGCGTGGATAACCAGATGCAATCACCGTGCCCAACTTTCGGCCATCGCTCCCCTGCTCGTGAGTCGTGACTTCGGATTTCTGCTCTCGTCAGCCTATTTGATTGTTAGATTTATCTGGCTATTTATTTATTTATTTATTAAAATTTATAATAATTTATTTTTTGGAATCATTTTTCTATCCGAAGAAATGTTTAAATATCCTAAAACACATATCAAAAGAAGTGGAACCCACCCTCGAAGTTGCCTCAAAAAGCTCGAAACGGCTGGAGCTCCATTTCTGACATACAACAGCGATGTTAGGCGGTGGCGACAACCATGAAAAACTGGAGAGAGAAAGAGAGGGGAAGGGAAAGAAGAGGATGCACATAGGTAATGTGAACACGTGTGCAAGTGTCTAGGAGTGCCACATCACAAAATAACCCTATACAAACCACTTTGCATATGAACAAAACAAAAAAAAACACAACTTTATTATCTAAATGTCCGGTTTTGGAAATCATGTATCTAAGTGAGAACCCGTGCTAACTTGAGATATCTATGGTGTAATTTACTCTAAACTAAATAAGTAGATAAGTCAAATAAGATAAGCCGAGGAGAACAAAACCTAAATCTCAATCTTCAAACCACTATTTATTTCCTATATCCATCCTATTTAATAGAGTCTATATCGTCGAAAAGATATAGAGATTGGAGATTTTCAAATATAGAGGCTCGGAGAAAAAAAATTCTAAATTACTACTATCGAAACTCTATTGGAGCGCTATAGAGACTAAGATCGATCTGCAATGATGAAATACTACACTTGCTAGCTATGCTTTAAAATTCAATCACATTTTACATTGCAAGCTAAAAGTTTTCTTTCCTTTACCGACCGGCTATTCAAAGTTTTAGACCCTGTTCTTTTCAGTTTAACAGCTTAACAACTTAACGACTTATCTACGTTTTGAAAAGATAAATGTTTTGAGTTTTTTTAGTCCTTTTTTCTTTGTTTCGAAGGTGGGTTCTAAAGTTTTAAAAAGCAAGTCAAACGAAATGATCCAAATCTCGAGACTAGCTAGAAAAACTCTCGAGATTCAATCATTTCAATCGTTCAGTTGTTCAGCTGTTTAAATCTGCTCAAAAAAAGGCCTTAGTTTTTCTGTTTTAAATTACTTAACAATCTCATGATTGTCTCGCCTCATGCTTCTTTTATTCTATGCTTTGTTGTATACTAGCCGAATGGGCGCGCCGTGCGCGCCGAGCCTGGGGCACGCGCGGGCGACATCTAAAGGCGTGCACGCGCTCGCATGAGCGCGCCAGCGGTAGGCAAAAAGTGTGGGTCACGCGCGGGCGGCATCATAGCGACACGGCAGCAAACGCGCATGCGAGGACGCGGCGGGGAAAAAGGGAGGAAAAACAACGCTGCGTGGGAATCGAACCGCGCCCGCCGCGGTGAAAGCTCGCTACTCTAGCCGTCCCAGCAAACTGCGAGAGCCGTTGTTGGCAGCATGAAAAAACTGTTTTAAACGTAAAAACCGAACGGATGGCCAGATGCTGCAGGGCGCGCCCCGATCGGACGGGCGTGGCTACGCCGGGCGGGCAGGCCAGCCACGTGTCCCGTCCGGGAGAGCAACTCGGCTATGTACTATTTATAGATACAATGGGCAATGACCATTGGGGGTATGGTATTCTCGTTAGTCTATTCTTTTTAAAGTGGTTGATCTCTTTTACTCCTCGCTTTATTTTTTTTTTGAAAATCTCAAAATTAAAACATAAAAAACTTAGAAAAAAAGTGTCGATTTGGTCACTCAACTATGTTGCTGGACCAGTTTGATCCCTACACCTCAATACAGGACTTATGAGGCCCCTCATATAGCAAAACCAGACCAAATTAATCCTTTGACTAGGTTCAATGGGCGGTTTTAGTTTTTTTTGCTTGTGTGACATTCATGTAGAATTTTTATTGACTTGATGCCACATGGCATCCATCTCATTCACTTATCTCTCACTTTCTCTCTCAAATTTATCCATCATAGGATGGTGGCGACAGCGCTCATCATCGGTTTGGATCTAGGCTGGGATCCATTGCGGCAACGGTTCATGGCAAGGACGAAGACGGAGGGAGGAGACACAAAAGCAGGAGAGGAGACCGGCGAACATGGTCCTCCATGGGCCCCGACCCCGACAGCACCGGCACTGCCCTCCTCCTTCACGTCCGCCGTCGGTTCCTCCTTCCATGACCGACGCCGCCGCTGCATGCTCCTACTCCCGTGCCCTCCGCTGCCTCCACCAGATCCTCCTCCCGCACCCTCCGCAGCCGCAAGTTCCGTCTCCCGTGCCCTCCGCCGCCGCATGCTCCTTCTCCCACGCCCTCTGCCGCCGTAGGCATGGCCGTCTGCAGGATTTTGGGGCCCTAGAGCGAAATGCTTAAGGGGGCCCTAAATTTTTGAAAAAAAATCATATTTCTAATATAATTAAGGCATACTTTCACTCAATTATATAACTTCAATATTTGTTATTTCTAATATAATTAAGGCATACTTTCACTCAATTAAGCCAGTTTCTCTATAATTTCTTTCGAACCTTGTAAGTTGGAATATTTGTGTGATCCTATTTGTAAGTGAGAAGTCTATGCCTTGTCAGCCTTGATTCCTTGAATTAGTTTCAGCCTGAGCAGTTAGCAACTATAAACATTAAAACATATTTAAAAATTACTAAATCAATAAATTGCATAATTGACGGATCGATCGAGACCGACTAATGACTATCGAGTAATAGTATCGACTCAGTACTTACCGTGCCTCGCGAATCGCAATGGCAGGGACGGCAAGGATTAGTCAATTGTGAACTGTTCAAGGAATTGTGGCCGACGGCCGGCGTCGCCGCCCTCGCGTGGATTGGAAGCGAAGCGACGGAGGCGCCGAAGCCAAGCGAAGGAAATCACGGAATTAGCGATTAGCGAATCAAGTAATCAACGGCAGGCCGTGACCCAGCGATGCGCTCAGCCACTCATGGCCTCATGTGCAGTTCGGCCTACCTCCTCGTGCGTGACTGCGTGGCGTCCTCCTGGGCTGGCCCGCATTGGTCGCTGCCTTGCTGCTGCTCGCTGGGCTCACTGCAGTAGGCTGTAGGCCAACAGCCCATGCCCCATCACCGCAAGGCTGGCTCAAGGTGTCAAGGGAAGGAAGCAGTAGTTAAATTGGGGGCCCATCTGAAATGGGGGCCCTGTGCATGAGCACATTTCGCACATGCCCATCAACGGGCCTGGCCGTAGGCTCTGCCACGTTGCACGTTTGGGCACCATGTTGGTAAGAAAACCCTAACACCGTTGTTTTGACCAGTCAAACGATCGGTCAAGCCCGATTTTGCTACATGAGGGTTATCACAAGTCCGGTATTGAGATTCAGAGATCAAAGTGGTCCAGCGGGCATAGTTGATGGACCAAATCAGCACTTTCTCAAACATTTAACCCTAAGTCCAACTAAACGCTCTAGCTTTTTAAAATAAAAAAACACCGCCTTCTTTTCAAAACTGTCAAAGTCCGATTTCAACAACACCCAGGATAGATATAGGTACTGTTAAACATGGGAGCAAACAGTAAGCAGCCTCTCATCTCGTCTTTGGAAAAAAATGAAAAGCTCAAAAGGAACGTTGTTATGCCCTAAGCGCCTCGACAAAACAAACAACATAGCATATATCATAAAAAAATCTAAATGAAAAACAAACAAAGTATGACAAAACCTACTCGGTGATGTAGTCCTACGTATGGCATAAGAAATTGAATGAAGCATAAGAAAAAATACAAAACACGAGTTACAAATAAAAAAAATCAGTTGGGCTGGTTTCTCTCACTCAGAGGGCATAGCCATAGGCCTTCTCTACAGAAAAGTTTGGTAGGCCTTCGAGCCACGTAATACAGCGATTGGCCCAGTAGGAAAGAGCACGGGTCTTCGGCCTACAATTGAAAGGCTGTACCCAATTTCTACCCATTTTGGCATGGACGTATGTCTGCATCGCAAGCAACTAAGCAAGGAAAAGAAACGAAAAACGTTCCCCCTTGCCTACGAGTTCTCCGGTCAATCCAGAGCATTGGTCTCAGCCTGAGATTCACGCACACCCTCCTCTCCTTTTTCACTTGGTCTTTTTACGAAAAAAACATCCTCAATAAAAAAAAGTAATTGGATCCTCCTTCCTCTCTTCCCTTTCTCCATCGATCCGACCACCAGCAATCACCATGTTGGCCGTCCCCAACCATGACAGCGCCGTCTTGCATCGGCGCATCGGCCGCCACGTCAATTTAGGCCCCACGGCGCCGCGTTGGACCGAGAGCACCGAGCTACCTTGTCACGCTCGTGAGCCGCCTCCCATCTGACGCCACCGTTGCTGGCGACTTCCACCCCCACCGACACACAACCATGTCTTTGCCGCCTCCAGGCGCCTCGCGTCTGCCACCAAGCCGAGTCATGCTGCCTCGAGTCGCGCTAGTGTCAGGGTCATGCTGTCGTGGTCACATGTCAGCAGAGAAAGTGGTCATCGGTGTCGGCATTTGAGGGTCGCAGGCTCACAGCTGACTCGGAGAAAGGAAATGAGAGGCGGAAGGAGAACCTAATCGTTTTTTGCTTTGTAAATTTAGTTTTTTATTTTAACAAAAAGACTAAAGAAAGAGAGAGAAAACAAAAAAAACTCCTCCTAGGAGAGGAAACGCCGTGTTCGAAAAGAAAATTTGTCACTCTTTCTCTTCTTCCATTCACCGAATCTGCTCCCCTGCAACTAGATGCATTAGATCGATGATAAATCAAGCGCATGGTACGCAGACAGATGAGATTGGGTGGGATGCTCCCGTTTTTCAGCCCACTCGTCTCCCTCCCTGCCCTACCACCGCGACCAATTTGCTGCTCTTCCATTTGATATGCCTCCCAGCTAGCTGCCTGCAATGCAGCCATCATGCATCGATCAAGACAAATTCAGCCATCCAGATGCAGGCCCCCCATCTCTTCCTTATGCAGCTCACTCACAAGCTCAGGTCTTTAATTGCCCCAGTCCTCTCAGTCAAATGTGGAACCATCCAACGATTCATTTTTTAATCTGCCATTTCATGAATTCAAACTGTTCACTGTGGAATATGGAAACGGCGGCTGATCGCTACGTATGCTCCTCTCAAGGAACAAGTGAGCATCTTGTTTTGGAGAATACTTGATAGAAACCTGAAGACATATCAACGAGTTCGGATTTGTTTACTTCTGAGCATCTAGAGGCTTTAATTTTCAGAGAGGGAGACAGGTATGGATGGCTTGTCGAGTCTTGTTTGGCTTTAGGGTAAGTTCTTTCTAATTTGTCTTATTTAACTTAATAGTTTATTTGACTTAAATTCTAACTTTGAGAGCTCCCAAGATAGCCTCGAGAGCCAGGTTTCTTTTATTTGAGTTGTTTTAGAGAGCCTTTAGACATATCTTTGAGATAGAAAAATCGGATTGAAAAACCAAATTATTTATATTTTAAACAAAAATAAGCAAATAAGCTGATAAGTCAAATAAATCAAATTAGCTGTGAAGAATAGGGCCTTATTGAACTAAAATGAAGCAAGGCCTCTTTTGGACTGTACTGTACTGAATATCACTGCAAATACCTTGGTCAAGTTATATAATAATTGAGCAATATTGTCGGTGTATTCTACACCGGGGTGTACTCCCGTGCCGCTGACAGGTGGGGCCAGTAGTCCAACCGGTAGTGCTCCATACTTAACAACATCAAGCCCAAACGGGTCAAAGTCTAGTTCCAAGTAAAGTTAGTCAAGTGGTCAACTTTAACCACGTGTTGATCCGATGAGCAGGCGGGCGAGCAGGCCTCGACGCCGGGCGATCAGGCTAGTGTCGATCCGGCGAGCAGGCGAACGAGCAGGCCCTAGCGCCAGGCGATCCGGACTCATGACATGATGGCGAGCGGGCCTCGAAGCCAGGCGCCCTGTACGTGTGTCAGCCTACCTAGCAGCTGGAGGGTGTGGGGCCTTTTAGGGATGAGCGCGGTCCGATGTAGTAGGACGGGGTCTGACAAAATAATTGCCCCTGCCACTCCATGGCGTCAGCTACGCAGTAGTTTCTACATGAGCGTGTGACGAGGTGTAGTGACAGGGCATCGAGGGTAGACGCCCGCCCTGTCACTTCCTTAATTTCTATCCCCCAGACGTTGCGAGGGCGCTACAGGGTGGCGATTTCGATGTGCGATCAATGATGTGACAGCTACAATGACCAGGATCATTTAATGTACACTGTTCATTACTCTGTGACCCAATCTAGACTGGGTATATAAGGGCTGGGGGGTGCATCTGTAAAGTGGTTGATCTTTTTCAGGATCGAACACCCGAAGGTAGCCAGTACTCATATTGCAAGGAGTTCGAGCAGAACTAGGGCTATTACCCGATCAAGGGGCCTGAATCTGGGTAAACTTGGTGCTTGTTCTTGTGTTCTTGTTTGCGAGAGAAGAGACGAGTGAGCTAACTACGCACACCCCCACTACCGAACAACCGGAGTAGTCCCCGGAAAATCTATCAGCTGAGAAACGCCAACAAATATATTGGCCACTAGGCTAAAGCAAGGGCATTAGCATTAGGGCCTTGTCCTTTTCAGATTAAATTAAATTAAAATTTAGCATATCATTTTTGTATGTGTCAAACGATATAATGTTTCGAAGTCATTTTCGTAAGATCTAAAATGATTCTTAGAGTTTATAAAAAAATTTATATAATTACTTGGACTTTCCAAAACTTACCTAGTTTCAACAACCGTTGGATTAAAAAAAAATAAGGCCTAGATCGAGCCAGGGCATTAGCTTGTGCCCACCCTAGTACCCTGCCCCATCACCAAACTGTTCATCCCGATCCCTTCCATCTAATCCGGAGCAATCGACAGTGAGCTGATCGATCAGTTTGGGACGGAGAGGCCGAGTGGTCAAACTCCATATATATCTGCGTGCGCGCTGCATGGTCAGCATGTGTTCGGCGAGCGCCGGTTCTGACGCATGGTGCATGCATGCACACACGCCTGCTCGTCCTTGTACTCTTGTGCCTTTCTTCATGCAGGATTCCAGCGGCGAGCTCATGGATGATGGAGGCACATATATATTACTCGTATGCTTGATCAGCATCACCGTCGCTCGCCTACCTGAACAAGGTAATTAATTACTCCAGTTCATTGCTAACAGCATTGATTAGCTGCACTCTCTCGCATAGTCGCATGCATCGTTAATTAGCTAACTAATGGTTAATCTGATCGGTGTTCTATGAACTCGCAACCGAGAGAGAATAAACACGTATCCGTTGCTGTAATGTAGATGGTGATGCAGACCGCAACAACAACGTAGATGATGTTGGAATAATTAGCACTTTCAGGTTTATTCTAATCAGGAGATATAACACGCACAACTACTGAGTGATAGAAAAAACAGGTTAAAACTGCAGAAGCACAACCTAGATACACATGCAGAAAACTACACGTATATCTCTCTGGTGTACTCGCGAAGGGGATGACTTACTGGACGTTGTCGTCGTCGCCGTACGGTACGATTGGCGGCGAGGTTTGGTTCTGGTTCTCCGAATCGGACGCCGTCTTGGAGAAGAGGTTGCCGACGCAGATCGCGACGGCGTAGTGGAAGAAGTCCTCGCGAAGCGGAAGAGGGAAGCAGCGAGCAGTCGCGCCGAGCGCTTCCCAAAAACCTGATTCGCCCTACCCGGTGCAGGAGCTCGAGGGCGATCGGTTCCGGAGACCTGCTCTCCCGAACGGCGGTGCACGCCGGCGCGCGGGATGGGGAAGAGCCGAAACGGCGGCGCAGCAGAGGGAGGTGGCAAACCCTAGGAGCGATCTGATCTTATCACTCTGGACGGCGTGGCGGCAGATATATATAGCAAAACGCGTGAGGCAAACGGATCGCGAAACGGGCCGCGACCGAGTCCAACACGATTTGCATATTCCATATCTGTCCCGCAAAACCGGAGAGCAAAAGAAAAGAAACTGCAAAAAGAGACTGCGACTGCGCAAGCACGAGGGTCCGGTTTCGGCGGACCATTCACACAGG